>JAMJFZ010000435.1:21647500-22077500 GCA_026225945.1 Cricetomys ansorgei | reverse complement strand
GATGGCTAGAAATCCAAGCTGATTAGGCACCTAGAATTCAAGGCTTGAGCCATCATCTGCCTATCTGGTGGCATCTGAGCCAATTCACGCAGTAGCACAGGACAGACTAGGCCTGAGCATGCGCCTCATGTTTCCTGGGTACAGCTGGACACTTGGCCACACTCAGCAGCTGCTGACTTTTTGGAAATAACTGGGATGGGCTGGCACATTGGGAATATGGAGGTGCTGAGCCAAGTGCTCATGTAGCCCCAAGAACACAGCTCCAGGAACATGCTTACCCTGGGCTCCCTGTTAACTGCAGTGTAGGGAGGCTTGCAGAGAAAAGGGTACAAGGATGGAGAACACTGGTGTGTAGTCTAGTCTGGAAGAGCCTGACCACATCTTAAAGTAAAACTCGGGGGAGGGAAGGTCTGGGGTAGGGATCATACACAAGCTGTAAATAGACTAGGTCTTCAGAGAGAAGGCAAGCAGCGACATGCGCGCATGCAGGACCGGGGTGTGGAGTTATGGACATTCATGTTGTTATTGCTTGTTTAGGAAGATCAGAGGCTCTAGGAGAGTAAATAACTGAGTGGGAGGCCCTTAGAATCCAGGCTCCAGGACCTGAGTACACCTGCAGCTCAACACTACCTACCTGCACAGACAAGGCCAGGACCGCACGTACTTGAGGTTGCATTGGTGGCTCTGACTGGGAAGAGTTACGCAGCAAGTGACACTGAGTCAGGTTTCAGACACAAAGAGACCAAAAGCACGTGCATCACCTAGCTCTCTGAAAACTAGACCTTCGAAGAGATGTCTAGAAAGATGACCCTAAATCTCAAGTCACTTGCAAGTATCACCTTTACAAAATAAGAGTGCAACCATGTGCAAAATCACTAAGGCTGTGTAAAAGAACGGCTCCTGAAAACACACCAACACTAGCCCATGGTTCAATCTACCCACCAGGGAGTTTGCCTTGATCTTCAAATCCCCACTACAAATGGTGGAAGTGGTTCTGTGTGGAGGCTGACCAGAGAACTAACAGCAGCACACGCTGAGCCTCTACACAGACCCCGTGGAAACATCAGCTCCGTCTGACACCCAGGATGTTCTGCTGCAGAAAACCCAACCACAGCAGACTCAGTGCACTCCCTTCCGTTGCATGCAGTGTGAAGAGATGGGCACTGATGAGAGGTTTCTGCACCACGAGAAGCGCAGAGATGCTGTGCTCTTCCACAAAACAGACACTGGCACCTGACATATACAATACACACGTGTGCACCTGTGCACACACACACACACACACACACACACACATACACAAACAGATGGCTGTTAGTCTAGTCGCCTGCGCCAGGCTAGCAGCCAGAGCACAGATCATTGGATTACACAGTTAAGGGCAAGAGTCTGCGCACTCAAGGGCAGAGTGCGTGCTGCCAAGACAGTTCATTTACAGCTTCCGTACGGTCTGAAGTATGAGTTCTCCATGAATCTTCATCAAATGGTACCATGGCTTAAAAAGAAAAGGGAATGCAAGAATGAACTATAAAAATGTCCTCCTAATTTTCTAGTTTCAGCTGAAATGCAGCCAAAAAGTGCCTTCGAAAATGTCAAGGGCCAGTCCTCTCGATGTTCCCACGCTAAGAACAGCACGCGCAGAAGGACGTAGAAAATGGTAAGTGCAGGCCATGTCTTTGGCTGGGAGCCATGAATAATCTTATTGTTATTTTCATTAGTAGTGGAAATCTTTTTTAATTTGAGTTCTTCAAATTTTTCAATTATGTGTATACATAGGAGTCGGACGGTTTGCATGAGTACAGGGGTTGCAGAAGCCAGTGGAAGACACAGGTCCTTTGGAGCTAGTTACAGGAGATCATGAACCACCACCCCTGTGCTCTGAATCAAATTCCAAAGCACTGCAAGACCGGTATGTGTTTGTAACTGCTGAGCTGCATCTCCAACCTCCAGTAAGGGAAATCTTAGAATGACAGCAGTTGCAGGAAAACAGCATGGTGTCTACCCTGCCTATGCACCTCATCTCAGCCTGGTCCACTTCTGAGCCCTTGAGACGGTCTCATAAATCCTTACAGCTCAGACAGTGTTATGGCTATGTTCCCACAGGTGACCCCAGTGGCTGGATACAAAGGGTCCATCCGACCTCAACAAGAGCCAGAGACATGCTGGACTCTCATCAGCTTCCTGTTGCATGCACAGCTAGCCCTCAGCATCACAAAATACCCAAGTCCACACGAGCACACTGAACTTCCAAGCTGGCATCTCCTGTTAGAGGATGTGGAAGACATGGGAGCCCAGGAAGGCTACCCCATGGCTACAGCTGCTCAAGTGCACTATCAGGGCCCACAGGAAAGACAGCAAGCAGCTCTGGTCCTCACTTGCCCACTCTGGACACAACTAGGAGCCTAAGCTTCTCCTTCATCCTGGAGGTCCAGATCCCCATCTGCCATTTCTCTGTGAAATTTCCAGTCCTGACATTCAAATTACCTTTGGCTCCTCACTGACAAAATGAAATAGTCATTCCCAACTTTCACTGAAGTCATTAGAACTATAAAGAATGTACTGACAGCACTCAGCCCACTGGCCCCTAAGAAGGGCACGCATAAGCACTATTAAAAAGTTATTTCTATAGTGCAGTAGGATTTCCTATGGCTCTCCCTGCTGCTCTCAGAGCTGAGGACTGCACCTGCACCACAGCCTCTGCTCACACATGCCCTGCTCTTGCCCCTACCCACACCCCGGCTTCCCACTCCTCATCTACACTTCCCTGCTAGGGTTCGTCTTGTGCACAGCAGACCTCAATGCTTCCCATCTATTCTGAGCTGCTCAGCTCTGAGGCAGGGGTTTTCTCCACTTTGCTTCCTCTGATACTCTGGCACAAGAGAATAGGCCTGGCACCCAGTGGACACTGAATAGCGGAGAATCTAACTGTCCCCAGCTTATCATCACATGATAAAATGTGGGTCACACAAGCATGTCTAAGAGCAGACATGCCCAGCAGCCCTGGGCCATCTGTAGCCCAGATCCTCCACACTCTGGATAAGGACTGTCTCCAGACAGCATGACCGTCTCATGTCCTGCTACCTCTGAGCTGAATATTCTTTGCTGAGACCCACCCAGCTCTGAGCATCAGGGGTGGGGAATCAGTCCCTTTTCTATGTACATCTGTGTCGGGGCGCTGTTAATCTATATGAGCAACAAAGGCCATTTCCTCTGAATTTTGGTCTAACATAACACAAAAATTGCTAAGAGCGACACAAAGAGCATCCTAGCTAGAAATGAAACTTAAAATATGAGCCCCAGCCAGCTGCAATCTTGCCAACCAACCCAAACAGGAGCCCAGACCTCATTGTAGGAGGCCCCTCAGGGCCTGCACTAAACACTGAGGGACATCCATCATTCCTTAAGGCAGATAGCTCCTTATGATGTGGCTCTGGTTTGGAAAAGCATTGCAGACACTCATTTTCTTCATCTAGACCAAAGAAATGATGCTGCAAAAACAAACCCGTCTGGGTTCTGGGACCCCGGTGGTAGCTGGGATCCATGCATGTCTGAAAGGGGAAAAGATGAGTCCCACATGGCTCACCCTTGCACTGCAGAGCTGTGGGGTACCGAGCACTCTCCTTCTATGGAACATGGCGTGCTGCCTAAGCTTCTGGTATTTGAGGATAGGGGTGGAGGAGGAAAAGACTCTGGAATCTGGAGGCCAGTCAGTCACAGGCCCCTTGGCTCCTCTTGTTTCAGTCATCTTTTGGTACCCACGGGTTCACAAAGCCCTCGTTTAAGATAACTTAGCATCTGTGTATACCTATACACAGCCTCCCATGTGCTGGTCTCATGCTGAAGATGGAGAATAAGCTCCCAGAGCCAAAGAAGGACCTTCCCCGGGAACCCCAGCTTTGCAGACACAGGGAAAGAAGCCCAAGGGTCTCCATCCAGGTGACCCTTCCATTCTGCGGCCCCTTGACCTGTGCGCTGTCACCAGACCCAGCCAGCCTGAGAGGGCCTCCCCTTCAGAAGCAGCTTGTGCGCCGGCTGGTCATGACTCCCTCGTGGCCAGGGCTGGTTATCAAACACACATACAGTGCAGGGTCACTTATGCTGCATGACACTGGGGAGGCTATTGGCTGGGAGAGAACCAGAAGGAACAAAGTACAGATAGGACATTCGCTTCTCCTTGAGGACCGTGACCACAGAGGTCTCACCATCTCCACTTAAGGGAGAGCACTCCTCTCCTATCTCCCCACCCAAAGCACTCACTCCCCCCTCCCCCACTGCAGTACCAGAGTTTGGATACGGAACCTTATGTATCCTGTGCAAGTATTCTACCAAACACTTAGGTCCTAGCCTCCTTTCCCTTTATTTTATTTCAAGACAGGGTCTCACTAATTTACCTAGGTTAGCCTTGAGCTTATCCTGTAGCCTACACAGCTGCTGAATCTGAAAACTCACTGTCCCTGTGTCCCAAAGAGTCAGGTGACAGGCCTGAGCCACTGTGCCCTCCTCCAACCCTACCTGTAAGGTGCGAGAGAAAGAGGAGATGGCAGAGGTGGGTGGAAGGATCCACCAAGGGAAAGACAAGAGTAAGATGCAGAGAAAACACACCTTCCTGGGACTGTTCTTGAACCAGGGGCTGCAGAAATTTTCACCACCCAGTAAGAGAAAGAGATCCCGGGATCTTCTGCCGCTCCTCTCCCATAACCCAACTGACACTGAAGGAGAAACTGCCGTCCCTGTGTCTCCAGGGACGATGACTTGACTGCCATGCATCCACTAGCCCGAAATGGAAAGCCAAAGTTACAGATGAAAATAGAAGCACAGGGCTATAGTTGTACACCTACTGTGTGACTCATCAAGGAAGACACGGTGGTATATTGATAGGTACAAACCCTGCCAGACCACAGCAGAGGGAACCACCATTATGGCAAACACCATACTGGACAGGGGAACCCTGAGCTTCCCATCTCAGGGTTCCTAAGTTCAGGATACCTAAAGCTCCTCACGTGTTCTATTGATACCACGTGCAGCTCGTAAGCAATCAAACATCTTTTACATAAAGCAGACACCTGCAGACAAGACAAAATGCCAAGGCCTAGGCAGTCCTTCACCCAACAATGTACAAAACTACCAATTTAAACATTAGTAAAAATAAACTTCTACAACACAGGGCAGCTGAACTAATACTAAATAGTTTTTAAAAAGGCCATCTTGGGGGTGCTGGGTGCTCAAGAGCAGAATGGCCCACAAGGTAGCTCACAACTGCTGAACTCCAGTTCCAAGGGATCCAACACTTTCTTCTGGCTTCCTTGGATGCCAGGCATACTCATACAAGGTGCACACATATACATGCAGGTTAAAAAAAAATACACACATACATACATTCATACATACATATGAGAAAGGAAAGGAAAGAGGAAAGTCAAGGCTGACTCAGTACAACAGCAGAAATTGAGACCCATCATCTACTTGGAAAGTCGAGTCTCTTGGTTCCTTCAGATTGCATTCCAATCTCAACCAAACACAAAATCAGCAATTTAATTTTGGAAAGGAATGTTTTCTCTAGCTTCCACAGATTAAGTACCCAAACTATGCTACATTCATACTCCTACACCCTCCGTCCCTGGAGACCACTCAGCTTGCCGGGGTTTCCTCCCTAACTCGAGACGGCTCATCATGCTAGGCCAGAACTCAGTGTCTGTAATGCGCTTGTGTTGACGGTCAGTGTAAGTGTTCAGCTTCGTAAACTGAAGCGTCGGTGTGTTTCTGTTCTCTCCACTGATGGGCTTTGAGCTATATTCGCTCCTGGCTTAGGATGCTCAGTCCCCACCACTGCTGAGGGCCCTTCCTGGACCCTAAAGGAACAGGCAGCTTCTCCACAGGGGCTGTCATCCAGTCACATCTCCGGGTTGCCCTAAAATGACTCACTGAGGCCCCTCAGTGGAATCAACTCAATATCCAAAGAGTGAGGTAAGTTGAGGCAACCACAGGTCCCCATTACAAAACACTTAGAGAAGCAGCCCTCCTCCCAGTGTGTGTAGGAGGAAGAAAAGACTGCTCTTAAGAGCACATGGCCACTAGCAGCTTGCTGGATGGGTCTCTGAGAACTATACTGGAGTGAACATAGCCAGGCTCAAAGGCTGCAGTTGTGGGGACTCTGGGAGGGTGACATCTTGGGATGCAAGGCCAGGATACAAGATGAATGTGGCCAGGGGAGAGGAGGGCAGGCTGCAAAGGGGTGTGGGGATGTTTGGCATATGAATGTTTGCATCTTGACTGGTGTTAGCACGGCTGTAGAATGTTTTTCACGCAGCTAAAACACTCAATAGTCTCCTCTCGTTAAGATCACCATGGAGAAAGCCAGACGGAAGCTAGACTCAGGGCAACGGGCTCCACCCTGCCCCGTTGCCTCTTTTCTTCTAACCCTCTTGTTCCATCCCTTGTCCCCTCTTCTCCTTCGCTTCCTCCTTCCTCCCATATCCCCGGAAGCATAGGATGCCATTTCGGGGTGTGGCCATGGTGGCCACTGCGCCTCTCTTGTGGCACAGTGCTTCTTTGTGGGTTTTCCCCGAAGGGATTTATGTGTGTCTTTATTCCCTTCTCCATCTCCTGTAATAACCATTCTGATTGGCCACAACTGTGTGACCTTGGGTGAATCACTCAGTCCCTCTGGGTCTCATTTTCCTTGTAGGTAAGCCATTAACCAAGAAGAAGGCACTGGCTGGCAGCTCCTTGGATTCAACATCTACAGAGAGGGTGTTGACATCACCACTTGGAGAACAAGGAGCCTTCTCTTTACTCTCTGGAGCTAAGAACACCCTGAACTCACGTAAGACTTCACTTCTGTGTCCCCTCAGGGCCCAGAGCTGGAGAGCAGAATACTCCACAGCGTCTAAATACACTGGGAACTGCATTGATGAGTTACTTCTTAAGATACATATATTAAGCTGTGATTAAGGGCTGGCTGGAGAGATGGATCAGGGGTTCAGAGCAGTTGAATGTTGCAGAGGACCAGGGTTCCGTTCCCAGTACCTACATGACAGCACACAACTGTCAGTAACTCCAGTTCCAGAGGGTCCAACACCCTCTTCTGGCTTCCAAGGGCATTGCACGCATGTTGTGCACACACACACATGCAGGCTAAACGCTTATACACCTAAAATCAAATGAAATAAATCTTTAAAATAACCAAGGGTTTACTTTTCAATTTGTCAAAAAGTTCCATAAATCCATGACATGATTCTAGACACCCCACCCCCTACCACCCAGTGGCTTTATGGTCCAGGTGACCTGTAGCCTTTATGGACAGACATTCTGGTCAAACACAGTTTTCTCTTAGGTGGCAAAATCACAGGCACAAAATGACTAAACAGTCATTGCTCTCTGAGCACTTCACAATACTGCTTCCTATGAGCTGAGTAACCTGCCCTCAAGGAGTCCAGGACTCTCCTCTGCCAATTCTGCAAAGTCATGGTACTGAGAGATACAGACCACATCTGGCTTCTTAGGTGCAGGGAGAGAATGACCCAATGGATCTCGAGATGAGCACCTCAGGAGCCCTGACTGTATGACCGAGAGATAACTGCTTCCCTACATTCTTATTCTGACTTTCTGAACCCCCAAACACAAAACCAACCCTCTAAATGGCAAGGTGGAAAAGCCAGGGTCAGGGAAGACACCTGCAGGTGTCAGCAACAGGACACAGGTGGCAACTGTCCTTGGCATTTGACAATGAGCTCCTTGCAGAGCACTGAAGAAAATCCTGCAGGCTGTGTGCAATCTTGTACAAATATAAATCAGGAAAGAAAGGAATGGAGCAGGAACAGTTTCTACACTCACATACCAGGTCAGCAGGAAGCCACCTCCCAGAAAGGGACCGTGCCCCAGGCCCCACACCCACTTCAGCCTGGAGCGGCTAAGATGCCTGGAATCTAAGGCGCCTGACTTCTCCTGGGCGAGGCACTAGAATGTGGCAATAAAGGAAGGTTGTGGGTCCTCGGAGTCTGTGATGGCAGGTCCAAAACAGGACCAGGTGCTGCCCAGCTGCACATACAAAGCACACACTCCTCAACCCACAAATGTTGGCCACATGGTTACAGGACCCATCCTGGCACCCTCTGACCCAGCTCCCTGAAGTCATTGAAAACAGGAAACAGATTCAGGCCAAGAAAATGGAAAACAGGAGTCTTAGGAGAGGCCACCTGGGCAGACCAGAGAGCTGGCCCAAAACCTGAACATATATACTTCACAACAGACCCCTCCACCTCAGGCCGCCCCGAGCGTTGTCCTCAAAGAAGCAGGTATGACGGACTCCTCTGGCTTGCAAGCAGATAAAGGCATTCCTAAGCCAGTCCTGCTGGACTTGTCAAGCAGGGGCTTCTGCTCCTCCTCTCATTCCACTATACAATCCCTGAAGCTCTGGCCAGTATCATCTCTCCCTCTGAGGGTGTGCTGGCAAATCTCAGAGAACACAAGGCTGGATTTTGGGCACTCACAGAAGCCACAGGCAGACATGCGCAAGCACACACTCGCCGCTGCTTACCTTCCTTCTACACACTCCAAAGCTCGCTCAGGACAGAGGGGCAGGCCAGTTCTAGGAAAGAAAGCCTTCAGCAGCATCCCGAGTGCCGCCTCCTTCCCAGGGCACCTTGCCACCCACTTCAGCTAGGGCCGAGAAGGTAAAAATCTCCTTGGCTGCAGGAGACTTTGATTATGCCCAAGAGCGCACCAAGCAATGTAAACATGAGGGCGGGGTTTGGTGCAATCAGGTTTAGTGAAATTTGAACTCTGCAGGCTGAGGGGCGGGTCCAGAGGCCTTCACTCAGCTCAGTGGCCAGCACCCATGCAATTTACAAACCAGTTTTATCCCTTTTTGCTTTTTTAGAAGATTATCCCTTTTTGCTTTTTTAGAAGATTCAGATGGAAAAATCTCTGCGGGCTATCCCCCTTGTTGGAGCTGCTTTTCTTCCATGGCAGACATGCTGGTGTCAGTATTTACAGGGACACAGCAGAATTTTATTATTTCTCTATCTCAGGCTTCATTGTATTCAATCTAGGTGGGCTTCAGAGGAGAGAGACACCACAACCAGTGGGCAGAGCCCCTCTGATGCCATGAGGTTCCCACAGCACAATGAGAACAAATGTCTCCAATCATTCAGCAAGGGAGGGAGGCAGGTCTGGGCTGTAAGTACAGGTAGGGAGCAACATTTATCTTCAATAAATCACCTGAGACCTCAAACAGAAGCACACACAGCTTACAAGATCTCAAGATAAACTCCGCTCACCCTCGGGAGAAAGGATCTCTTCCACGCTAGGACATGATTACACTTCTTGTGCAAGTTCTATTAAACATGGAATTCAGGAGAAGGTATTGAGTAACACACCTTCCCATCAAGGGAAGCAACATCATTGTTCCCATTCTGCAAGCAAGGGCACTGCAATAAAGGCAGGGACTTTACTAATCGCAACCTGTTTTCCCTTCAAAGAATCCACATCAAAAGAAAAAAAGATTAGGAGATGTTTGAATAACCTAGCTCCGGGACTAAAATGAATGCCTGGGTCCCTTTAGAGCATTCGGAGCCACCTTGAGTGGGAACTAACTTTGTCCATGCTAAGGTACCATGACTTGAACATAGTTGCCCCCCCCAAAATCCCAAACCTGTTGGTGGGGAGGGGAGAGACAACAGCTAGGGCACCAATAACAAAGAGAACAAAAAACCATTTATAGCAACAAGTGCTCTCTTTTCTCCATTTCTCACAACGAGACTGAGATTACTTAGGGCTCAGGTTTGTCCTCTATTTGAGGGTGCTGACGATGGCGTTATAAATGAGCTGCCCCCAGTCCTCACCAACCAGTATCCACTTGGCCTCTGTCCTGCTTTTATGGCTGCAGCGGCCACTAGGCAGGTGTGCCAAAGCCCTCTCAAGTTTCCATATACTCCCCACTGGTGGGTTTTGGTTACATGGGCCTGCTTAGGCTGTTAGCATTAACTTCTTGTGGAACAACGTGGTCCTTTGAAGCCTTGCTGAAGTCTGGCCAGAAGGCAGCTCTGTAGCCCAGAGGGCTTTGAAAGGCACCAAACCTTTAACCTTGGGAAGCCACAATTCTGTGCATGGAATCATATACCTAACGAAGAAAAGGCTGGAATAGGCGTCTCAAGTATCCCTGAAGGTGGCTGGATGAGTAGGCAGGAGACCTGCAAAAAGTTGAGTGTGATTCCTGTGTGAGCCTCCAGAAAGAGAGAAGACGACACTTCAAAAAGATAGTCAAAGATGTGAAAATTAAAAAAAAGGAAAAAAAAGTAGCCTATAATATTAGAGATGTAATAATATCCCTAATAGCAGCCCTTTCAAAAGAACGCTCACAGCAACATTACCCATAGTCACATAGGAATGGTGGTGCCCCAAATGCACATGGGTTGACGATGTGATCATCAGACATAGGGATAAAGTACAAATAAATGAACCTTGGAAACTTGGGGCAAGCAGAGTGAGTCACAGAAGACTGAATGGTTCCATTGATGTGAGATGCCAAGAACAGGGCAATCCAAAGAAAGAAAGAATGAACGGCTTCCAGGAACCAGAGAGCGAGATCAGCAGTGGCTGCTAATGTACGAAGCTTCATCTGGGGGTGATGGGGACGTTCTAGACCTAGATGACAGTGAAATATCTTCCGTTGGAAAGTTCTGAACCTCCCATGTGAGACTACCGCGTTCCCCGGCATTTGGATTCCTTTGATCACCCATCCCCTGAGTTCTGCTGCCCTCGCAGACTTTCTCTAGACTTTTCCTCCTGAGTTGGCTTCCTGCAGCCCACAACACTGAGCCCTGAAAACACAGACACAGACACACACACACACACACACACACACACACACACGAGTCCCTTGTTTCCTGCCTCCACCAGTGTGTGCTGCCCAGTGCTTATCAAGGACAGAAGCATCACAAGACTTGACCAGGATTCACCAGTGAGCTACTTGACCCCTTTGGGATGTGGTCAGGTGTAACTGTGTTACTCATTCAATAACAATGAGTACTGATGGCAACAGCCAGTAGCCAGTATAGTCCTCCCTTCTGCACAGGCCATAAGCATCTGCTCTGGCTTTGTCTGCAACATCCCAGCACTGAAATGCTCAGAAAGACGGAGAGAGATACACTGTGTCCAAAGCCCACCAAGCCTGCCCCAAGCGTGCACAAGGTGGGTTTTCCCTAATCGGTTTCCGAGAAGTTGACCACTCTGCCTTTGCTCCCCAGGTGACATAGTTCTGTGATGTGTAGGTAAAGAGAGAGGGAAGCTTTTATCTGCGACAGCGATGAATGAAACCCAGCGCTAAGAGAAGGATGGCTTCCTTAAAGTCCCTGTTCTCACTCAGACCAGCCATCACTGAGTGGCTCCTCTCACTTTCTTATTCTCCCTAACCCCACACAACAATCCAGGAACATCCTGTGAGCAGGAGACCTGTTCCTAGCCCAGAAGCAAACTATAGGTATGATACCACCAATGGCTACGAAAGCTTAGCCAGAACTGACAGCAAGTACCATGACCACCTGACCTAATTTCACAGAGACTAGGTTCCAGAAAAACATCAGCCCGGTGGTAAAAGTGAACATTACTGAGTTCTCGTAGTCTGATTTTCTAAGACTGTTACCACCATGAATCCTAAATTATTTCAGTCTTCCATAAGGAAGTATCAAAGAACTCAATGTTACCTGTCCTCGCTAACAACACATTACTGTGTATGTAAGAGAAAAACCAAGCTCATTTTCCCTCTTGGGATGTAGAACTATTTACCTGTAGACAAATGCCCGCTCCCATCTGGGACATGCACAGCACCTGCAACAATCAAAACGTGGGTAGGACAAGCAAAAGAGAATTATCAAGGCCTCCTCCTGTTTAGGCCTCGATACTAGCTCTCCTTGGAGGGACAGGAGACTCTACCAGGACATCAGTGCGTGCGCTGGAAGCCACACCCCAGGGGTCTCAGAACTTTATCTAGTGTACAGAAGCCACATCCAAGGGGTCTCAGAACTCTGTTCTAAGGAGCACTCTCCACACAGTGCAGCACCCAACCATGGAGAAGGGAACACCATGTATAAACACACCTTTTATCCACAAAAGTAGCCAAAGCTGATCTTATTCACAGTGTAAACTAAGGAGGTCTGAGGGTCTCTGTATGCTCGTTCCTTTTACATAACATCACATGCTGCCATGACAGTAGCCTTGCTTCTGCAATACCTTGCTGATTTGCAAAGTGTCCCACAGGCCAGGCTGAATCTGTATTTTAAGTTCTGAACACACTCCCTCCTTGACCTTTCCTTCTCTCATGCCCTGCCCTCTGCAAGATCTACACGAATGAAACGACTTTTATTCTGTGTCCTGGGACCTACAGGGGGAAGGCAAGACTGTTTGAACATTGCCATGTGTGTTTGATATCAAGGGTCTTGTATGTGAAAACTTAAAAACAATTTCAACTCCAAGCTATCGGGAAAGGCCCACAGAACAGCGGAAGGTGCTTTCCAACATTAAAGCACGAGTTCCACCTCCAATTAAAGTTCTCTAAGTAAAGAACTCGATGTGAGGGATGTAAAGACAGAAAGGAAAAAGCAGAGGCTACCGAGGGTCTGGGTAGGAGGAGAAATGGGGAGAGGATGCCCTTCGAGTTCCAATGCAGTCCTGAAGCTGCAGAAATAAAGTCGGAAAGCTATGGATCCTGGAAATGTCACTGTCCCAACGGCATCACCATAAACAGCAGGAGACAGCCACATGGTGAACACACATGTGGATAAATTCTTCCAGTCCACTGGGAGGGTGCAGGGGGCTAGAGATGACCCCTAAGTAGGCGTGCTTGACTCCACAGAAGACCAGACTGAAAGACTGTTCTAGCTAAACCATTTTGGTTTTTACAGCCCTTCCCTTTGCCCTTCAAACGCACTCACAGACAACCCTTTTTTCCATCCCGACTCCTCCATGATTTGTAGACTTTTCAAGAGAGGAGTATAGGACACAAGCCCACCAGCTTGATCTGCTGCCTCCAAGAGAAGAGAGGGCTGCGTTTAGTCTTCACCTTTCAGCGAAGTGTAAGAGAGGGATTTGAGGGAGGGAGGCGGATGCTCCAGGGTTGGGAGCACAGAGGAAAGGGCACTTGGCATTCCTCTAATCAAGGCTTTCTTGCTCTACAGTTTGCATCCCACTGAGATAACACTGGAGTCATAGTCTTTCCTGGACTTGGCAGACACGAGAAACACAATCTCAGGCTTTGTAGAAATAAAGCTGTAATCCCACCTCTCCATGGCTTTGAGGAGGAGGGCATTCCCAGGGAGGACTCAGAAGAGAGCCGGGCAGATGTAACTGGAACATCACTGTTTAGACAATTTGTATCTGTCTGCAGCAGGCAACCGTGGGAGGACTCCCAAGAGCAAACTTTTACAACACCAAGGTTTCCATACACACAGTTTACACAGCATGTGAAGCTGCAAGACTCATGGCGTGGGAGAGGAGCTGTGTGGAGGGACCATGCCCAGGCTCACAGCAGCAGAGCAAGAACTAAGTAGGTAGTCCCACACGTGAGACTGGAGTCCAAAGATCCCAGCCCTGGGGATGGAATATGGGGCAAAGGCTGATCACTGTGTGTGTGTTAGTTAAGAGGGTGAGGTCATCAGAGAAAGTTGGAGATGCTGATCATGAACTCAACACGGAGAGAGGAGAGTGACAGCATAGGCTGTTGCACTCTACAAAGACACAGGAAATGCAGTGACACAGACAAACCACCCAGCCTCTATTACCTGCCATGTATGCATGGCACCCTGTCCGGAGGGTGGAGCGAAACACCTGAGGGGTCTTGGGAGATGGTGCTCCTGCTTCCTCCTGGGAGGAGGGGAGACCCAAGGCTAGTGCACAGGCTAGAGACTGGAAAATGAGGACAAAGGTCAAATCCACTCAAATCTCAGTGCCACCATTCACTATCACGGTGGTGACACGCAACTCTGGAATACTCACAAGGTCATTTCATACAACACAACAGGATGAAATACCTTGAGACGGTTTCTCTAGTACAACTCAGGAATGATGATGATGATGATGATGATGATGATGATGATGATGATGATGGGGTGGTGGTAGTGGTGGTGGTGGTGGTGGTAGTGATGCAGTATTCTTAATGGCATGGTAGGCCAGGGCCTGGCACTTGTCCTTTGGCAGCTTCAATGTCATACTTCCTTTTCTAATAGGTCACATCCGTTTTCAAAAGTCAAACAGTCCATGGCTGGATTATAGCTTCTAACATGGAGCAGAGGCTTCTTGGGGTTCAGACAGCTATGGAGAATCACTCCTTCTGACCTGTCACACTGCACCATGTCTAAAACCCAACTCAGGTGTTATTCCTTGGGTCATGGGAACCAATGAAAGGAGACCACTAGGACTTGGGTGACAGCAGTGTGCAGTCTTGATTTATAATTAAGAGGGGAGAGAGAAGGGGCTCTTTACGGTACGGCTGGGCACCGTACAGTGGGGCTGGGCACCCATCTGGGTCATCATCCCTTACAAGCATGTAAGTTGTACCATGCAGTGCTCTTCACCTAACCAGCTCAGTACATGGGACTTGGAAAGAGCTGAGTTTAAGAAAGCTGTCAGAATAAAAAGAGTCACTTGATTTAAGCAGAAACAAAAAAGTTGAGAGGTTTTGAAGGCAGAATTCTCATGAATGATTCTGATTTGAACGCAGAAAACTAAGAAGCACAAATGAGCATACCAGCCCTGGCTAGGATCTGAAATGTCCCCACTGACTTCCGTTTGACTCAATTCACACTCACACCACTGTCTTGAAGGCTGGGGAGCCTGTGTGTGGTGGGCCTGGACGAATGGTAGGAGCTCATTAGAGGCAAGCTTTTGAAGGTTAGACCTGCCCTGGTTCCCATACATATTGTTTTTTCTTGTCAGATTCAGTGAAACAGCCTTGTGCCAGCCCACATCACCAACCTTCCCTCTCATGGCGGACTGCGATCTCTCTGCGAGTGTGACATCAAATAAACCTTTGGGGCTTTAAGTTGCTTCGGCTTGGTGTTTCATGACAAGGACAAGGAAAAGTTAACTGGCACAGCGGCCATATATGGAAAGTTCTTCTGCAGGGTTATCTGCCCTATTCAGCTTCAGACTGGCACCGCCCTTGTTATTAACCACCGTGGTAAAAAGATCGCCGCCCTGGAATACACACGTAATCCTTATTAGCTTTTCAACACCTCTGCCTGCCTCAACCTCTCTGAACACAGCGACGTTAGCTATGGTTAGCACACACACTCCCATCACAGCAGACATCACGATCAGCTGGCAAATCTCTTCGTGACTGCTATCTATGCAATAGAAACAAGATCTGGAGAAGTTCTCCTAACTGACAGTCAACCGTTCACGGAGTAGCTGCTGAGCCAACACTCCGTGTACAAGACACACATCTCTGGATGCTCAGTAATAGCACCCCATCCTACCAATGAGGGACTGCCCAGGAGGGACCCCATGATGCCAAGAAGTTAACAGAAGCACAGCCAGGTGTGAGGCTTGTCAGTCAGACTCCCATGGCTCCCCCCCTTCTAGCAGCTGTCAAAACTTGTTCTGCTTTTTTCCCAATCTTAATACCCCAAATCCATCTTCAAAATGGTCACACCTGAATGGCTGCAACTTGACACAGCATGTCCGCAGCCCTGGGTATGGCATGGCCAGTGCTTCTTGACCCAACTTGTTCTGATCAGTGACCCATTTTGGGAGCTTGGTGAGACATCCTGAGCAGTGGATATGGCCATTGTAGGGCTGTAGGTTACCGTGAAGGGAATGGAGAATGTGAATCCCTCCAGACTGTCTTCTCCACGGATGCACAGGGAGCTTTTACACTATTATAAATTGTCTAGGAAACCAAGCCTGAGTACCCAGAATGATTACAACCAAGTGCAGAGGCCACGAGCTGCTATGAGACCTCTCCTTAGCCCACTACAGCCAAGTTGATGCCGCATCTCCCGGCCAGGTAAGAAATCTCCATCAGCACTGGATGACGCGAACACAATCCTGGCAACAATGTCCAGGGCAGGCGTCACATGGAGAGAGGCAGGCAACAATGTCCAGGGCAGGCGTCACATGGAGAGACAGACAGCGCTCAGTCCTGCATGATCCGGAACACAACACAGCTCACTCAGCACACCTATCATCGCCATCAGTAAAATACAGGAGGTTCCCAGGGCCCTCGAAGCTCCTATCGTCTCATTTTTCTTGGGAACTACTGTTCCCTTCATTTCTAAGACGGGCTCACAGGTTCTTATAAAGATGAAATAGCACAGCTGAGCTTACTGACACAGCCGAGCTTACTGAAGGCTGCCACGCCCACTCCACGAACTAAGACATTATTCACTGTCCTAAGTGATAGAGAGTACCCTGGAGAGGCCAGTGGCACCACAGCTCGCAAGAACAGCAGGCCCATCAGGACTACAGATCCATGAGGACAAGAATAACTAAGACCACGTGTACATCCCCACACCAGAGATGGGACATTCGTGCTCTCTTGTTCACCTTGGAACAGATTCAGAACCTGCTCTTTTCTTACTATGAGAAGTGGGGCATCAGTTTCAGACATAAAAGACAGAGCTTTCCTAACATGAGCCCCGACTAAAGGCAGCTGTGGAGGGCTCATTCCAGGGCAGCAGCGGGGCTTAAGTCAATATTTCAGAACTTTTTTTTTTTTCAAACCAGTTCAAACTAGAGGCTGGTGAGGGGGTAAAAAGGAACATTGTAATACCCCACTTTTCAGCTAAAAGAAAATGTTTCAGAGGCTGCCAAACCTCCCTTTACTCCTCAAAGCTGCCGACAGCTGTCAGGACTAATGCCGCTTGAGGCTTGGGCCCTGGCAAGAAATGTAGCTGAGACTTTGCTTTCTGCCTGCCAAGGTGGTGGCTCTGTCCAGGGACCCAAGCCAGGGATTGCAGACCCCTTGCAAGAGCCAGAGAGAGACTGCCTGGAGTGAAACACACAAGGCCAGCCTCATTGCCTGAGAGGTGCTGAGGAGGGGAGTCTGGGGAGGAGGGGGACATCAGAAAGGACTCACTTCCCAGGCATGGGAATGGATCTTTCTATTCGGGGCTGGTCTTCGTCTTGGGTGCAACCATGGAAACACAGAAGCCCTCCATGGGTGGCGGCAGCGATAGGATCAAATGCGATGCCACGGTGAGCTGTCTGATGCAACAGAACATGACGAAGCAAGACACGGGAGAAACTGCTCACAAATGCACACATGATTGGGCAGGTGAGGTAAGCAGAAAAACGGCTACGAAAGTGCTGGGGCTAACCCCAGTATGTACCGCTTATGAGCCATCCAGAAACCAGGCCCACAGCACAACAATGGCAAGTGCTTTGTCTCCGGGTAGTAACACAGGTGATACTTTTTTTAATGATAGTTTGCAGTTTTTCTTGAAAAAGTACAGATGTATAAATACAAACTGATTTACAAGAGAAACAGAAAACACTACTGTTCCTCTTCCTTCTGGCCCCTTGACCCAATTTTCTAAATTTAACTCTTGCACTGGTGCAGCTGACCAGTAACAGAAGTCCAATGCCTTAGAACACTATTTCCAGTGGAGCCCCAGCCCACTGGAATCTGTGAGGTGTGAGGCAGGGCAATTTTTATAGCGCATGTGCCATCCTTTAACAGCCTGAGCTGACTGTGGCCAGGTCCTGCTCAAGAACAACATGGCCAACCACTGACTACATGTGCATACTTCACCTGGCACCTTGTCTACTCAGCCCCAGAACCAATCCTTGGCTACTCGGGATTAATTCATTCACTTCCTATCGGCCAGACCATCTACCTGCAGAGCCCGAGAACCTCAAACCACTCAACCTACAGTACAAACTCTCCCTTCTGATCATGCGGGCCAGCCTGGGAGACACGTAGAACAATCACCCCAAGGGGAACTGTCAGAATAAATACCTAAAGATTAAAGTTTCTCTGGCTATTCATCCAACAAACACACCAAATATCTATTATAGTTTGAATGTCTTTAGTCCTCCAAAGTCCTTTATGTTAAAACCCAATATCCAATGAGATGGTATGAGTAGGTGATTAAACAAACCTGAGTGGCCAGCCCTTGGGATGGGATCAGTGCCCTTATAAGAGGGATGTTCTGTTGTTACCACATCTAAACAGACTGAAACACTAGCAAGATGCTTCCAACAGCCATACACGCTACCACCGCTGGTGTTAACAGCACAGAAAGAGGGGTCTGGGTGGAGGAAGCGGCCCTGCGGAAGCATGGCTTCAAAGGCTGTATCCTCTCCTTTCTCCTTTCCTCTCTTTGCCGCCTAGCTGTCAGGTAAGGAGTTCTGCCATGCCCTTCCTCTAATGACCCGCTTGCCATGAGCCAAAAGCAATGCAACTGAGTGACCGTGGACTGAAAGCTCTGACGTCACAAGCCCCAATCACTCTTTCATCCTTTAAACCGAGCCTCTGGATGCTGAGTCTTGGGGTATCCCATCTGTAGAACATAACTGGACTTGCACATTCTTCTATATAAAGAATGCCCTCTCCACAGCTCCATAAGAGTTCTTGACCACATGCCCCTGGTTTTCAGTGGCCCCTATGCATAGCCACTTACTGGCTCCTTCATTACATGGCTCTCTGGCTCTACTCTAGCCAGTGGTTTGTCTGGTCACTCTCCCCTGGCCCTCCCAGGCCCAGGACTTTCTTTAGTGCCCCTAAGCATCCGCCCAAGTGCCCCCTACTCTTCCTGCCTTGAGTCACCCACTCACTCCTGCGTGAGTCACCGTGTCACTCTTCTCCCGTGGAAGGCAGACGCAGCGTTGCTGATGGGGAAGAGCTGTGTTACACTCTATCAGATTCCAATAGGACATACCCCCGGTGTCAAGACTGATAATCCTGTACGAATAAAGCTGTCAGGGAATTCCTATGTACAATACGGGTCTCTGAGGCGCAGTGCAAAGTTTTCTCAAAGTATTCAGCTATAATTGTATTTTCAATGCTGGCACCTGAAGGATTAAGCTTCTGAATGATTCACACTGGGAAGAGACTTAGATGGAAAGGTTTGCCTTGTCGACACCTGCCTGCTCACCTCCAAATTTCACTTGTGTTTTAATGCCCAGAGCATTCACACTCCACTTCCAGCACCACGTGGGGTCCGGACGGATTTGAAGTCCCATCAATTCCTTCTGTTGAAATTTCACCCTTCACAGCACAGAAAGGCATGGGATTGTCCCAGTACAAGCTGGGGGACATAGCATCGGTGTCTCTAGCACTGGCCACAGATGCTGTCTTTCCAGGTCTGGAAGTTCAACGACTGGTAAGGAGATGACGCTGGTGTGGTAATTTCAGGCACTGGCTTGATGCCTTACGTCAGAATGTAACTAACTCAGCAAACATGACATCAGTTTCTTGCTGTAAGCAGGTCTGGTTCTCAGAAGTTTAAAAATAAATGTGAGACTAGGTCAGTGAGATGCCCCAGTGGGTCTTTGGTATGTCTGCATAGCTACTTACTGGCTACCTCATTGCCTGGCTCTCTGGTTCCAATCTAGACAATGTTTTGCCTGCTCACCATCCCCTGCCCGCTCCCAGGCAACAGTCCTAGGGCTTTCATCACTGCCAACAAGACTGATGACAAAAGTTGGATCCCCAGAACACAGGTGACAGGAAGAGAAAAATAAGTCCTTCAAGCTGCTCCCTGACACCCCCAGCCCAACACACATGGCATGCATGCGACATAACACACACACACACACACACACACACACACACACACACACCACACACCACAGAGTGCGGCATGCTCATGACCCCTCCGAAGCACACGGTCAACAAAGGTAGCATTTTTAAGTTAACAACAAAAAAAGATGAAAGACCAAAGAAACTCGGATGTCCCACTTCTCAGAAATCAATCCCCTTGGCTTTTCTCAGCAGCCCCAGAAAATGACCACCCCTTTATCCTTTATCTGCTCTGGGCGTCACCTGGGAGCCACAGTGTACATTCTGTGGGTGAACAGAGAACGTGCTGAGTAAGCTGGGTGTCTACCTACAACCTGGATAACAAGCAAACAGGAGCAGTGCCAGAAGGTCTACGACGCTGGGGCTACACAGCCAGTAGAGCCTGATATGTGGTGCTCCCCACCACATATAGAAAGGAAAGGATGGAAAGTACCAGGCACCAGCAGTACACACTCCCAGCTTCAGTCAGGCTTCTGACCAGCCCTCTACATACATAACAGCTTCAAAGAGGCCCTGATCTAAATTCACTGAGCCTGATCCTCATGAGAGCCTTTAGAACCGACAAAGTGTCATGCAGGCGTCTCTGGACTGTGGGAGTGCAGAGGGATTTTCACCTGGGATGACTGCGGGGCTTCGCTGATCTAACCATGAGCATGCTATCTCCGCCCTGCGCCTCCCTGCTGCAGGCAACGGTGCTCACCTTCTCCATCCGCACTCATGTTCTCGTAGGAGTCCCACCGGATCAGCGGGTCCGCTGTGTTATAATCCACGATCACTCCCTGGTCGCTGTAGAGATGCTCCGGTCCTACAGGGAACAACAGGTCCGTTAGCCCCGGCAAAGCCCGGGTTCTCAAAATGCCACAGGAAATTTTAACAACCGAGCCTTGTATTCAACGGCTCCTATCTCAATCCATAACAATGAGCCTAGTAACAGAGGGACGATTTTCTAAGCAATTAACAAATGGAGATAAAATTATCATGTAGTCAGGTGTGGTAACACACCGTTATAATCGATCTCAGCATTGGGAACGTTGAGGCAGGATGATCAGGAGATCTGACATAGTTACAAACTGATCTCTGTCCCAAAATAGTAGCAAGAAAAAAAGAAGTTAAAATTGAAACTGGCATGCACCAGAGGCCTGCTGACAGATCATAACATTTCACTATAGTAGTTAAGAAAACTATTTCTTATTCAACGTATTTTCTGAAACACACAGACATTCAGTATGCTGTACTGGCAATCCCTTTTTAAAAACACCTTTTCTGAGGAGAGAAGCAAACATGTGGTACAACCTCACAGGTGAATCCTCCAGGACATGAGCAGGCAGCCCAGCCTGCAAGGGCTAGGGCTCCCTAGTAGTCACCCCGGTGACAGCATGATAGAGTCATACTATCTTTTGGTCTTCCCCAAGTGAGTGCTACTGTCTCGGTGCCACTTCCCCTTATTGCCCAATATGCTATTTCAAAGAAATTAATTCAAGTCCAGGCTTAGTAGTAGGATACCTGCCTAGAATAGACAAGACCCCAAAAAGCACCACCATATATATGTGTGTGTGTACATGTATGTGTATATATGTGTACATGTGTATATATACACACACAATGTATATGTGTATATATGTATATATGTACATGTATGTGTATACAGTGTATATATATGTATATATGTACATGTATGTATGTGTGTGTATGTATACACACACACACACAATGTATATATGTTGTGTGTGTGTATATAACGTATATATGTATATATAAATTTCCAAGTATGTGCCAAGATGGGAGATGTTAGTACAAGCTCAGGGTCCTCAAAACTGTCTCCAGCCTGAGTTAAGAGTCTGGCTGCCCACAGTCCTGCCAGCTACCTACCTTGAATCTTCTCAGGTGTGGCCGAGAAGACCAATTCAATCTTGCCGTAGTCGGGAAAACGGTCATCTGAAAAGAGAACCACATCACACTGTGCACACTGATCCTGACCCTCCAGCCCAGCCAGTGCAGGGCTATTCCCAAAGCTGCGACAGAACACCCTCGTGCACAGAAAGTGCCAACCTTTGCCCGGTTTCTCTGAGCTGTTCATCCACAGGTCAACTAGACAGCAATCCTGCCAGCAAGTGGAAGGGAAGACGGGAAGGACGCTGCTTCTGACGTCCCAAAAGGCTGCATCCACTTACCTTTGCAGGCGCCGTCCAACTCCTCCTTCCCAAACAGGAGCCCGTAGCCCTGCACAGCTCCGGTGTGGAACTGAAGGCGGAAAATGACATCGCGGGTGGCCGAGCGGAACTTCTTGTGGTAGCACTTCACCTAGTTCAAGAGGGGGAGAGAAAGCAGGCAATGGCTGAGGGGCAGAGCTCACTGTTTAGCTCCAAAGTGTGGATGGCATGGCCCCTGAACAGCTGTGGCTCTCCAGAGGTTCACACTGGAAATGGACATCTGAAGATGTCACTGGGAGCAGATAGCACATTACTGACCATCTCCCTAGCCACCCCCCACCCACATGCTATCTCAACAGGTGGAAGATCCAAAAGACCACAGTCCTTTGTCCTGGCCTGGGCCACACCCTTCAGACAGGGAGCTGCATTAGAAGACATCTGTGGTCTCTCGTCTAGATTTTAACAGCTGACTGTGATGGAGTTTCCCTTTCACCTAACATCTCCAAGGTTCCACTGAATGCCTCTTGGTTTTCACACCATGGAAGTACTGGTTCTTGCTGTCATCTTGGTTGTTGAGTATAAGCCAGAACATGGGGTGAGGACAGGGCTTTGGAAATGGGGTGGGGGTGGGGGGCGTCACAGACAGAAGCCCAGACAGACAGACAAGCATGGGTGCTATTTCCTTGTCCGGAGATCCTGGAGGTGGCATTTTAAAGGAAGCATTAGAATCACCTCTGCAATTTTATCAGAGGCTGTGACATCCTACCTCAGGCACAGCTCAAGCCACCCTGGCTGGCTATGTTGACAATCAGGGTGCAGGCAGGATAGGTAGAGCATAGGCGGAGTGTGTGCCTGGTGTGCCCAGCCCCATCTTGCTACCAAAGGCCTCCCTGCATTGGGCCACAGCGGGAAGGAGGCATGCTGTGAACAGAGCCTCACTCAGGTGGCAGAGGCAGAGCCACAAGCCATCAGTGCCCTGCCAGGGTGTCCAGGGGTCCAAGGCAGACTGAGCTAGACTCCGCTTTGAGACCATACCGTGCCCACACGGTGCCACACCATGCCATGGGGGACTGTGGTAGGCTTGCCTACCCAGTGCAGCCCCTTCCTGTCGGAGGCTCTTCCTGGCGAAGGATGATCACACTTCACAAATCTAAACGGGGAGCAGGGCACCAAACGCCCACCATCCAAGCAAGAGAATGTGTAGGTGACAGTCATCCTCTTCCCAAGGAAACCATCCCACAGAAACTCCAGAAAGTAGAAAGCCAAGAAGCCTAGGCAGGAAGGCTAGGAACCATAGCCCTTGGGCAGACTCAGAACTTATTTACATTGTGCTATCTACCAGGAAACAGTCTGATAAAGAAAGGAAGAAACTATAAATAAGCCTGCATCGGATGTTCCGGATGCTCGGATGCTCGCTGTTGACAAACATGCACAGGCTCCTCCCGACCCCACCTCTGCTGGGCTGCAGACAAAGACTCCATCTCCAGTGGTCTCGGCACAGCAGCTGTCCATCAAGAATCAAGACCGAGAGCCCTGCTTGCTTCTCAACAACCAATGGCAGACAGGCCCCTATTCTTTTCCCTGTTGTAGAGTCCCTGACACTTTAGCAGGACTCAAACCCAAGATGGCCCCTGGAATCAAAGACATCCTTCCAGAATGTTCTTCCGAGCCCTCATGCTCTACACTGACCACCCCTTCAAACGTTTCACTCCTCCCAGTCAGAGATGACTCCACACTGCCCTCCAATAAGGCTCTACACCCCCTAACCCTGTCCTGTTGGCCTTGGAAGATGAGAAGGTAAGCAGGGGTGGAGTAGGGACAGGAGAGGAAAGTGGGGCCCCTTTCGAGCCAGTCTTCCTCTCAAATTGTATACGCACTTAGGAGGAAAGGGATTTGAAGAGCAAGGTCTCAGGAAGTCGGGGAAGGCAGGGGACAGAAACCTAGCTGGGACCACTCAAGCACAAGCACAGTGTGAGGGAGGACTGCTAGGAGGAAGTGGTCTGTGGATCCGACTGGGCGAATACAGGGCCACAGGGGATCCCAGCCCCAGGCACTAGGGGAATGTAACTGCCATCACAGCCATTTCTGATCTCAAGGGCTTCTGCTCCCCTTCCGCCCACTCAAGTTACTAGTGTTCGTATCGTGCAGCCATCTCCCCAGTCCTTCCCTCTCCTCCAGACCCTTCCTGGGGCTAGGTATCCTGAGCATACCTTCTGCTCTGGCTATCACTCAGCTACACACAAACACGCTGACTCACTACCCAGGCATCCCAACCCTATCCAAGGCAGGCGTGGGAGGAAAAGGATGGGTATCCACAGGCTGGGCAGCTCCCGGGAACCCTGAGCCTAGTGTGATCTCCTGCTTGTGAATTCTTATTTGTCGTATCAAAAGGTCTCAAGTACTTCTGGGATGGTCAACAAAAGCTGTGTGTCATTGAGCAGCACTGTGCTGTATTCCTGAGACCTTTCCTGTGAGAAACCTGACAATGTCTCCGTCACACACACTTTCAGCTTCTCACTGAACTGCCATGGACCATAAGCAACAGCCCCTGCCCTGTCCTCATCAGCTCATGAACAGTTGGGGAAATCTCAGGACTCCCCATAGGCCCCACTAATAACAGGTCAGACTATGAGAAGAGGCCACCTATGGACCAAGAAGACCCTGAAATCTGCTAACCTCTGGTACCCACAAGAAGGTCCAATGATGACCCGCTCAATATCAGTATCAACTAATCTTTGTGGCATCAGTGGTCGAAGATCAGAACTGAGTTCTTCACTCTGTGTAGAAAGGACAACCCTGCGCTTGGCATGGGGCCCCAGCAGCCACTCTGAAAGACAGAGAGCATTTTATAAAAGATTGCTAGGAGGTCAGAAACTCCCCTTGGTCCTCAGGCTTCAACACGTACTTACATAAGTCTCTGCAGAATGTTTCTAGAATACCCTGATCCTCTGCTTCCAGATTCTAGAGTATTGTCATTTGAAACAATTCAATGTGGTAGTCACAATTTTGTGGTAAGCACTGCGTTGGATTGGGAGAGTCTGTCACCAGCTGTCACAGAATCTACCTGGAATCATGAGAACATCTGTACTGACCTCAAACTCACCAGAAGTACTCATTACTCAGAGATGTTCAACCTCTTGCTCTTGGGACCATTCATTCTCTAGCTATAGACAGATAGCAGCTTTACTCCGCAGAGTATACAGCTACTAAGTATTAAGAGAGCTTGCAAATCTACCTCTCTGTGACATCTCCATGATTACATGCACTCTCTCTCCTTTGTACCTGCAGACTATGTACTTAAAGATTCACTCAACCTCAGAACACACGCAGGCCTTTTCTCATAGCCATTCCCTAAACAATATAAAGACCTATTTACATGGCACTTACATTGTACAAGCGAGATATGCAACTAGAGATGGTATGAAATATGTGGGAAATGTACACAGGTTGCATGCAAACACCTAGATATTTTATATAAAACATGAACCATCTTCAGATGTTCGTATCCACGCAAGTCTTAGAGCTAATCATACATACACGTTGATAAACAACTGGGTAAGTTATGCTATTTAATAATTAACTTAAAAGCATAAGCTTCTGGAGAGGGGTTCTTGGTGCTCAAACCCACTGTTAGTGGTGACGGCCACAGAAAGGTCTGTGAGGTTTCCGTCTCTTGCTGTCTGAGTAAACAGTCTGGAACCCTGACCTAATCTTATGTCCTTACAGTTGCATGAAGATACATCTGTACCTTCAACTGGATGCTAGGGTGATGGGGCCCCGGACCAGGTAAAAAGCTCAGTTCCCCTCCCCCCAAGCTAAAGGCAAGTATGTGAAACAAGTGTGTAGCACATGCCTGCAATCCTGGAACTCAGAAGGCTGAGGAAGAACAACGCTTGAACCACACAAATCAACTCTGAAAGACAGTAGTCAGGCGCCAGGAGCGGTCACGTGAGACCTTAAATTCCTCTAAGCAAAGAAATCAGAGTTATTAAAGCATTTCCAATGGAAACCTGAAAGTTCTACTTTGGTCCAACTGGGCCTTGGTGGGACGATCTAGGCTAAAGATCAAAGAGAGCTGCCATGTCGCTGAGTACGATCCCAGGCGGTTACGACGCTGTCAAGTCATGAGCAAAAAGCAATGATAGCTGAGCAGATATCGGTTGCAACAAGAACACAATTGAGACTATGGTGCCGACTGACAGCACGATGAAGACCTGACCCGGTTCTAGGTCCACATCATCACAAGGGGGAACAAAAAGAAAATCACAAAATAATGTAGTCGCAGATACAACAGAGAGCCATCCCCAGGGCCTCTGCTGGGGACAGCCATGGAGGGACAATTCCACTTTCCCTGGTCGTATCATACACAAACAACGGTGCTATTTGTGCAACCTCTTGAGAGGCTTCACCTGTGTTCACAGGCCCAGTCACTGGTCACGAAGCCAGCTACCATAAAGACAAAGTACAAGTGGCTGCGGTTTGCCCAGGCAGGGCGGCAAGATGGAGCATGCCAGATGGAAAGATGTTTACAAGCCCTGGACCAAGCCCTAAGAAGGGGAGGGGGCAGGCTGGCTCAGGCCCCCGGCTCCCTGCCAGGTTCCTGGAGGGCCTGCAGCAGCTCGAATTCCTGAGCAGGTTACATAAGCTCCAGGCAGCCTCCCCAAAGAAGGGCCTTATACCTGACCGCAGAGTACTTTGTGGTAGGATCACAAAATCTGATCTTTCGTGAAAAGTGTTCTGTAGAGACAGGAGGGCTGGTTGTGCCACTGAGAAAGGTCAGAGGGACGGCCCAAAGCAGATAGAAGAATGTCAGCTTTGATGTCTCCAGTAACAGCGCCATCTGCTGCTCACCAGTCAAAAGAGTAACAGTTCTGCTTGCCACATGAGAGTTTCCCAATCGCTAATGGCTGATTCTGGCCATTCCTTCTTCTGAACCTGATCCTCGCTATCTTTGACAACCTGTCTCAATGCAGGGAAAAAAAAAAAAAAAAAGGGCAGGCAAATGCAACTGCACACAAGGTAAACATTCACTAAAACAAAGGAAGATTCTGACAAGGACAAGGTACCTCTTGGAAGCAGAAAGCTCAACAGGGCCGGGGACATCGAAGATTCCGGGAGGTAAATCTAGACACACACTTTCGGCCCCTTGCAGTCCTTTCCAAACAGTGATGGCTGCAAGGTCCCTTGTGAGATGAGAAACGAAACCACCCGCATACCTGAGCTTAACACATTTCCCTGCCTGACGCCTTCAGGTTTGTATGCAACACCCACGGCAGGACGCGGCAGGCAGCAACGGGCAGCCGTGAAGGACAGCACCGAAGTGAGAGCCAGAGGGGCTGCCTTGTGCTTTGAACATGTATTTCATTCATTTAGAGATGGGCAAGGCTATAGAGGACGGATCTGGGGTAAGTCCCGAGTTGCCGAGCCTCAGGACACAGGACTGACAATGGCGGTGGCCTGGCTCACTGTTATGGGAGCAAGGCCAGCACAGAACATGTCGCTGCATCTCTTCTTCCCTGAACTTCTCTTCAGGGGACCAGCAGCAGGGGATTTCTGAGCCATGGCATAAGGCAGGTTTCACAGACTGAGAGCTGACTGGGACGCCTGATCTTGCACAACCTGGGCTGAGTACAGACACCAGCTATGCCATTGTCATTGGTACCTGACCAGGAAAAGGGGCCTTTCCACTCTAACTGAACTTCAGCTCACCTCAGCGCACACACCAGCCTGTTTCATCTGTGTTGGTTATCTGTCTGCCCACTCAGCCAATCCAGTGCTGAGGAGCAGATCCCGAGCCTGTCTCTACAAATCTCCTATATGACCTGCTTTAGGCCAAAGGCTATGGGAACATGCTCACCAGTGAAGGTTCCTGATAAACTCCAGCCAAGGCAGTCACCAACAGCACTGGAGCCTACTGTCAATCATACCACCAATTCTAGAATGCAGTCACTGTGGCCTAAGGGATGTTCTTCCACATTCACAAATCAAAAGCTTCAGGACCTCAGAATGCGACTCTACGTGAGATGACATTTTTTTATGGAGGGCATTTGCCTGACATAAGGCCATTAGGATTGGCTTGAATGAACTACAACTGGTGTCCTTGTAAGAAGAGGTTAGGACTCAGGGAAGGATGATCATGTGGAATTGTACTGATAAGACCACCTACCCACAACACACTTCAGGAAAGACCAACCCTGCTCACACCCCGACCTTGGACGTGCAGCCTCCAAAGGAAAGAGAAAAGAAATTCTTGTGTAAGCCGCCCAGTCTGTGGTGAGCGTCTTTTCATCGTGGCAGCTTTGGCAGAATACAATGAGCTAAAAGTGCTTTTAGATTTCTCACAGACAGGGAGCTGACCTCTTAGCAGTCACCTCTATGAACTGTACAAGAAAAAAATTACGCTTTGTGTTGGAAAACTACCCTCGTCAGCTGCCACGGCTCCCGCCTCCTATCTGATAACACTGCAGAAAAGAAAGTGCAGAGTTCACAAAAAAGAAAAGAAAAACAAACAACAGGAAGCGTAAATCAAATCATAGTGCAATCCTAAAAATATTCCATGTGCGGAATGACGGGGGGGGGGGGGGGGATGCAGGAAGGAAATGGTCTTATCCAAAGCGAGTATCTCTTGTGGAAAGATCTAGAAACTCCTGTGTGCCAGCACTTCCAATGAGTCATCTACAAGGAGCTGTTCTGTAGCAGGAAGTTCACCACCTCCAGAGGCCCCCAAGCTGAATCTCATAAGTTATGCTCCCCCAGTTCTCCAGCATGGCTGGCTCCTGCTTCCACAGGGCACACTTAAGACACTGCTCCACGCCATGTCCACACACCCATGGAATAGCCACCCCCACTCTTACAGAGGACTATCCACAGCACCACCACCCCAAGAAGTTCTAATAAGGGAAAGGAGAGAACCAGCCTGGGGCAGGAGAGAGAGAGAGCTGGAATTCCAACTTGAAGGCAGCTGCCAGGCCCGCGAGGCAAGCACAGAGACATGGCACCATGGCCATCATGGGCTGAGCAGTGAATGGTCTGGGCTCTAGATGCCTTTCTCTAAGCCTAGATTAGATAGAAAAAGGACCAGGAGGATTGGGACCTAGCCAGACATGCGCAGAGGATACTTCAGAGGATGCAGAGAAGCTCCTGCGAGGTCGGACGCCAGGCAGGCAGCAGCCAGGGCTAGTGGGGCAATGACAACCTGTGCTGTGGGTTACCCCCTAAACCCCATGGGGACAGTATAAGGATGTGGGAGCTTTGGTCAGGAGGCCAAGGTCTTGTGAATGCCATGAGCACCCTATGAGAGACTCCAGACCCCTTTCCTGTGAGAACACAGGGACACAGTGCCCTCGTGAACAAGAAACCAGCACTGCTCTCCGGGGTAGCTTGTGCTCACTGGGATGGCTGCCATCCATGCCCTGCCCCCTCCATTCCAGGGACTGTAGAAACTTACACAAAAGTCTGTGTGCTATAAAAAGAGGGGGCCACACGGTGTGGAAGTACCCTAGATAGTATTGTGGCATTTACACCCACCCTGACTCATGACTCCCTTATCGCAAGCTTAACCCCACTCCCCACAACAGACTCCTAAGAGGAGGTCCCCCCGACCTGGAACCTGGTGGACTTGCAAGTTCAAGTTGGAAACCAAATTTCGTGAAGGTTCAAATATCATGATTCTAGCTTCCTGCAAAGGACCAGACAGTAGAGTCCCTGAGGTGAATGGCCTCAAATAACAGTCTGCATATAAAGAAACATATCTCAATAGCTGTGGGTCACAGACATGTGAGAAGAACTGCCTCTAGGTAGCTTCTAGATGCCCACCCAGACCATCTTTTCCTAGCCACTTCGTAAATGGCAGTAATCCCCATGAGAGCCTTCCTGAGCTCAAGCAGCAGCCAGCTCCACAAGGACACACAGGGCTCGGAACAGGCCAAGTCCAGGCATGCCCTCCAGTAAACATCTCCCTCACCCACACAGGGCTCCTCACTCCTTCCCTGTGCTGCCTGAACCACCTCAGTGATGGAGGTCACAGAACCTCTAAACAGCCCCACATCTGCTCAGAGCCACTGCCCCAGGGCCACAGTGCATACAGTATTTACTGGGGCCTGTGTTCTGGCTGTGCTGCCCACCATGAGTCAGGACAGGCTCAGTGCTGCTCGGTAGGATAAGGAACGTGGTAGGGGTGCCTAATCAGGGTCTCCTCTAGAGGGGAGAGAGAGGGGATGGCCACTTAAGGCCCAGTGACCACCTCTCTGATAGTGACAAAGGCTTGAGATGCTTCAGGGTGACATGACATGGCCCATCTCACATCCTGTCTGCCCCACCTCCACCACACCATCAGGCACTGTCCTGGGATACTGATGTGCGTTTGTTCCTTTAATGTTCACAAAACTTAAGCATGGTCCTCACTAGGCAGAGGCCACAGATCCCAAAAGAAAAGGACCAGGTATGTCCCATTCTAGCACGATGAGCTTCCTCAGGAAGGCAGACACGCTAAAGAAGGCACCACGGGGAAGCAAGGGGTCAAGCCACCATGGCCTCCCTGAGCCACGCTCTTCCAGCCTAACACCTTAATGACTGTCACAGGTACGTCCACCTACGGCTCCTTTGACCTATGCAGCATCTTTAGGATCTCTTCTGCAATACAGTCTATGTCCCAGAAGGCACTCCAGGATCAAGCCATCACTGTGGACATCTGTCCTTCCTGTGCCTGGTGCTAAGATTGGAAACTCAAAAAAAAAAAAACAAAGAGTAAAAATTAAAAATTTGATGGGGGGCAAAAAGAGAAGGAGGAAGGGAGAGAAAGAAGGGAGAAGAGAAAAGGGGAGGGGGGAAAAGGAAGGAAAAAGGGAAGGTGAGAGGAAAGACAAGAGGAGACGCGAAGATAGCGAGATGAAGGCAGATGTAAGAGAGAGCAGGCACCTGGCAGGGGACCTAGCTTCTGTACGGTCTCCGCTCTCTCCTCTTAGAAGACTCAGAAGCCCCCAGCCCATGCACAGAAAGCGTGGATGGAGGATTAGCATTGCTTTTCCAGGGAGCAGATGACATGGAGAGCTGCCACACCCAGCCACCAGTCACCCTCCGCATCTCAGTTTTCCTACCACCTCCCATGGTTCATAAAGAGATATAACTGTCAGGATATCTGACCTTGAAAAACAGGGAGGTGCCCACTCCGGGTGAGCTAGTCATAATAAAATGCAACGGGAACTCTGAAATCACCCACCATCTCAACAAAGTAGTCTGCCAAGACCAAGAAAAGATCGTATCTAAATTATTCTACACATGTTAGAAGCTGTACACATGCCTTGAGGCTTTCAGACAAAACCTTTCTTAAAATTACTTTACGCGTATAGATTCTTCTGTATTCAAGACAGACAAGAGGTGAAAAAAGCAATGTCTAATCTCCTCCAAGAGCAAAATTATCTGGAGAAATCACTGTTTTGATTATTAACCACGCTGTAACAACACCAGTTGCACTTTGGCTTCTAATACTATATTCTGGAGGCCTGGGGTCACACAATGAGGTCAGGCAACGGGATGCTCAGAAGGGCTGTGGCTGAGTGGGAACTGCAGAGACCCAGTTAGCTCTGTCATAAAAGATGGCCAGGGACAAAGATCTGTCCCTTGAATTTTTACATCACAAATTACCGCCCTTAGAGGGATGGCTGTTTTTCATTCTTCTGTCAGTTATTACTTTCTTTCCTTTGAGAAGGAGGTCATAAACTAGGTGATTTTCTTCTAAGGCAAAATTGAGTTTCCTTCTGGGCCACTGTCCTGGCTGGGTGAAGACAAAGGCTACCATGAGCACATACGGGTACTCACCATGATGTCGCCCTTCAGCAGCTGAGCTGGCTCTATGGCAATGCAGATCCTGCTGGGGTTTTCAGAGCCAACATTGCTTAGGATGAACAAGAAAAATAGATCATTACACAGTTCCCCATGATTTCATGACCACGGTAGTACAAGTTGAGAAAACAGCCAGAATCGGCATGAACAGCCTAGATTCCAAGTTCAGAGGCTTTACCATATGGTAATGAGGCAAAAGGTTCATGAAAACTCTGAGCCGGGGTGAGCTATTCCAGCACCATCACATCCCTAGACTGAAAAGGTCAGCCAGGGCTACCTCAGCCAGGGGAGAGGCGCCAAGCTGGGGGCAGACCCCGCTACTGTGACAATCTGAGGACACAACTTCCACAGTGACATTCATGAGTGGGGCGCCATTTTGAGCCCAGAGAAGGGATAATGGGTCTTTCTGAGCGCCAGGACGTTTAAACAAAGTGTTACCTACACATGTTGCAAACCAAACTCAGGAAGCCACATAAATTCCGAAGATACCTAACACACACTAAGGAGAAACAAAAACTGTGGGGGCTCTGTCCTAGTACTTTCCAGTATATTCACTTCCAGGCAGTCATGGCTTCCTTCTACCCTGGAGGCTCCACTGTCCAGCCCCTTGATGGAGCCAAATAGAGATGCAGGGATCGCTCAGAGTAGCCGCTAGGGCACCTCTCAGGACCCTTGGCATTGTAGACCCCACTCCACTGTTCCAGTTCTTGTGGGAAAGACAATCCATCTCACAACTCACCCACCAAGCCACCCTAAGCAGCCAGTACTAGCTAGGTACTTACTAGATCCCAGATGTGTACACAGGCTGCATGGCTTGGTAGAGCTTCAGAAAGGGCCGACACGCTGAAAGAGACACACATGCCAAGAAAAAGACAGGATCAACACATGCACAGATGTCCCACCAACAAAGTAGTCTGGTTGGACCTTCAACTAGAGGTCTGTTTTAACCAGAGGGCCATGGGGGCTCAAAGGCAACTTGCAGTTCAATAAAGTCACTTTACTTCTGATTAGGGGGACTAGAAGCCAGATACCTTCAAACGGCAGAGCTGATGATGAGTACCTAGTCAGATGTAACTAAGAGCAAGAGCCAGGTTATGCCCCCCAGCCACATGCTGTGAGCACCTGCATGGGACAGGGGAAAGGGTCCCTGGGAATACGCCATAGAGGAAAAAGAAAGAACCCAGAGTCAGGGGATGATCTATCCTGCTGGCTTCTAAGTTATGGAAGCCTTGAGACGAAGCAAACAGTTGAACCACAGAGCTGCTAAATCAGAAAGACACTGGCCTGACAAAGGATCCCTGTACTTGGGTCACATGGTTCTTTGTGATCCCTTTACAAGTGCCTGTCTCTCCTGTGATTGATGGCTTGGTCCCAGCTTATGAAGCTGGAGCTATGTCCACACATGGAGGCTGTGTACACCCCCAAGGAACATAGGTACATTACTTAGATATGACAGGAATAAGGGGTGCATGTTTAGGGCTCTAGTCTAGGCTGAGAAAACACTCACCTCCTCCAGTGTCAAAACTGGGGGCTCCATGCAGGATGACAAAGTGCAGGAACAAGGGAGAGGCATTCATCTTCACTGTCCCAGACAGCAGCCCGCTGAGAAACTGCACATACCTGCAGGGGATAGTGACTAAGCCTCCATAGCTGACTCCAAGCTACAGAGTCTTGGGGGCAGGCATGGGGAAGGGGAACTGTGTCTGGAGGCCCTAGGGACACTTTGTCCCCCTGTATACAAAAAGCAGTTATTATCCCATACATGGGGTGGGGGAATCACTGCCTGGCTTGGAACTCCACCCACAGCTCCGGGAAGTGCCAACATCGTGGCATTAACGGATAAGCATCTCCTTCATATGGACGCCCACCTGGGAGGTCCGTGTCCGCTGCCCCCACCCCGGCCCATCCCCAAGCCCCTCACCAGCAAGGGCAGCATCTGAGACAGAGTTACACGGTGCAGGCCCAGCAGCTCATACACCCGGAGCTCCCACACAAGCCATAAAGAGCAGCTGGTCTCAAGGGCCCCAAAATGCTTGTTCTCCCCACACACGTCTCCTGAGCCCTCTCGTCTCAGCTGAGCACAAGGCCACCCATGGCCAACCCATGTACTTTGAAGATGTGACTTTTGCCATATGAATTCCAGGCACTGACCTTGGGCATCCGAGCTGACTGTTCACACCCTTTTGCCCGAGAGAAGTTTCTACACTAAGTGTATGTGATGAAAGGGTACTCGGAAGGCATGACATGGCAGCAATGGCGGGAGTGTGGGCTGCACCCTTGTCACACTCTGATGCTCTCCTCACCTCTACCCTCCCTCTGCCCTGCCTGGCATACCTGTATCTTGCTCCCAAGGGAGCCCAGAGGCAGCCAGTACCCTAAGGCCCCTGACAGCAATTCTACTGCAGCCAAACATTCTTCACCAAAACCTGAAGCACCTCTCTTGAAATCTGTCTGCTTTCTTGTCTTCCTCCACTCATTGCAAGAGGGAAGAAACCAAATAAGCAAAGATCCCAAAACACGCCACCCAACTAACGGTCCACGCACCAACCAAGCAGGATGCAGGATGCGACCATCACCAATATAGGGACACAGGATGCTTATACCTTCAAGCTCTTGGATGGACACAGTCATGCACTTACAATAAGAAAACACTTCAAATGGCCACTGGAATGCAGACCCAGCCCATTGCTAAATGGCTGAGTCTGGAGGCAAAATAAACTAAACAGTAAACTTTCAGGGAGCATTTTCCCAACTTAGGGTCTACCCTTTTGGAAATCCTTACTATAATCCACAAGCACTCACTTCGCTGTGGGGAAAATCCACAGTAACAGGGGGTGTCATGTTTCATAGTCCCAGTAGCAGATTGATCTTGTTAGGAATAGGGCAAAACCTCACAAGTCACAGAATCCTGATGTCCCCACAAACTCAAGTAAGCAGGCCACTGGTGTGGGGCCGCCACTGTGCTCCATGAGCTTACCCTGACAGCAAAGTTTCCTAGCCTGCTGGGTACAGGTCCAGGAAGGGGAGAATCATGTGACCCATCGCCTATACTCTCTACACATGGTTGAACTCATCCGTTCCCTTGGCTCTGTGCCTGTGAGCAAAGGTAATGAACTTACACACATGCTCAGGATGGAATATCTAAGACCCTGTTTAAGGCAACTCTTCCTTCTTCCCAGTGCTGGACAACCTGCTGGACACTAGGAAACGTGTGTCGCCGACTTATTCTTCCTGTGTGGGGACTCTGTGGCAACCCAGACCTGGTGGGGGTGGCTCCTCAGTGCCACCTCAGATGAGATGGATCTTCTCACGGAGAGACTTGGAGGTGCGAGGGCTCTGCGTTGGTGATGGTCACTTCCTGCTATGACACACACCCCAACCCAGGCACTAGGGTGGCAGGGTGCCTGCTTACATTTCCTCATACATGACAAACGCTGGGTAGCTCTGCAGCCCACTCTGTGCGGGACAATCTTCAGGGGGCTGAGACCTCTTCTTGACCACAGGCCAACAGCTTCTATCAATACCACAATACTACAGATGGGGAGCTTCCATGATGTTGGCTGACTGTCTGGAGTTGCTGTCCATGTGTCAGACAACATAAACAGTGGTTTTTTTAGCTTCTGTTATCTAGGTATGGTGACATGCCTGTGATCCCAGCACTGGGAAGACTGAGGCAGGCTGATCTTAAGTTTAGGTGATCCTGGGCTACATAAGACCCTGCTTAAAAAATAAAAAAAAAACCCCAAAGGAAAAAAGAAAACACTACCTTTTTCCCACTGTGGAGCAACAGGTGACGGCAGTAGAATTCTGCCTCTGCCTGAGCTTGCTCATGAGGGAGCTGAGAGCCACCCACACACAGGTAGTTAACCTTACCTAGGTTTTCCTGAAACCTGCTCTTAATGGTCACCATCTCCCCAGCTGTCCACTAGGGGCCGCTCAGCTCACAGTGGACCCTTCCAAAGAGACTCCCCAGTAAGCCTCAGTGTCTATAAGTTCTACATTCAACCTCTGTGGAGCCCACATCTCTACTGGAGACACACAGGCCGTTTTCTTCTTCTGACTCCCCACATTCCCCATAGTGCAGCCTAACAGCTAGGCACTCACTGTTTGCACCATGTTCGGTGTTACATGGAACCTACAAGTCTTACAGGGGAAGGACAGGCAGCCTGAAAGAAGAAAGCAGTGTGGACGAACTGAAGACCACCATGGTGATGTGTCAGAAAGACAATACCATGTCTTCTCTCGTATGTGAACCTAGATTTCATGTATGTGTTACACACACACACACACACACACACACACACACACATACACACACACAAAAGAAACTATCTGGGGGAAAGAAGGGAACCAGTGAGGGGAGGAGGAGGAGGAGAACTGGGTGTGGATATGTGCATAATGTATCAGATGCATTTATCAAATGTTAAAGTGGAATCCATTATTTCATACACCAATAAAAATTTGAGAGCGTACAGGTTGCACGACCACAGAAGGAAATGCATAGGCTCTATACAAACACCAGGTCATTTTATGTAAAGACCCTGGGTATCTGCAGATTCTAGATAGGTTCTAGATCCAGTCCTCCATGGGAGGTCCTGGGAGATTCCTTCTTTGTCCACGGTTGCTTAGAGTGTTGAGATTCTGAGCCACAAATCCCAAGTTTCTCCCTCACCCTCAACAGAGTTAATTAGGATCCTAACTTTGAAATACTTTCTTGGCTTTGGTCCTAACACAACATGAAGAACAGAACTCCTGTCCACAGGCATTCAGACAACAGTGGGGTGCATAGCCCCAGGAGAGCGATCATCACACATTCTGATGGTCTCCGATATTTCCCGAGAGTTGTCCCAAATATGCATTCAGTTTTTGGATCACTCGGCAATTATTTGGTTAATGTCTTCTAGTGTAGGTGCCAGGTAAGGTGGCAAGAAAAGAAACAGAAATAAGGCCGCCCCTAATCTCGAGAGCAGAGCAGTAACTTGGAATGCAAAACTGAGCCTTGCTGTCACTGTAAAATATAAGCCAAGAAGGACATGTGAAAGCTGTGAGCGCTCTGAGATAAGATGTCCTCCCTGTTTCCCCTCTGCAGGCTTTCAGCATCATTAGAAGCTACTGATTCTGTCAGTAGGAAATCCTGGCAACCGCGCTGGCCTGCTGGGTCCAGGCATTTGTCAGGGTTTGCATGTTCTTTGCACCTCACCTTCTGTGCCGGTCTCAGGAATGCTGCCATTTTGGAAACTGCTCAGTGGGAAAATAATACTTCGTGGGTTCAAAACTGAACAGAGCCTATTTAAGCAGAATCGTCATAATACGTCGAGGTTTGCAAAAGTGGCTTCGCTGTGGGGCCTGTTGCTCAGAACAGGACACAGCCTAGCTCCAACCTATGACCCCACAGTGTAGCCCACGTTCTTCCAAACCTAGACCTGTCTGAGCAGACCCAGACCACTGGAATCACCACCTCTGCAGGCCTAGCCTGCACAGATGTAAAGGATCAAGACCCACATACAAAGGTTTGGGGGGCTACAACTAAATCCTGTCTCCAAAATGGGAGCCACTTTGCAGCCGCCTTCGCAACTCTTGGACAAATTCTGGTGTTTGGCTTAAGATAAAACTGCAGAGAAGCTATGTGAGTGTCTCAAAAAGAGAAAGTCCTGTTCCCCGACAGCTGCACCTCAACACGTCCAGGGTCTCCGACACGTTGTAGCCAGGACAATTTGACAGGAAACATCCAAGAGAGATGCTCTCCTGCTTCAGGGAGCTGATACTGTAGAGCAGAAGTCAGCCTATGATGATCTGAAACCCCGTTGGTGTCGATAAAGTTTAACTAGAACACAATCCGAGTTGATCATTTCCATACCAGATATGGTTGCTTTTATGTTGGAACACTAATGAGTTAAAACCTGAAACATCCACCCTCCAGCCTTTCCATCAAGTTCCGTGATCCCTGTTCTAGCAGGCAGAAGTGAGTTCAACACGATCATGGAAATCAAACTCTCTGAAGGAGATGATGATCCTTACTGCTGAAAACCCAGGGGTCTCTAGGTCTTCCTCTCTGGGAGTGGACCACAGCATCACACAGGCTCCCCTGAGACACAAATCTTTCACTAAACATGTAGGATGGCTCACACCCTTGCCTTGGGCAGGAACAAATCCTGCCTTCATATTCTTAGGAAAGACCCAAAGAATGCAGCAAAGAGGTCAGAGGGCATCCCTCCAGCCCCCAGGATAGATACATACCGCTTCTGGGAAGGCTCCATTAAAGCTGAAACTTTGTCATCGTAAAACTTCTTCATTGCAAACCTGTCCAGGGCCTGGTCAGCGCTGGGGGAACAGAGGGAGAGAGGCCGGGGGTGAAAGGTGAGGGACAGTGAATGAGTACGCCAGGTCAGTGATCTCCCCAGCCCCCTCGAGGCTGGATGGCCAGGATGTACATCCCACATCTGTCAGTGATCTCCCAGGAGGAACTGCGCCTGTCCACACACAGACCAATGTTTCTCTGCAGGAGTGCACTCAGTTCAAAGCAGAAGCCACCGTGAACTTCCATCTAAACTCCCCTAAGAGGGTGGATGCTCAGGTGTGCCACCAGCTCACAGGGAAAGAAACTGGCTGACAGTCTCAGCCCCAGAATGCGAAGATGTTCAGAACAAGCCTAGAATGTGTGCATGGGGCACACCCTGAGAAGTCTTGGAGAAATAATATGTGACACTTGGTAAGCAGCTTCAAGGAAAGGCGGGAGGAGAAGGCAGGACAAGGGTGAAGGTTGGCTTACCAGGGCATCATGGGTATTTCTAAAGTAACTCCACAGGAAGTAAACCGACTTCCCAGCAGCCTAACTGGCCTTCAAACCACCACCCTACAATGTTCACATTCAGTATTCACAGAATCTTCTGGAAACCTCACTGTGGGGCATGCTAGGGCTACTGACCTGACTTAAACCATGAGATATGACTGCAATAATATTTACAACAAATATTTAAACCAAAAGCTTCCTTAAAAATCAGTCAGGCAACCAGGCATGGTGGTACATGCCATTAATCTTTAATCCTAGCACTCAGAAGGCAGAGGCAGGCAGATATCTATGAGTTCAAGGCTGGCCAGGGATACACAGTGAGACCTTGTCTCTAAATAAATAAATAAATAAATAAATAAATATCAAATGGGCATATGAGTTCTCCATAGAAAAATGTACCCTCCAGAAAAATGACACATTCAGGAATTCTGAACATGACATTCTTTAAAAAATGTGCAGAGATAAGGAAATCAAAGGAACCCATTCTAAAATCAAGTTCAGTGTGAGCGAATGCTGAACTTACTGCAAGTATTTGTTTCAACACAACACAGGGCTTGGCCAGGGAGCCTGTCACAGATGGAGGGGCCCATCCAAGCCCAGAACATGTCAAATAGTAAAAAAGACATAGTTTCATATCTAGTCTTTGACTTTCAAACATTCTCTTTCTGGAATCCATCCGTTCAATTAAATGCCAGGAAAACACCCCAGCCAGTGTTGGTGTTCAGAAGCCTCAGAATGCTTAGCTTTAGTATCGTTAGTTCTGGCTTCAGCTTCTGAACTCTTCAGAGTGCTGAGGACAAGAGTATTCTCACTCTGTGTCTCGCTGTCTCTGCTTTGCGTTACCTGTAGTTTGTGATAAACTTAAACCAGGTGTGCCCCCTGTGGTGTCTAAGATATACCCTAAAGGGAGAGGGAGGATCAGACTACGTTTAAGAATAGTGAACTCTGGGAACAACCTGGCTTCTAATGAAAAGGGAAAGCAACCTGGGTAGAGAAAACCCAGCAAATGTAATAACCACATCCATGGGTTGCAGAGCGGCACAGCCGCTGGAGCTGTGTCAGGGCAGACGCTCAGGAGGTCGTATTAATTTAGATGAGCAAGGGACGAAAAGTGCAGTGGTGTCCATCCATCTAACTGGAAGACACTTAATAGTGTGACCCCTGCTAAATGGCAGCATGCACGGCCACTCAGACTCCAGTATGATGCTATGTGAAGTGCTCGCTCTATGGGTAGAGACATGCAGAATGGTCACAGCATGAGAAGGTCCAACTTCAGTTCTCACAGTCCAGGAAAGAACAGGATTCTGAGGCCCAGAGAGACTCTCATACGCTCTGGGGGAGCAAAGCTCTCACTGTCAGGTTCCCCAGATGCAGCAGTATCTACAGTTGAAGAAAGTTCTCTAAACGGTACTACGGGGACAGCGATGCTCACTCGGGTGGTCTGGATTAAAAAACAAGTGAGCTAAATGTGGTCTCAGACCAAATTCCTTTTACATAACTGAGGGGCCAATGTGACTGGGAATCTGGATGTGTCTGGCACACACATGGTGCTTATTCAAACCCACAGGGTTCTGCTTTTCACCCTGGGGTAGGGTTTCCTCCCTGGCAAGCACCAGCCCTCTCAATTTGTTTCCAGAGAAAACATTCCGAAAGTCCAGTTTCACTCCTTCACACAGCAAAGGAGAAGGTTCATACATGAGATGAGAAGGCTTCTATTTCCTCAAGATGGAGTGGCTTCGGCACACAACGCGGCTATTGAGAGGACCGGGAGTGTGCAAATGCGAAACCCACCAGGAACGATGTTTTCTTTTCTTGTGCAGCGCTGGGAAGAATCTGAGGTCTTGTATGCACTAGGCAAGTGTGTTCAACTGAGCTACACTCCTGACCAACCATGACATTTTCTAAACGGAATATTAGCCTTAGTAGAGACCCGTGCCTCAGAAGACATCAGGAGACACCCTGACTATCCAGTGCCAGGATGGCGAAGCTATAACCAAGGTCTTATCATCTTACAGGAAAACATGCATGGACTTTGCAGAACATGCCAACATCATGATTTACAAGGTGTGAAGCGATCTAGGGAAGATTTTCAACATGGTGACATCAGCCTGTCTTTTTTTCTTAGAGAATGACTAGGCTCACTTATGTTTTATTACCCCCATAGAACTCCTTAGCATCAATCACACAGTACATCCCAAATAAGATTATGTCTTTCTCATCCTTGCTAGAAACTGCGTTAAGACACAGAACACTCTAGTACTAAGGGTCAAAAGCATGACGGAGTCTGGTTCCCAGGAAGATCACACATGCAAACCCGACTTCCAACACCCCCACGGAAGCGAGCCCCCATCTCCATCTTACCTGGCCGAGACATTGGTGAAGTGCATGTAGGATGATATGACCACTCCGATGCGTCCTTTGCCGCCCTGCAGGAGACCACAGAGGAATCAATGTTCTTTCTACAGAACCCCACATAGAGATGGAATGGGACAGGAGCAGGCTCAATTCTGAGTCCATTAACCCCTTTGCCTCCCTAATACAACAGCACCTCCTCAGCAGGGAATCTTCACACAGGGGCCCATAACAACACAGGTGCTGGCTGGGTGTCTGGAAAAGTTCCCCGGAGGGTACATCCAAACGGCGGCAGCCAGTCATTCACCACCTCCCAATTAGGCTAGGTAAAACCATGCCAGGGACTGCAGCAATTAGCATGACTTAATTATCCAGGTGAAACAAGAATGAATGCCTTCCCAGAGGCTGACGGGGATGGGGCTGTGCGCACAGCTCAAAGGAGCAGGACTTTGGAATCCAGTGAGCTGGTGGCACCCCACTCCAGTGCCCAGCACCACACTTTACACACCAGGAGGGACCCACTGTGCACAGGGAAACCACAGCGAGGCAGGTGCTATGGGAATCCTTCTACACACAACCGCATTCACAACCAGCATCACCAACAGGAGAGAAAGAAGCTCTCCGGCAGACCTTTCACACTCGGTACCACAGACTGGACTGAGGCTTCTAGGACATACTGTTGTTACCTAACGACGGGGCCTGCAAACCATAATCCACAAGCAAGTTAAATTCAGTCTGCCAACACTTTTACTACAATCTGTGGGATTAATTTATAGTATGTGTAAGCGTTGCAAAGAAAAAAAAAATCAAAACACAATTGGTTTGGGAGACATGTGAGAACCACATGGAACTTGAATGCCCTCATCGTCTGCAGGGAGCCTGGCTGTTCTGTTTCAGCAGTCCCCACCCACCCTGCAGGACCACAGAGCACGCAGAGCCTAAAACACTACCTAGCTCCTTTGAGAAATGTTTGCCAAACCCCTGTCTCAAATCATACAAAGCCAAACTGGCAGGTCACTGATCTGTAGCTTCCCGACTCTATTCTTCTTAGGAAAAAAAAAAGTCAGTACTAGAGATCAGACCTTGTGCACACAAGGAAGCACTCTACAACTGAGCTGCATGCATCCCCGGTACTCAGCTCTAGTCCTAAAAACAAGTAAATGAAACAAACTCAGAGTTTTTATAAATCAACCAACATGTGAAGCTGAGCATGCTGGGAAATACCAATGCAGACACTTGGCAAATTCTCAGCGGTGGGATCCTGATCCTTGGCATTACTAACTATAAAGCTACTAATGTGTTTCTTGTGTTATATGGTATTTGCTTAAAGAATAGAAATCACTTTATAAGGAAAACACCAGCTCAGCCAAAACCAGACCCACACACGATGGCCTTTACGCTGATACCGTCAATCGTTTGTGTGCTTGCAAAGGAGAGGGGATGGGGAGGGCACTGCAGCATTAGCAGGGACATCGACTGTTCATTTCAATTGCAGACAGGTCATCTAGCCAAGAAATAACTAAGGAATTCAGACCCAAACTACCTTTCAGACTAAATGGACCTATTACGCATGGACAGAACATCCCACCGACAGCAGCAGAATGTGCTTCGAGGGCACAAGGAATCAGCCTCAGCGATATTGTAAACACGAAGCCACAAAGCAAGTCCCAACAGGGTTAAGCCTGGAATTCTATCGAGTATCTATTCTGACCTCTGTGGTATGAAAGTATAAATCAGAAATGGGGGGGAGGTGAACCTGCAAAATTCTCAAATATGTAGAAGTTAAGCAACATGTTACAACAGCAATTCAGTCAAACAATGAGTTAAAGGGGAGGTTTAAAAATGTATTAAGACATGGGCTGGAGAGATGGCTCAGTGTTTAAGAGCACTGCCGGAATTCCAGAGGATCCGGGTTCCACTCCCAGCAGCTACATTCTGGCTCACAATCATCTGTGAATTCAGTTCCAGGGGATCGGATGCCCTCTTCTGGTCTCCCCTGGCACCAGGCATGCATGTAGTACCCAGACATACACTCAGGCCAATACACGTGATACACGTAAATACAATACACGTAAAATAAATAAATATATTGAGACAGAGAAAATGAAAAAAAAAAAAAAAAAACACTACGATTTACCAGACACAGAAAAAACAACAGGAAAAGGGAAGTTTATAGAAATCAATGCCCACATCTAGAAAGAGAAGAGAGATCTCAAGTAAAGAACCTCAATTTATACGGCAAGTAACTAGGAAAAAGCCAAAGTTAATAGAAGGATGAAAACAGAAAAAAACTGGAGAAGGTTAAAACAGAGATTCAGAAGACACAAAACCCAGGTACAGAAATGAAAGGGAAACATTGCAGATCAAAGCACAACAGGCAAAGGCTCTGCAAGGCTACTCCAGACAACTGCAGGTCCATAAATCGAACATCCAGGTGAAACCGGTAAATCTCCGAAAACACACCACCTGCCCAAGCAGAAAATCTGAACGAAGTAAGGAGATCCAGTCAGTACTAAATCTCCCATCAAAGAAACCCAGGGAGACTGTACCAAACATGTAAAGAAATGATGGCAATTCTAAAGCGCTCCAAGAAAAAAACTGAAGACGAGACACACTGCCAAACTCCTTTCAGAAGGCCAGCCGAGTATCCCGAGCATCCCAATGTGAGTATCCTGATGTGATGGCTGAGCGCCTATCGGGTTTCATGGCCATGGTGCTGGGGTGTGTTCTCCATCAGGCAGTGAGTGTGAGCAGCTGAGGGTGAGGGAGGGGAAATGGGCGTGTCCTCACTCCTCTCCAACTCCAAGTGTAAACACTGCTGAGAATCTTCACCTTCAGAACAGCTCTTAGCTCTTACTTTCAGGCTGTAGGAAAACACACAGTGGGTGGATTCCACTCGTGGTCACAGGCTCTTAGCATAGGCTACAACCTCTGGTCTATCACAGTTCTGTTACGACCTCAACAGAAGTCGCAGACTCACCCCAACCAACATCTTCCTTGGGCTCTTCCTCACCAGACTTCCAAACAAGGGAGAAAATGTAGAGGAACACTCCCTCAAGAAGCACAGCCTCTTTCAAGTTGGGGATGGCTCGGATGCACATTGAGCACAAGCCACAACCTTGTAGCAAACAGGAGAACTGTTACTGTAGTCCAGCTCTGCTCCTGCCCCAGCTGAGAGAGGTCTGTCTATTAGCCATTCCGGGCATGTGCGAAAAGAAACCCTCATTGTGCAAAACAAGCAGATTCCAGCCCTGCAGCCATGATGACGGTGAACTTTGGATGGCATCAGCAACCACAATTTCAAATTAAGACGGCTTATCTCTCGTGGCACATTTTCTGGTTATTTCAAAAGTGCTTTAAGGCATTGAGCACTCTATAGTGGGTAATGAAAGGGAAACATCGCAAGTCCATAGATTGGACACCCACCCAAAAAGACTCTGAAGGAAGCGTGGGTAGAATATCTAGATGGTGTTTCCATCTTTGGTGGACCGTATGTTTTCAGTCACATTACAATTCATTTCCATTTCATTAAAATTCAAAATAAACAAGTAGAATGGAATGGACAGAAGGGGGCTTTTAGAAGTTCAGCAATCCTTAGCTGGACCGTAGACTTTAATCCCAGTACTCAGGAGGGAGAGGCAGGTTGATCTCTGTGAGTTCCAGGCCACTCTACAGAATGAGTTCCAGAACAGCCAGAGTTACAACAGAGAAACCCTGTTTCAAACAAACAAACAAACAAACAAAAAAGTCCAGGAATCCGAAACCTCAGATCTATGGATTCTAAAGCCAAACACTGCAAGCTTGGGGATCCTTCTTATTCTTTTTAGGGTGAATAGGAAATCTAAAAGGCATACCTAAGGAGCCTGTCACACCAGCTGACAATCACCCTGGAAACACAATGATTCAACTGGTGCCTATGACCCACACTCATCTTAACCCAGGTGGCTCCTTAAATGCCAGAAGCCCAGCTGGACCTCCAGAGCATGTGGGGGCAGGGACACTTACCCTGCAGTGGATGACGACCACGTGCTGGGGGTCGCTATTCAGCCAGGACTCCTGGGCTTTACATATGGTGCACATCTTGTCGAGAGGTGGAGCATGCAGCTCGGGCCAGCCCACATCCATGATCTGCAAGAGAGAGGGAAGAGCTGTCTCAGGGATCACCTTCTGGACCCTTCTGTGGTAATCTCATAGTGCCATAATCCACTTGGGAGTCTTTGAGGAATGGTGTGCAGGCCTCTTCTGAAAGCTAATGAGCATCTGGCCAGGATCCTTTATAGGAAAGAAGGAAAGTAAGGGCCAAGTTGCCCACAAGCCACACCTCAACCAAGCACTGGTCCGCTCCTTTGTAACTGGGTGAGAGTTCTACAGAGGTCTTTCAGAGGCGCTTACGGCTCAGTGCTGACTGTCGAGGATCGAAGGACCACCGAGATCTAAAAGAGCATGCTGTGGCTCACACTGCTGTCAAATACTGCCCATTCAAGTTAAAAAGTCTGGCAAATATCATGAACCCAATGCTCCTCGTGCCGGGCAGACCTCACACTTTAGCAACACAGACTCCTCCAGAAGCAAGGACGTACCTTCTAGCTTTACTCCTATTTTCTATTTGCAGAGCATTGCATGGGCAGAGCTCTTTCACAGGTGAAAGTAATAGAAGGTGTTCGGTGGGTTGGATCACAGCAAAAGCAACCAGCCTGGCAGTTCCATGAGCCTCTAACCAAGACACGTGCAAATTCTATACTGTACTCTACTGCTAGGCTGAGGGGCCCTTATTCAAAGGCCTGGAGGTAGAATTACTTTAGTTGTTTTGTTTCGTTTCAGATAATGAGTATTTGATAGACTTTATCAGCTGGGCATCTATACTCTGAGAAACTAAAATTGGAAACACAACAATATCTGAACTTTTTGAACATGAGGTTAGTTTTCCAAAAGGTTTAAATTTTAGGGCATTTTTTTAAAAATCTCAGGTTATAAGATGTTTAGCATGTATCGACCCATTCTAATGGTTGCAAAACACTTCAACATATAGAACAAATAAAAACAAACACACACACACACACACACATACAGAGTCCCACAATCCTAATTTTATCCCTAAATTTTGCTACTAAGAATCATCATGGATGAAGGGGATACTTGTGACTGTTGAGAGGTCTTGGAAGAGACAGCTTCACATCAATGGAAAGGCTCGTGAGCTTTGGTTGTGACGGCCACACAAATCTAGACATATGCTCAAGAGTGAACTGGTGAGGTACGAAGTCTGTGGGCTGCAGGGATTGCTCCTCTTCTGACACAGGTGATTATAAATGTGTATCCTGTCTCCACATTGCTTAGGACCAGACAAGCGTGGGTTTCTGTCTGTTTCAAAATCTGGAATAGCTATACATACAACTATCTTAAAAGTGGCACCCAAGCCTGAACTCAAAATCTATTTGTTTCATATGCACCATATGTATAGCACCCTGAGGCAATTTTATATAATATCTTCAGTAATGTTGTATTTAGAACAAAAGTTTCCAGGGTGCAGAACTTTCCCTCCATGGTGTTATGCTGACACACAACAAAGGTTTTGGCTTAAAAAAAAAAAAAGATTTATTTTATATGTGTGTATGGGGGGTGGTCATTTGTACATAAACACAGTGCCTGCAGAGGACAAAGGATTCTGATCACCCCAAATCTAGCTACAGGTAATTGTGGGGTTGCTGCTGTGGGTGCTGAGAATCAAGCTCAGGTCCCCACCAGAACCCTAAGTGCTCTTAACCACTGAGCCATCGCTCCAGGCCGAGTTTTAGTTTTGAGTAGCTTGGGCTTCAGGTTTTCCAACAAAGGATGCTGGACCTGTATAAGTTTTAAAAGTTGCTGCCACTGATGGAGACGAGTAAGGAGTAGACAGGACCTCCCGTTATTTTATTTTAAGAGTAAACAAAGGCTATAAAGAGTCCTGATATTCCTTGACATCAAGCTGTGTTCCACAAAGGCCACAAGAAACTCCTTCTGCACAAACAAATCATGTATCGCTCACACGTTACAAAGTCAAAATATGAAGAAATAAATTCCATACCTTTGGATTGAGCTTTGTAAGGTCGTACCTCTTCTCTGAAAGGTTTAACACCTACAAAGGAAAAAAAAAAGGTATTTAGACAACTCATGGTTCCCAGAGAGAAAGGAGAATACACAACTGTGTTTCAATAGTTGCCTCTGAGGATCAAGGACCAAAAGAGACAGAAAGGCACCGATGTGTGTAGCCACAGAATAGAAACAGCTGGCACCCGAATCCCTGAATATCCTGCACTTTACTTTTGTTATATGGGGCCAAAATGAGCAAGGTAAACCTCTCCTTCTTTACTTTGTTGTTGCTATTGTTTGTTTGACTTTTTTTTATTTTAAATCTCAATGGCTGCAAACATTCTAGAACACAAGGTCTATTCACACGTAGCTATAGTAGCTCTTCCTGGTCCTGCTCAGCACAAGGGGCACCTGGGGACAGACAGTAGTCCCTCCTCGGCAGCGCAGCCAGGTATAGAAAAGCCTGAGCTCGAGACTTGTTGCTAACAAACCACAGCTGTCTGTGCAATCGAGTCTGACAAAGGACCACCTCTGTGTCCTTTGTCACAGGACGCATGGTTCCTCTCTAACTCGGCCTCAGCTACCTTCTGGGCCCACTGAGTGTCAGTCCAGCTCCTGCCCTGCTTGAATCATCAGCACTCAATCCTCCTTCTTCGGAGGACACAGACCATCATGGCCTGGCTAGCTGCAACACTATGAGTGCCTGCCGTAAACGGTTTGTTTGTGGGTTTGGGAGGGAAGGGTTGAGAGAAAGGGACTGGTCTGGTCACAGTTTCCCAGGGAAGAAGCCCTGATCCTGAAGAAGCTGTACTGAGATGGCAGAGGCAGCTATAGAGAGGTCTCATAAAAAGGTGTGGCCATCTTGGGGGCCCCTGCCCACAACCAGGCTGCACCTCAGGGAGTCCAAGTGCTGGAAGAGGTCATAGGGAGTTCATGCAGACACTATCCTGGAAGCCACGGCTAGTCCCCTTTGAGCCTGACCCTGAGTCTCCCAGTGGGAGAAGCTGCTGAGGGTGACAATAACCTCCTTGTTGGCTTTGTAAGATTAACTCTCTCTAGATAAGGCGGCAGCATGAGAGAAGGTGCTAGAAGCTGTCGTGTAATCTAAGCAGTGATTACAGCAGCAGGAAAGAGGCTCCTTGGGGCTGGCAGCTCTGGAAGAAAACAAGGCCAATGGAGAGAAGAGCGTGAGAAGCCATTCTTTTACTTCTGCTCAAATATGGTCTCCCTCATCTGAGAGCAAACATATTGTGAAATCAGGCTAACTATATTTGCTCTTGTTTCTTGGACACCCACCTTCTTGCCTTTCCAATGCATTGGACAACAGGAGGGGACAGGGCTGCTTCCTGACACCAGGGATACCACCTGGCATTAGACAGGGGTAGCTGACCGGGAGTCATTCTTACTGATGAGAAGCCATGCTCCGTTCTAGACAGACACAGCAGCCCCATGACACAGCCTAGGAGAGCAAAGCTAACAGTGGGAAGGTCGAGCACATGGCCAACCCCTACCTCCTTGACAAGTAAGTCAGGTTCCAGATCCCAAGACCATTCCTCACCTGTAAGCAAGGTATATGTTCCTTCCTGGCCATCATGGGCACCCTCTGAAGCACTCCTGATGAGAGCCCCTCTGCCACACTGTGGCTCTCCTGCTCACTCACCAGGTAGTTGTCTCCATGCTTAGACTTGAGCATGCGCGTGACTTCCTGCAGGCTGTGCAAGTAGGACTCCTCCGAGCAACCGGCAGGGAAGGACACTGCGATGATACGCTCTGTGACATATGTCAGGTCCAGTTCATGGCTGTCCTCCATGGCTGGACTCAGGACCAGAGGCCTGCAAGAGAGGAGGAGGCGGTCAGCAAAAGGAAAACAGGGAAAGGGATGAACACTTCCCCTCCAGGATTTGCAGGAGAAAGCTGCAGACAGCAGCTTCCTGGGAGTCTCATTACAAACAGTCCATCCTCACCGTCCCCCACTCATTAGGGTACAGACGATCTACTGCAGGTCAAGACTGGGAATAAGCATAGGAGAAGCTCAGAGAAGCAGTGCAGGGACACGGATGGAAAGCCTGTGGGCACCCAGGGAGGCGTGTCAGGCTCCAGTTTGCCCAGAGATCGGCTCCTTGGAGAAGGAGCATGACCCTAACTCCAACGCATCAGGGTCGGCGTGAAGCGGTTGAAGGAAGCACATCTCAGACAAGGGTGGTGTAAGCAGAGACCACAGATGACTACAGCAGCAGGCAGCCACCCTGTCTACATGCTACTCTTGGGGAAGAGGCTGGGGAAGTAGACCAGACAAACTGTGGGGAGACAGGATGGTTTGTGCAAGAGTCCTAGAGATGAGGCAAGACCCAGCTCTGGAGAATAAACGAGCTAGGACATGATAAGAGCAGCGGTTCTGCCGTGGGGGAGTGCCCCCTGTGAACTGAGTGCGGGACCCTGTAACTCCAGATCAGGATGCAAAAGGGATCCAGGACACATGGCAGAGAGCTAAGCCCAGAAGAGAACACTGCAAGTGAAACCAGAGTAGAGAAATCAGAGTAGAGTGTCATCATCTACTGGTCATGCGGCCACCACTCCCAGGCTGCCTGCCTGGATTTCTGTTTCTCCTGCTCTTGCAGTATGTGTTTCTCTGCCTTTCCTTGACTTTCGGGAGAAAACGAAAACATAAAAAATGGTTCAGCACACCTCCGTGCACCGGTCTATCCTTCAATCACCAGCATTCAGCCAGCTTTGTCCCTGTGTGTCCCTTCAGGATCGCCAACACCCTGCGGTCTCCAATCCACTCTGCTTCTGCCCAGCCGTCTGCTCGATCCTTGCAACTACTCTGAAGCAAGCCCTAGGTATTTTTCATCTTTAAAAAAAAAAACGTGGCGTGCCAGGCATGGTGGCATCATCTTTAATCCCAGCACTGGGGTAGCAAAGGCAGACAGATCTCCGTGAACTCCTCGCCTACCTGGTTTACACAGGTGTTTCAGGCCAGCCAGGACTGCCCAGTGAGACTTTGTCTCTAATAATTAATCAATTAATTAATTTTTTAAAAGACCCTGATAATATAGACTTCTGGAAGATTTTATCAAAGCATTTACAGTACTATTAACATACCTAAAAGTAGAAACAACATTAAGAATCTAATACCATAAATTTGTTTTTTGAGCATTTTCAAAGATTTTTTTTTCTGTTACATCTTACTCTTCAAACAAGGAAATAAGTTTTGATTATAATAAACCAAATTAAACACTAATAATAACAGTAACAACAAAAACAACGTGACCTTACAGGTATCTCAGTTAAGAGGTGCCTCCCTCAATCAACTGACTGAGCTGAAGCCACCTCTCCTGGCCCCCTGCTGGCAAGGGCTATTCCCTTGGGGGGGGGGGGTTGGAGGGGAGGAAGTGCCAACCCATTCCTCACTACTGATATTATACAATCAGATGTCAACAATGTCACCATCTACCACAAGATGCTAACAGATGTTGTCACAACCCAGGCTTCTGATGTCAGGGATAAAATTCAGAAACCATTATAAATGACATGTTTTACATTTGATGATTAATTCTTAAAGCAGTAGTTGGGGGCAGGCCGGGGTGCTCAGTGGTAGACCACTAACCTAGCATGAACCAGGCCATGGGTCCAACCCCTAGCATGCTTCCAAAAAACCCTTATGATTACTACAAAATACATTGTAGAATATCCTAGACTCCTCTCTGGAAATCAACCGCAGCCCACAGCCAGCGAAGTAGGAATGAGTTTCTCCCTTCCCTCAGGAACACTCACCTTGAAGGCTTGTCACAGCGAAGAACAGCAGATGGTGTGGAACTCTCAGGAGCCTACAAATATCAAAACATAAATCCTTTTGCGCTTTCCTTCCATACCAGCCCATATCGGTACCAGCCAACATGGCACTTAGACCAACCACTCACCACCACCAGGAGGAAGAATGACAGCTAATAATCATTAATGGTGAACAGACACTGTCACTCCCAGCCTCTAATCACCTGGCAAGGTGTACAGTTTATCAGAGGATTTCAGGTTGCCCAATGGCACAATTCCACGGTAGGGCAACAGGCAGGGGATGGTAAAACCACCCCTCTCCAGGCCACAAACTCTTCAGTGTGGTACAGAGGAGGCCCTCCAGTCATAAATGTGTGGCAACAACTCGCAGACGTGCTACTCTCTGTAAGCATCCACCAACAGGGAGCAAAAGCCTCAGGTTCGAATTCCAGTTCACAGTGGGTATATAAGGGTTGTGCTACGCACCAAGGCCACATACGCATTATTGCAGGAGTGTTCTGAGTGGTCTCCGGGTACGGTTCACAGGGTACTGCCCCCAAACAAGGCTCTCTGGCCTGTTGGTACAATGTCACCTGGCGACTGAGAGTAAAACGACTCTCAACACTTCAGAAGTACGGGTGAGGCTCAGTGAGGGAAAGGTCGTATCAAAGCCAACAGAGGAATGAGGAGAAGCCTAGGAACCCCCACCATAGCACACCTAAGTACTCTTCCTGTCCCCTGCCTGGTGACACTGGGTGACATTGTACTGAGAGGCAGAGAGCCGTCTAGGGCACAGTCCTGTGAATTTCTACCCCACGAACACACAGAAGCCACATACACCCCGAATTCTCATTTATACCTGGACCACCCCCCTCCACTCAGTGTGATTGGAGGGACAGAAAATAAATGTTACAAATAGGCTAAGAAAGCTATAAGATCATCCCAACTCAAAGCCTTCCAGGAAACAGAAACCCCAGATAAGAAACCCCTGCCTTCCAGGCAGAGGCCAAAATCCAAACCCTGTGTTGGACATCAAGGTATCTGGAGCATTCAAGTGGCCGTATTCCACAGCTCCTTCTCCCTAGGCCAGAAGAGGCTGCTGCTCCACTCCTTTGTTAGATGACTGGGCCAGCACCCCACACACACACCTTGGGTGTCAATGGCATGCTCCATGTTAAAACTTGTAACTCTGTGTAGTCCCAAATGACCATAGCCTTTACTGCTCACACCCAGCCAAAAGAGTCCATCTGCCTCCAGAACCTCCCCTCAAGGCAGGATCTGAACTCAGAATTCAGACTAGATGATCTCAAAACAGAAGTTATAGTTATCAGAATATAAAAAAACAGAAACTTGTAAGACAATGTACAAGTGCTGCAGTTAAGTAAATAAACCGAGGCCTGATCTCAGAGGACACTGGGAGTGGCTATGACAAGCGTTTAGGAGCCATCAGTTCTCAACCTAAAACAGTGACCAAGAGCCTGTGGCATAGGAGATGGGGACAGCATTTGCATGATTGTAAAGGACAAAGAGCAAAGGAAGAGCTGTGACTGGAAAACTCTACAGCTCTGAGGTGCTCTGGGTGTTCTGCAATAGAAACGCATCCTAGGTATATGCACCCTAGGTGTATGACCGCCGACGGGACGTGCCAAGCTCAGGACCTTACCAGCATAGAAGGAGAAAAGGAGCTCCTCCTCTTACAATGGGCTATGTCCCTGAGAAACCCTCCCAAAGTGGAAAATACCATAAAATAAAACTGAGTTTAGGAGTCGGAAAGATGACTCGAAAGTTTAGCGCGCTTCCTGTTCTTGTGGAGGGTACGTGCTCACTTCCCAGCCCTGCACTGGGCAGGTCACACCTCAAACTCCAGCTCCTGGGACTCCGAAGCCCTCTTCTGGCCTCTGTGACACCTGCATTATACCCAAACACACACATACACATGCACACACAGGACTTAATACTAATCCCAACCCCAAAACACACACACACACACACACACACACAACATACGTATACATATGCGCACACATGACCTACACCCAAATACACACACACACACACAACATACATGCATACATACACACACCACGCACACATACACATACTTTAAAAATTAAGTTTTTTAAATGATCTTAATGCCTGGCAACAACACAAAAGAGGTCACCATGTCCCCTTTGTGATCACATGGTGGACCAGAGCAGAACTGGCTACAGATGCATACCAAAGAGATCATACCACATAGCACAGGTCCAAGTTCAAATTAATATGGTTTCTATTGCACATTCATCACATTCCAACCATCAGGGGGATGCTCAAGTCCAACCATCCTAAATCAGGATCCCAGGTACATGGATCTCTCACACAGATGGTCACATCCATGCGGATGCAGACTGAACACTGAATGCAGGCTGGGACAGGAGCAGTTTCTCTCTGGAACACAGTTCTGCACCATTTCCCTCTTACATGCCCGTAGGCCTTTGTTTTTGTTTGTTTGTTTTGTTTTCTACTAAAAACACACATGGCATCTGAATGAGGAGAGAAAGACGCTATGCCACCTGCAGCCAGCTTGGAGACACTGGCAGTCTCCGGTGTGACATGTTCCCACCACCCAAGGAGACGCGCTCAGCCTTTTGACAAATGAGATGATATCAGGCAAGGCAGAAGGAGCCCCCAAAAGTGAATCTCAGGCTCTTGGATCTGGACAAGGACTCCACCAAACTGCAGTTACTCACATGCAAACCATGCTAAGATGCTGCGGAGGCCTCAGTAGAGCCCTGCCCCTTCCTTGCAGCTGTGGTCCAACCACATCGCCTGGACCTACTGCCCAGGTCCATCCCACCCCATTGTAGGCCTAGTTCTACCCCACAGGTGGTTTCCAGAAATGACTGCATCTCTGTTTCGGCTCCACGCCAACCCCAGTGGGTAATCATGAGAATCACTGACATTGGGTCTCATCATGATTTGGAGTAACCTGATGATTGTAACCACCCCTTTCCCGAAGGCATCACCACCCTAGTAGAGGACGTGTGGCCCCAGGCTTAGGGGGCCACACTTCATAACTGTAGGATAAATGCATGAATGAAGGGCTCAACACTAGGCCTCTGGTTCTGGAGCTCCTGTAGGCCTGGGTTCAGCCACTGCCCCGAGCATCAATTTCTTCTGTAAGAAGGAATCTCCGTTCATCCAATAGAGACATTAGCCTTAACCGCTAACAAAAAGACCAGGAGTCCTAGTTAAAACACAAACTAGATTTCTCACCACTTCTTGTGCGATGCAGTCACAGGGCCAAATAGAATGCAAAAATGAGCAGAGAAAGAAACAACAAACACCCAGTCAGGTTAATACACACTGTGTGAATAAGACTAAAATTACAGAGCCTCAGATATGCTTCTGCTTATTAAGACCAGGAAAGGTTATCCCAACAAAATGTTGAGTTTATAGCAAAAAGGAAAAAAAAAGTTCCACATAGGAAACTCAACAGGCCTTTGAGTGGGAGATGTCATCAGTTTGATCTATATTGCTCACTGATGATAGACAAAGTTTCCCTGATCTCTACACCTGACCATACCAACACCCTCAGCCCACGGGCTCACTTGGGTGTACCATCCTGGAACCCAGGCTATGGTCTGAATATGACTTGTCCCCACCGAGACTCGGGCTGAGATTTAATCCCTGCTTCTACTTCACCAGGAGGGATCTTTACTCTGTCACTAACCCATTCACAGATTAATGGGCTAATGGATCTGCCCTAAGAACCACCTTACTGCTGTCTCTTGTTGAGCCTCTCTTGCCATGTGACACCCTATGCCACTTCGAGACTCTGCAGAGGCCCCACCAGCGAGGAAGCTTGTCAATCTCACAGAGTAGTGGTGAGTAGTTTACACTGTAGACTCCACAATCCAGGTTCAAGACTGAATCTCAGTGAGACCTTTCAAAAGTAACCCCTGACTAGGCAGTCCTTTGGCTTGGACCTTTGCACATCTAGAAACATGGACTAAATCTTCACTCTCAGGATGGAGACATGGCTCAGTGTCTATGAGCACTTGCTGCTTTTGCAGAGGACCTTGACCCAATTCCCAACACCCACATGGCAGCCAAGACAATCTGTAACTTAATTTCCAGGTGATCTGATGTCCTCTGTTGCCACCAGACACGCACACGTGTACATACATACAGGCAGACAAAAGATATACACATAAAAGAAAATGAAATATTTTTAGAACAAAATTCAAAAAGCAAACAAGTGTTTGTTCTATATAAATTCCCTAGGCTGTAGTGTTTGGTCATAGATAGCAACAAAGATAGACTGAAACACCTCCACACCCAATTTCTTCAAGCATCTTAAAGTTCTCAGCATTCGAATCATACTTACCATTTTACCGTGAGTCACACCACACAGCCTTGCAGTTTTATCAAAAAGTACAATGAGATTCACTGGCCAAACCACTTAGTTCTCCCACTGAACCTCATTTCAAGTTTACATCTTTTACAAGTTTACATGGAGAACGTGTGGCTGTTAGATGCTGGCGCTGGCGCCAGGCGAGGTGGGCAGGCTGGAACCCTTGCACTGGCGAGGCAGACGTAGGATCTGCTGGGGTCAGCCTGGGATGCAGAACGAGTTGCAGGCCAGCAAGAGGTACATGTTGACACCCTCGCTACCCTGCCCACTCTGTGCAAAAACAAAACAAAACATAGTATCTACATGACAAGCGTGGTGGGTGTCACCCTCCCTAGTACCAGGAGTCTGGAAGAAAGGATGATGAACCTGTAGATGCGAGGGTGTCCCTGAGGACCCAGGGCCTGCTCATACCGGAGTGAGGAAGATGTCTGAGGCAGACAGTCCTATTCCAGCACCTACGGACCCAGCTCAGTGCTACACACACACTGATCCGCATGATACAGTAACTAGTCACGATCTGAAATCTTGCACATCACAGCTACAGGCCATTTTTTTAAATTGCTAACTATATAATTTCAGAAGATGAGGCCCATAGGAAGAGACTACTCTGCCATCCCCTGCCCCTGAGTCTGAGCTGAGTTGAGCCACACAGAGGCTAACTTCATAATGTCCAGGGACTGAAGTGGCTGGCACATGAGGTGCCTCCCTCCGGGACTCACCTCGACGCACAAAGGACGGCTTCTGTCATGTCCTCTGAGGGTACGAGGCAGGCAGCCTGCTCCACCCAATTCCAATCTAGTCCTAACATACTTCTGAACCATGAGGTCACCATGAGGTCACAGAGAGCTCCATGCCCTCAGATACCCCAAGCTCCAGTCCTGTGTGCTGGCTACTTGCCTCCTGCTGGAAGCCCAGCCCAGGCCTGGCTGCCTGCAAGCTGTGTTCAGTACCCAGCCACTCCCAGAACCCAGACTGAATCTTTTCAAAGCCACCACCCTGTTCCACATCAGCATGTGGGGGTTCTGTGCCTAGAATCACCCAGGGAAGCTGCCATCACGTCCCTGCATACAGCTGTCCTGCAGAACACACGGTGAGGTCACTTGCTCTGGCTGCCACTGTGTCCCCAGAAGCTTCCAGGATAAGACCGTCCATGAGCCAGTGCTGGCAATGACCAGATCTCCCACAAGAGGCGTGCCCAGGGCTGCCTGGCTCAGATGGAAACTCCAATCTGTAGAGTCTGTGGCCCATACCTCCCTCACCCTGCTGACAGATACTTATCACAGTCTGCACTCTCACAGGTGCAAAGAGAAGGAAGAGCAGGGGAGGCAAGGCCGGAGCCATGGTGAAGGTCACACTGTGCCAGCTGCAGAGTCCTGTATTGTCCTTTACTGCACTCTCTCTTGCACAGCTACAGTGCCCTGTGTCTCCCCTGCACAGCTGCAGTGCCCATCCTGGCCCATGACTGATGTTCATCCGCGATCCCCAACCATTCTGGTCACCACTATGTTCGTATAAAGCAACAGCTATTGGGAAAGCATTAGGGACCCAGCTATCCCAGAAATCCGCAAATAAGACACAAAGAAGACTGTGATAAAGAATTTAATTTGAGCATTAGTTTTTTGTTGTTGTTGTTGTTTGTTTGCTTGCTTTTTGTTTTGGGTTTTTGTTTTTGTTTTTTGTTTTTTTTAAGAAGGCTGGAGAGACAGATCAACAGTTAAATGTGCTTTCTGCTCTCCCAGGACCCAAGTTCAATAACATAGCAACACTAGGCAGCTTAAAACTGCCTGCAACTCCAGTTCCAGAGGCTCCAATGCCCTCTTCTGGCCTCTGTGATACTATACATAGCGGCAGACAAACATGCTACACACACAGGCGCACACCCATTTTAAAAATAAATCTTTTTTGTTTTGTTTTTTGAGACAGGGTTTCTCTGTGTAGCCCTGGCTGTACTGGAATTCACTCTGTAGAGCAAGCTGGCCTTGAACTCACAGAGATCCACCTGCCTCTGCCCACTGAGTGCTGGGATTAAAAGGCGTGTGGTACCACCTGCCAGCTATAAATGTAATTTTTTAAATGGTTCAAACTAATTTCTTCCGCTAAAGGTGCTATCTCATATCATCTGAAGCAGATGCAGCAATAACAGCTTTTCAGCCATACCTATAGACTCAGGTGCCTTCTCTCAAGAGAGGACAGTGACCCTGAGGGTCATGAGATTCTGGATATCCATCACAGGATCTGTGAGTGCTTCGTACGTGTCAGGCAGGACAGCACAGGGGAGAGGAAAGACATCCTGTGAAGGAGAAACCTTCAAGGACACAACTCTACGCGGGTCCACGGACGCCCCTGTGACCCAGGGATGGTCCTCTGGCCACACTGCTACCACCCTCCCAAGACTTTCTTCGCCTCACTTTGGGTTAGGAATCCACACAGAGCCTGGCAGAAACAAACAGCTGTTCACAGAGTGACTGCCGGCCACTGCACTGTGCTGCCCTGTGGTACCCGGCAACGCTGCCCCTAACTTGCAACACTTGTGATGCAGCATAAGGTAACAGAACGGAGGTGAATGCCCATTCACCCCGCATCCTGCCGCAAGCCCGCCGTGTGACCTGGCGCGCCACAGTGGAAAGACCTCAGTGACAATGCTGCCTTTCTCTATAAGCCCAAACCATTGCTTGTTTCCAGGACAAGGAGGAGGAGGAGGCGAGATTCAGATGTCTCACATTTGGTGCAGACTGAGAGAGAGGTGAGCACAACCTCGTAGGGAGAGGGGAGTGTGCACACAGGGCCCTGGGTGAAGGCGGCGTGAGCAGTCCATGGAAGAGGTCCCAGGGGACTGTCAAGAAAGCATTTCCGCAAACCGTAACTGCGTGCTGAACACCGTATTAGACAGACAGCCAGACACGAGGACACATGTAGGGTACGCACATCTTCGCCCAACATCCTGTAGCCCCAACTGACCCAAGACTGAGGCCAGACAGAGCCCCATTCACTCCGAGGGGAAACCCTAAGCTGCCCGGTCATCTCACCCACCAGGAAGGGCATGGCAAGCCAAGTCTGCTCACCAATGCTCCTCTTTAGAGGTGAGATCTGAGGATTTCACACACACCCCAGACCAAAAGGGAGCCTCTGGAGCACAAGAATTTGACTTTGCTTTTGTGCTGTGTCAAATCGGAGTCAATAGGACAGTGGCAGAATTTGGCACCAGGCAGTCCCAAGTGTGATTATGCACCACCACCCCGCAACCTGGTAGCTGTAGGACCCTGGGCGGGACACCTTGCCTGCTGGCCCATTCAAGCAATAAAGACAAAAACACCCAGCACCTGCCTGATGCTAATGCCGCCACGCAACTGTTGTTTTTCCCTGGCTTCATGATGTACTGGGATGCGCCCAACACCACAGTCAACCTTCACAGAAAGGCTCAGTGTAGGACAAAACCAAGTTCAGAGTCAAGGTCCATGCTTGTGTGCAGCCCATAGCCAGGGACCCTGCACCGGGAAGAATACAAACAGCCACCAGTTCCCTGCCTCCACTGAGAGCACAAAAATCCATCGTCACACAGGATTGGGGGAGGGGGAACGACAGTCAGACAGTATGGGCTGGTAGCCTCACCATCAAAGAAAGCCGAGCACCGCATACTAGGGTATCGTGACAGAGACCCCACACTCACATAATTTGCACAGAATATTGACGCTGTGATTGTTCTCTTTTATTAATAATTGCTGTTACTGTGTCAACGTCCCATGTTTTCTATAACAAGAAAACACAGTGTATGTTTTCCTGCAACCCTAGGGTATCACAGATCTGGAGACGCATCCCATGGGAGAGGCACCTCTATGGCTCTGAGGCTGGACGACCATCACCACACCTAGGGACGCCAGCATCCAGGCAGAGTCACAGCTGTCTGGCAAGCCATGTCTTGGTGGATGGTCAATTCCCTTCTTGAGTAGAACATTCAGGTGTCCTAAGGGCTTCTTCTTCATCTGTGAAAAGCTGTGCTCAGAGGAAATGACACAGCAGCCAGGCCTGGTAGGGAGCCGCAAGGGCTGGAATCCAGAGCCTAGAAGACCATGCATCTCACCGTGCTGTCCACTCATTCCACACCCCCTGGCAGAGGAGCATCCTGCCCATCCCTGGTTATCATCAACGTAGAGTCATCCAGGACACGTAGCCAAGGCCAGATACCTACCACTCTCAATGACTCTGGCAGTAAGTAGCATTTGCCCTCAGGACAAGCACTGCACCAATTCTAGGCTGAGGGAGCCAAAGGACCCAGGCACAGTGGACAGGAAATATCATAATGGGTGTGAAGAACGGCTCCTACAGAGTTGCTGTAGAGGTCAGAGCCTGTAGCTGGAGCTGTGTGACCCAGGACAGGTGCCTCACCGTCTCTGTGCCTCAGGCTCCTTGTTCATAAAATGGGTTATTAAATAATGACAACAGTCTTCTCAAGTAAGTCCTTACAAGTGTTAAAGAATCGTGGCTTGCTGCACCCTCCCAATAGTGCCTTGCACAGAACAAAGAAATTTGTGACTTCTGTCTCCAGCAAGGCTTTCTTTGGGATGTGTGCCCTAGAAAAAGAAAGGGCCTTTACAAAAAGGCTCAGGGGGTAGGCACCCTCCTGGGAGGGAAAGCCCAGGAGTGACAGCAGGGGCTTCAGAGGAGTCTTGGTAGGGTGCTGTCAACTGATGGGAGAGTCCACTGGGAAGCAGCTTGCCTACAGCACACGACCTGTACTGGGCAATTAAAATGGTATGTACTAGTTCATGACGGTGCACACTTCGAGCAAAGCATCTTTCAAAGAGGGATGTCCTGTTGCCACAGGGTAAACAGCAGCTACTCAGCATGGCCACCGAGGTACCAGTGAGCACTCCCACCTGATGGTATGCCTTGGCTATTCTGTGCACCCACCTTAGTACTCTGCCTCTCCTACCCCAGGGCCTTTGCACATGCTGTGCATAGCCTAGTATGCTCTAAACCCACAAATCCAAGCAAGCTTCACTGCTAACACCAATGACTCCTTGAGCTCTTATCTTATTGGCCACACAATGCCTTCACAAAGGGGTACCTGGTCTCCCTGTCCTAACAAGTCAGGGTTTTCTTTATATCTTCCTCATTTGCCTTAGTCATTTATTACACTGACTGTAGCTACATGGGTATGATCTCTCTGTGTGTCTGTCTGTGTGTCTGTCTGTCTGTCTGGGTATCTATATCTAATCTAGAACCTTATGTATGTATATTAAGCACTTTTCACCACTGAGCCACAGATGCCCTCAGCCCAACTGTGTAAATCCCTTTCTGCACACTGCACTTGCATGTTGACACAGCAGAGGCATTGCATGTGGTCCCCAGAGGCCTCTCAGCCTCTGGCCAGTGCCCCTCACAGGCCTACCATACACACAGGACCTGCAGAAGGACGAGGAGACAGACGCCAACCCCAGTGTGTCCTGCCACCCAGCCATTCCAAGTGGCATGAGGACTGTTTTCACATTTCAGCATGAGACATCAGGCTCACTCAGCAGAGCCGTATGCCTCAGTATGCTGTGCCTACTGGGGGTTGGCTGCAGGGCCCCCACCGTCACTGGTGCTGCCCTAAGACTATTCCCTGTCCCCCATATGCAGTACAGGACCCCTGAACACAGGCCCATGGCCCCTCTCTGCAGCACTAGCCAGAGAGCCACCAACCATGGCAGATACGGCAGCCTCTCTCCCAGGGCCAATGATGGCTCAGGACAGCCAGGACCTGCTATGTCTTCCCCACACAGTTGGGAAGAAGACAAAAGTTCTCTGCTTGATGTCATGGAAGGAAGTCTAGGCTAAGCCTGAGTAGGCAGCAAACAGACGCCCTGTGTCACCAGGCCTCTGTACTGTTCCCAACTGTCCAGCCAGCTCAGACAACCGGCAGTGTGCACGGCTCTGTGGAAAGGAACAATAGCAGTAATAGCCAAAAGTACCAGGAAGCTGGCTACAGAGATGGTGACGGGACACAGACCACAGTGCTGGGCCCAGGGTGGGGGTTGGGGGTGGAGGGGATGCTCACCATCTGGGATGACACCTGACCACATCCCAGCTGCTCTGCCTTCCTAGCAAGGCCGGAACCATGGCCAGCCTTTTCCAAAGACCCCAGCTGGAACCAGAATTAAGGCACCCCACTTCCTGCCTGCCCATATGCAAGACGCAAGATATGGGGGCAAGCTTTGGGAGCCAAAGGCCTGTGTGACACCTGCTCTCCTACTATCTAGCTGTCTGACCTTGAGAAAGTACTTGCCCTCTGTGTGACTTGGTTTCTTCACCTGTCAAGGAAAGTCAAAGCCACCTTGGCAAGATTAAATAAAGGAGATTACAATAGGCTGAAAACAGCCTTTTGTGGAGTGCTAGGTGTGCAGTACCACTTATTGGCATGGATATTAATTAAACATGAGCCGGGTGGTGGCGGCGGCGCCTTTAATCACAACACTCAGGAGGCGGAGGCAGGTGAATCTCTGTGAGTTCAAGGCCAGCCTGGTCTACAGGGTGAGTTCCAGGACAGCCAGAGTTACAACAGAGAAACCCAGTCTCAGAAAGCCAATAATTAATAATAATAATAATAATACATGAAATACAGACCCAGTCATTTAGCTTCCATACCCATCATGTATTGGGCTCCTGAAATGCATTTACCCACATTTGGTCTGGCTGGGGTGGTTTACTGGAGGCTCACTAGCCACTGCAGAACAGCCATGACCACAGTCTCCCCTTCTGAGGGAGAAGTAAAGCTTGGGGTGGGGGGGTTGATTTTACATTCCACAGGCAGTAAGACTTGCATTTCTATTTCCAAGAGAACACGAGAAATAAGTAATCAGATTAGCCCAACTTCATTTTCTCCCCCTTACTATTCTTAAAACATGAGCAGCAATGGTAGAAAGCATCAGATCAAAATACATTCAATTCAGACGCTCAGCTTTGCCTCTTGAGTTCTGCTCCCAAGACAAAGCCTGCTGAGATGCCGTGTATGATGATTTGTAGCCCATTATTCCCAGTGACCTGGCCACAGGTAGGAGGCCTGGCTGGTCTACAGCCATATGGAAGGCCAATGCAGAGGAAGGCAGACAGGAGTGGAGAAGGGAGGTGGAGATGGAAGGATACTCAAGACAACGTAATGGTCCACATTCCCTCTGCACTGAGTAACCTGGGGCTGGGGTACGGTCGGCAGAGGAGGGGCAGCCAAGGACTGGGAACTTACTGTGCTCAGCTGTGGGGCCACAGGGCTACTTCTCCTTCCTGAAGCAGCTGCTCTGATTGGCATCACTTCTGGTTTCTCCTGCCGCTCCGCTGGTGCCTTCTTCCCACCAAAACCTCTGTCCTGAGCGTAGGGGAGGACACCGTTGTGGTCAGCAGGCAGGAGGACCCTGTGAGTGTGGGAGGCTCCAGAACCTCGTCGGGGAGCTCTGAGCAAGTGTGTGAAGCGAGCACGCATGCTTGCACACTGGCAAGGACGCCCGGTGAGCCTGAGGCTGTGGGCCAGGCTGCCAAGGGCCCGCAGAACAAGAGCAGTGCTGACTGGGGAGAGCCGGCAGACCAGGAAGGGCTGCCTGTCGCTCTGTGAGCGGATCTGTGCCTGCCTTAGGAGGTGGAGCCACTGTGACCTTCTACAGAGCTCCTCAGAACAGCCTGCAGGGGACCACCCTCCTGAGGTGCAGAAGCGGCCCTCCCCTGGAGAAAACCTTGCTGGAAGTCTCTGGGAGGACCCAGCAGAGGCTGGTACCCACCTGCCTCCCAACCAGCTTCCCGTACTCTCTTCCCTTTCCTTGACCTCTGCCTCACCATATTCCAAAACCGGACTGGTGAGGGCTCATCAACAGACTCAATAAAATCAGTCGAAACTTTTAAAAATAAAAACAAACCAAGAAACAAGTACAGAAAGCCAGGGTGAGGGACCAGGTGGTCAGAGCAGAAAGAAAAGCCCTTCTGAAGCTCGGCTCAGGGCAGGTACAGGCTCTGCTGGTTCCCAGTCGCCTGCAGGCCCAGAGCACAAAGGGAGATTTTGGCTAGGCACACAGAGCTCCCGGAGACTTTAAAGGCCAAGTAGCTGTCGGGAGACTGGGCTTGATCTATCACCTGGCTACGGGCAAGGCAGCAACGTCCTTGTCCGAGGCCGTCAGAAGTACCGCGGCAGCTGTTCAAACTGGACTTTTTACGACAGGGTCCGTCACATCCCATAAGCTGACAGTGACGCAGAGGGGTGCATTTATTTTACAGCTAAGCTTCGTGCACTATTGTTCTGCTTCAGCGTTTCATGGGAAAATGAAACACTTAGCACAGAAAGATGATGATGGAAGAGATGGGGGGGAGGTCCACTCGACCTTCCTCACTGGGCTCTGAGGATACTGCTCCCCAGGGAGGCAACTGGATATGCTTCCTGGAGAGAGGGGAGTCAGGGTGCCCCAGCACCCACTCCAGGCAGGAGGCAGAAAGGGTAGCAGCGTTTGGGGTTAAACAGGATCATCTGTCCCTCTTGGCAGCCACAGTGTCAGACTGGGCACCAAGGGGACAGTGAGTCCTCATAGTTACTGTGTGTCCACCTGGGCGAACTGGCTCGATCCTCAGCCCCACAGGCCCAGGAGAACGGCAGCGAAGCCCCGGGCATGGAAACAAGTATGGGGCGGAGGTTGCTGACAGCCTCAGCACTGGCTTTCACTTGCTCTCTTGGACTAGAGCCCCAGGATGATCAATGACCCTGTCACAGGAAACCATTCCTGTCTTTGGTCCTTTCCTACCTCCTTGGTTTCTCCAGTGAGGAAAGACTGGGGGTATTCCACGGGACAGCAGACAGGGTCCCCAGGGTCATATGCAGCCCAGAGGGAGCTTCCAAACACCATCAAACCTGGTGGAAAGGGCTGGGAGATGGCTCCGCCAAAAAAGTTCCTGCTTTGCAAGCAGTGAAGACCGGAGTTCAGATTCTCAGAGCCCAGGTTAACAAATGGGCAGCACATGACTATGTCTCAGCACTGAGAAGGCAGAGGCAGGGGGACCTGGGGGCTTGCTGGCCACCCACTGTAGCCAAACTGGTGATCTCCAGGCCCAAAGAGAGATGTGATATAAACAAATAAGGGAGAGCAATAGAGCAAGACACCAACATCAACCTCTGCCCTGGGCGTGCACGCTTACAAAGCATGCACACACACACACACACACACACACACACACGGTGGGGGAGGGGGCATGAGAGCAAGCCTAGTACAAAATGACTGTTGGCAAAGAAAGATTGAGCTCTAGAACTCCAATGAGGTAACAATAACTAATAACAGTGCGTGCTTACTATGTGTCAGAAACAAATGAAACCCAAAGAGGCATCCCCACTACAGGGTTGGGCAGACAGAAGTGGTCAGGAGGTGCATCACCCACAGCACGGCAATGCACTCAGAGGCAGATGCAACCACTTGCTTGAGAGGGCAGAGAACATCTATCTGGATGCTAGGGTGTGGACACTGCTGTAGTAGGCAGGACTGGGCAGCCTGTGCTGGGTCCTTTCTCCCGTGGTTTGTTCAGAGAAGCATCCTCTTGTTGCCTAGACAACCCAGCACTCCAACATATGCAGACTAGCTATCCAGGCAAAGAAGCAGGCAACCTATTATAAACAGCCTCCCGATCCCGAACCAGCAGACACAGGTCCTATCTGCAGGGCATCAGAGTCAAGGCCTGGGGTTAGTTGAACACTGATGCACAGGTAAGAAATCCGAAGACATTGACAAACATAGCCCACAGATGTAGGCATGACCTACAGCTGGCTCCTGGATATAGTATACATCTACGGATGGCAGGTACGAGGCAGATACAGTCCTTCGGGCATCATGAGCTGTTACTAAAGATTCTGTGGATTCACTATGTGTGTGTGTGGCCCCTTCTCACATGGCTGGGAGTCCTGATCAGCAGGAAGATGGGGGCTGCGCAGGTAGCATGAACTGCACAGACAGTAATACGCCTTGGCTACCACCGCACTATCCCCTTTCACAAGAACAGGGCAGCAGACTTAACAGTGAATGAATTCTACCTACGCAGATGACACAGCCTTGTTAAGCATTCTTAGAGGGATGATGCAGCCAGAGCGAGCATTGAGCACTCTGTGTGCCTGGCTATGGAGCTGAGACTGGGGCTTCTGCTCTGGGCCAGGCACAAAATAAAACCAAACTGTGTGGGCTTGTAGCCATACGGTAGGGGAGGGGGCACTATGTCCACTGAGGTTGCCACCATTGGGAGCATCCTTCCTGTCCTTCCTACATGGTCAGACCCCTTCCTGCTTCCTGCTTACCTTGTACAGCTCTGGCCCACGGCCCCTTTCCTTGTCGCTCTGCTCCCCACGGTGTCCGCTTTACTCCAGGCTCAACGACACAAGGCCAAGTGACTAGGGACAAAAACCTCTGAAACTGAGTCAACATGAGCTTTTTAATGCTTTGAGTTGACTTCCTCGGTATCTGTCAGAATGATTTAAAAAACTGATGGAAAAACAAGGTCTCTTATTATCATAAAAGCCATCTTCTCTTAACTTTCCATCATATGATAAAGCCTGAGAAAAACAACTCAAAGGAAGAGAGATTGGTCTGGGCTCTTGGTTTCGGGGGTGGTAATCCTTGGTCCACTGTGGCTCCACTGCTGGTGGCAAGGCAAGCATCACAGAAAACAGCTTGGTGGATGATCAAAGCAGCCCACTTCGTGTCAGCAGAGAGGAGCCAAGGATAAGACACGGCCTTCCAAGGCATGACCCCCCCCCCCACACACACACACAATGACCTACTTCCTCCAACTGGACCCCAGGTAGTTTCTACACCTCCCAATAACACTGCCAAGTTGTGACTGTATCAATCCGTGGATTAACACATGGACTACTTCGGAGCCCGTGTGACCCAACAAAGCCCTGCTTTTGATCTCTGCACTGAAAACCATGCCGTCTATGCATGATCGTTTGAGGGGACACTTAACATGTAAGCCACTGCAGCGAGTATCTCTTCTGAAATATGCAGCCTGGGCTCTGTTATTTTGTTAGTTTGTTTGTTTGCTTGCTTGCTTTTGTTTTGTTTTTTTGCTCTGTACCCTCCTTGGGATGAGGTGGTAAATGCTAACAACAGACTCTGAGAAAGAAGGGGAGGTTAGTTATGAAATACCAGTGGAGAAAGGACAAGATGGCCACACACTTTGCTTGAGATTAGTCAGGACAGTCCCTCCTGTCCAACATTGCCTTGCTGACCTCATAGCTGACTCTCCCCGCTTCTCTCTCCTCCCCATCTCCCCACTTTCCCCACTAACTTACCACTTCCCCAAAAGACACTTCTAAAAACTCATTATCATCAGGGCCTTCTGCCACTCAAGAACCTAAAGTGGTTCTTTATGTCTATGAACTGCAGATTAGTTCCCTATCTTCCATGTGTCAGCTCCTGCACACCCCATCCCACTCCAGCTGCTACCCTCCAACTAGTCATCTGAGCATGACAGCAGTCCGCACAGCAGCACAAGACAGTGGAAAGTCACAGGTGGAGAAAGTCACAGGAGCATAAATAGGAACCCATAGCCTGTCTCTAAGGACATGGGCTCATCCATGCACCCCATGTCCACCTCCCAGAATCCTCTCTGTAAAAGAACAACACTGACCCCAAGTTGTCCCAGGACCCTACACTTGCCCCAAGTTTCCCACAGCAGAAAGTCCTGCAGAGATGCTGCTGGTTTCCTGACTAGCACTGCTGACGTGCCCTGGGAGGGCTGCTCCAGACCACACTATGCTCTGACGGTAAGCGCCGAGCCAAGTCTCCTCCAAAGCTTCATAGGAGATGATGTACTTCTAGTCCTGGAGAATCCTGACAGACATAGAAACATGTCTTCCCAAATCAGTCTGGAGACCTGTCAGCAAAATGAATCTCATGACAAGACAGTATCAACATATCACACACAAATGATAGACCATCATCACAGACAATTCTACTCAAGTCTTTACTGAAATTTTGCCTTTTGGTCAGTCAAGGTTAGCAGAGCCAACTGCTCTGTAACCCATCAACACCACCATTGTACGTACACACACACACACACTCGCACACACACACAACAGGGGAGGTACCTTTGAATACAGTAATGGTCACGTCCTCTGTATTCAGGGGCTAAGGACTGAACTGTCTTGAGGGTTCACATACCACAGGTAGTATTATGATTATCATGATATTCCCACCCTATGATATGATATTATGATATTATTATGATATTTCCCACCCTTCTTTTCTACTTTCAGAAGGGGCCACTGCCCAGTACAAATCTGCTCTGAATAACGATAAAGTGGTAAAGTAGGATGATACTGGCAGCATCCACTGAGATGAGGACATGGATATAGTGCTCAGCAGGGGAGCCTGTGGCCATTCTGCTCCCCAACCCCACCCTAAGTCAGGAGCTCTCCCTACCACGCCTATATCCACTCCCCACAGTGCTGGCCAGGCTCCCAGTGGCCAGTGCAAGGCCCCTTTCAAAGCCTGTGAGAGCTTTTGAAAGGCCACACACACCCACACACCTCCGAATTCCAAGGTGACTTAGCCACACGGGATGGATCCTCCTGACTTTATTCTACATGCACTCATTTAGGATCCAAAGAGCTCTGGGTACATAAGTCAATCAATTCTCTTCTTCAATATAATTTTTTACTGATGTATATGTATACTGTCTGTGTGTGTTATATGTATGAGATTGTCCCCAGATGCCAGATGTCCTGGAAATAGAGTTACAGATGGTTGTCAGTCACCCCATGTAGGTGTTAGAAACTAAACTGAATTACTCTGGGAGAACAGTGTACATACATTCTTAACTATTGAGCCATATCTCCAACTTCTGTATTTTTTTTTTAATGACAAGAGCTCATTATATAGCCAAGGCTGGCCTGGAACTTACTATGTAGCTCAGCATTACAAGGCAATTGCTTGCAAAGCAAATTTTAATAGCTGTGTGGTAGTCAAGGGTCCAGCTTGAACAACCCTTGTGTCTGAATTCTGTCTCATCTCTAGTTTCCCACTCCTGTCGATGATGCTGAGGAGAACATACTACAGTCTGAAATACATACCATCCTTGTGGCTGTGCAGGAGGAACACCTGGAGGTGCTGCCTGTTTGGACTCATTACCAAAAAGTCCCTCCTGTGATATCCAGGACCAGGTACACTGTCCTCACAAGGAGGGGGGGGAAAAACTTCCAGATGAGTCAAAATTACTCCTTAGATGCATTTTATCCTTTTACCCAATGGGGAACTACCAAGTCAAAGTTAAGGAATTTGAAATCCTGGGTAGATAGATACCAGAAGATTGACACAAAGGGATGGGGTGGCAGAATCTCCAACTCTCTGTGCATGCCACATCTGCACTCATTCTTGGGATACTGCTCAGACCCAACATGGGCTGTGCCAATAGGATGTACTAGAATTTAAGTCCCACCACCCGGATGTCACATTGGAACTCCATATCCCCAGAACAAATCTCAGTACCAGGCACCCCGGGTACTCACAAAACGTTTACAAACGTAATGGATTCATTGGGGGAGCACAGGAGAGAACATCTATTTACCACATTAGGACCCTCTATGATTAAGAAAATAAGTCTAAGACAATGACTTACAACACGCACCCCACTCCTGGAAACTGCGCCAAAGACTGATCCCGATGGTTAAGGCAGAAATAGCCCTTTAAACATTAAGATCTTGAAGTTCTAACCCCAGGAATTAGGAACCTGACTTCAGTCTGCAGACTTTAAATGGGGTCGTCAGGGCGACATCTTCATCCAATTCCACTGACGTCCATTCAAAATGAGATTCATGACAGAGAGACACAAACAGGGATGACAGTGTGAACACACACTGTGTACAAGTCAAGAAAAGAAGCTGCAAAACGAAGGAGCCTGTTTTCAGGTTCAAGCTGTATCAAGCTCTGACATCCAGATACCAGACAGTGGGAAACCTGCTTATTATTTAGGTCACACACCTTGATTACAGCAGTCCAAGTTGATGAAGACATCATCTTTAAAGTATATAAAATCCAGCAGTCACATGGAAAGTGATCAAGCAACCACAGTACTTTCCAGCCTCCCAGCAGGATCGGAGAAGGACTGGGCACACTCTTATTCCTCAACCCAGTCCCCCATTCTGCCCTCCTCTGCGGAGATGTCCTATACAACGGGACCAGACCACTGGCTTAATGTATGATGAATAAATGTCCCCTCATCCCCATGATCAGTCCCTTTTCCCTTCCTGGACGCTGCTTGTGGAAGCAGGCTCACAGAAGCATCTGACTGGTGTAGTTCTGAAGGTCTGACAGACCTCAGGAAATGGTGAGAAAATAGGACAGACATGAGGAAATTGAGTATCTCGCTACTGTGAGCTCTTGCCCAAGCCCATCCACTCCAACAGTGACTTAGGAGTCTCTCTACAATAATGGCCCCTACAGAAGGTTCTGAGTGATGAATCAGATAGCAAAGCGGCCACAGTTACCTTTATATAGAACACAGTTGTACAGAACAACTCACATCATCTGCTCTTCTCCAGCACTTGTGTGCACAGCCAACTGTAACAAAGAAGAAGAAGAAGAAGAAGAAGAAGAAGAAGAAGAAGAAGAAGAAGAAGAAGAAGAAGAAGAAGAAGAAGAAGAAAAGGGGCATCTCTCTCCAACATCTGGGATGCAGACCACACGGTGGGGAGGGAGTAGTATACATACGACCTCAAGTAGCAACCTCCAGACGGGCAGAAGGATGTCAAATGAGGAATCAAAAGACTGCCTTGGCTGAAGGACTCAGAAAAAGAAAAGAACACTCTGAAGTTCCTTGCGGTCCGTTTTGTTACTAATGAGAATGTAACGACCCCAGGCTCCACGAACCAAATAAATGAGGTCACACCAAACAGCCTCTCTGGGACTCCTGCCGATCAGTAACCTGCAGGTCACCCCATTCATCCTCTCAGACAAGTGCTGCAGCCTAGCTACAAACCGGAACCAGCCAGCTGGACCCCACAGTCCTCTCATTTATTTCCTGTTGGCTTCAAAACTCACCAGAGCCTGCGGTGGGTAGCACAGAACATTTGTAAACTACTGGGTTTCCACTGAGACCCTGAATCCAGAGCTACACTAAGAACTGCTAGTACGTGTACCTCTACCAGGCCTGTCCTCCTTAGGGTATCCATTGAGCCACACCCCTCAGTGTCCCCGTATCCCCCTCATGGCCTCTGTAGGGCCATGGACTTGAATAATACTAATGAGAGGGTGCTCACTGTCTTATGCAGTCTTAAATTGTCTTCATTTCCCAAAGTTCCTCATTCTACAGAGTCAAAAAGTGGCCTGGCTGGACCTGGACAAATCATCTCAAAGTTGATTCTTCTCCAAGGAAAGGGCAGAATTTTCCCATTACAAAAGCACTTAGATGGCCTGAAACAACTCTTTATTCGGAAGACCTGGTAAGCGCTTTATGAAGCAAGTGCTGCCCATTTTGGTGAACTGTGGGTTCCCTCAGCGAGCCACTTCAGTGTGTGCATGTGTGCACAGGAGCATCTTGATGAGTGTTTGCATAGGTGCACATACGTGCCGTGTGCTGGGAAGGCCAGAGGCCAACCTCAGGTATAGCACCTCAGAAGCCATCTACCCTGTTAACTGCGACAGGGACAATCACAGGCTCACCATATAGCCTCGAAGGCTGCCTGGCCAGCGAGTCCTAGCAATCTGCTGGTCTCCACTTCCCCAGTGCTGAGATTAAAAACATGTGCCACCATGCCTAGCTTTTTAATATGGCTTCTAGGGATCAAACTCGGTTTTCATGCTCCTAGGGAAACATTTTACCAGCTTAGCCATCTCAAAGCCTTCCTTCCAGATTTCAAAGGTCAAATGCCCATATGCTGAACCCTAAATAACAAAAGTTAGCAATGGCTGAGAAAACCACAGTGGGAGATTTTGAAGGAAACTGATCCACACAGCAAGAAGCCCTGGGCTCTCCTGGCCAGCTGAGCTCTGTGCTGGTTTGCATCACCTGCTTCCTGCCTTGTTTCCAGGAAGTGCAGGCCAGTAGCTGAAGTCCATGGAGGATCCCAGTTCACAACTCTGCACAAATGAACTGCATCCCACACCTGCCCCTCCCTGACGTGATATCATTATATCGACCAAAAACATCTTAGTATAGTTTGACCAGATAGGGACTTAAAAAAAAAAAAAAAAAGAAAAGAAACATTCTGAAAGATAATTCCTCAATGTCATTAAAAATCTATCCAGAACTCCAACTTACATGTCATGGTTTTGTTCTATTTTGTTCTTCTGTCTGTTTAAATTAGAATCCAAATAAAGCTTTGTGATGATGTGGATTCAATACTTTGGTTCCCTTACAAAATAGGCCCTTCCTTGTATTTTTCCATGACACGTTTAAACGATCAGGGTTGGGGCTGGAGAGATGGTTCAGCGGTTAAGAGCACTGGCCTCTCTTCTAGAGAATCTGAGTTAGGGTCCCAGCAGCCACATGGTGGCTCACAACCATCTGTCACTCCATTCCAAATTCAACAACGCCCTCTTCTGACCTCTACAGGTACCAGGCATGCACGTGGTGCACTTACACACACGCAGGCAAAATACGCACGTAAAACAAAAATAAATCATCCTTAAAAGACTGTGGTTATTTCCACCCAGTAGAATTTCCCACCTCCAGATGCAACTGACTCTCTGGCAATGAATGTGTCACGCCTCACGCAGCCTCTCATTCCCTGCCAGGTGCTCATGGGCCTGAGCTGGGTTGGTTTCTGGTTCCATTTCCTGTAAGAACACAGCAGGGGTGGTGTGTTCTTCCTTCGATGGGACATATGACCCACACCCCACTTCCTCCTGGTGATAGTTCAGGCCACTCGGGATCAAGGCTAAGACCCAGAATCCCTCTAGCAATTCCTTTCTTTGGAAACACCTAGACACAATCCTACAGGAAAGGAAGGGTAGTGGAGGTGTAGCTCTCATGTGCGAAGGCCCTAGGCTTAGTGCCCACCACAGAAGGAAAAAAAAAAATTAAATGATTGATTACATTTTGTTATTATTAAAATGAGCTTCCTAGCTTCATCCAAAATTAACTAAGGAATGTTACTGTTATTTAATTAATAATATATTTAAAGTCAGCTATATAGACCAAAATTGTGTGCCAATCTAAAGTAACAAAACTGACAGCTGTCTCAACCTGGGTCCCGGATCACCTTGTCTGTCTCAAGTCCCCGATCCTGCAACCCTAAGCCTGCTCTCCAGAACCAGTTCATTCTGGGAAGACAGCCACAAACAGGCTCACATTTCTGAGGCCGAGGGAAGATGCAGGTGGGGAGAGCCATGAACGCCATGCTGGGAAACAAAGCCCTGGATGTGTGAATGTCTTACTCAAATGGAAAGCATCGTGGAATTAAACACCGAACCACACACAAATCTTCCTTATTCTTTCTTTATAATTGAGTCTCTGAAAATGACAGTGAGAAGATCAGGGTGACTCTATTTTGTTTTCTAACTCCATCTTGTCTTCCCCCAGTGTTGACCTGGCTCCGCCCTTAGTTCTCAGAGAGTCCCGAGGCCAGCTGCCGGCCAATCAGAACGTTGCGCACGTCTCTCATGCTCCTCGATCCCCAGTGATCTCCTCCCTTCCCCTCGAGATGTAACTAGCCTATCCAGTAAGAATCGAGTTCAGGTCCTAACCAATCAGAGAGATCCCCTAAGAGCTGCCTGGGTCTGAGCACCTGCTCTCAGGGTCGCCATTTTTTTTTAAAAGTGGCAGACCTCAGCATGCTGGTCGGTGTTAGGAGGCAATAAATTGCTTTTGTGTGGCCAAACACAGCTCTCAGTGTCTACTTGAGCGATTTAGGTCTTAACAACAATTTCCAGTAAATGCAGAACAGCTTTTCTTTTCCACATAGATCTTTGCTAATCGTGTAGGGGAAGTTCCCAGTGCACAAGGGGAACAGCTGTGACAGCAGCCCCTATCTGCAAACTCCAAACTTCCAGAACTCAGCGGGGCAGAGAGCACTCAATGGTGCTCTTAGTTACCCCAGGAAACTACTACAAGCCCCTGCTTCTCCAAAAAGACTTTGTAATCGCCCACACGTTGGTCCCTGCTCACACGTGAAGGAAGCAGAGTGGAAAGGGGCCCACAAGAGACACGTGTCAATTGGGGTGGAGCTTGAAGTCAGGCCCTGGCTCTCAAGACTGGCCACTGATACAAATTCAGGGGGCGGGGGATGGTATCTAGCTAGACACCCCTCTTGAAGGGAAAATGCTTTACAATCTCACCAGGACACGTACCAGCAGCTTTCAGATTCAGGGAATAAAAATGTAGGTGTCCAATAGACCTTGCTATTAAGGCCCTATGGCTGAAGACACCACAGAACAAGGAGAAATGAATAGGTGTTGATCAGAAGCTTCCTTCCTGCTGGCTAGCTCTCATAGTACTGGAAGGTGCTGTGTAGGCTTCCAGGGGTGGGGTGGGGGTGGGATGATCAACAGTCATACCCAGCTGAGAGTCCTATGAACCACAATGATGACCCTGGTGAGGCAAGATCTGCCCATGGGAGCAACAGTAATAAGAATGTTACTTTTGCTTTCTAATCAGAGTTAAGGCCTGTACCACAGGCAGAAAGACACACTTGGCCAAGAGCCCATGGCAGGCAGCTCACAGGTCCCAGAGGAGAACCCAGTATTGTTCTGCTAAAACAGACATAAGTAATCAAACTGCCTCTAAATTCAGATCTCTCTATCCATAGATCAGCGAGGCTCTCAGACCTCATTGGAGAAGTCTTTGCGCAGTGAACAGTGGTGAACACGGAAACTCACAAATGCAGAGAATGAGGGTCAGTGGAGGTCTTGGGCACACTATATCACCTTCCTCCCAGGCTCAGGAACCAGTGCAGAAGGAGGGTGGTGGAAGGATTATAAAAGCCAAAAGTTGGGGAGGTCTGGAGCAAAAGAGACAGTGTCGTCTGGGCCTAACAGGAGCCCTCCATTCACGAGCTCACCCCAGCTGCGGCTGTCTGCACAAGGTCAAGCTGGTCAACATTTCAGCGCGGAGTAAAAGTGGTTTGTGAGCTCCACCTCTAACTGAGGAGCTACGGACAACTGATGTCTTCTGGGCCAGGGAGAGCCATGTTTTTTAAGAGGTTGATTACCCTCCAGTGGATGGACTAACACATAGGAGTGTATATATGTATGTATGTATGTATATATATATATATATATATATATATATATATATATATAATATATATATATGTAGCACAAATTGGATTTCATGGGTTATTTATAATAATAATAATAAATATGGTAATAATAATAGTTTGAAGGGGACGGGGAGGTGGAGTCAGATCTGGGAGAAGTCAGAGGAGGGGAAAAGTAAAAACTGCCACAAAGTACATTACATAAAATTCTCAAATCGTTAGTAAGGGTGTTTTCCAAAGGTTTAACAGGAACAAAAAAATAATCATTCCATTACTCTCAGTAGTCACAATTGCTTCCTTCAAGGATCAGGCATGGCCATTGTCTTCACGGCCCCCACATTCATATGCATGGCCAAGGCAAGAAGAAAGAAATCTCATTTGGTCCACTTGTCCGGCTCGCTGCAGGAGCAAACCAGCCTCCAGATTTGGCAGCATTCCAGTCACTCAAATCCCTGCTTCCTGCGAGTTCCTCTGAAAGGTGCTGGCTATGGCACCTTGGAGACTCCGGTCAATATTTAAGAGGACGGCACTGGCCCCCCAGGGAATCAGAGGAAAGGAGGAGTAGGGGGGCCAGAGACAAGGGCTGTCACCCTGCCAGCCTCTCTTCTCACTTCAGAGTGAGAACCTCAAGGTCCAGCGAGATCTACCAGCTGGACCGGTCTGTGTCACATCTACAGACAGAGAGAGAGGACAGGATGGTAGTCACCTCAAGTGCAAGCAGGACCTACAGCCCAGCGTGGGCATTTAATCATTAGCTAAGGCTCTGTGCTCTCCTTGTGCGTAAACACGGACACCACAAAAGGTCAACACGTTCTATTCTGGCCTTGCCTTACAATCCCTCCACCTGCAGAGGTAGGACAATAGCTCGAAGAAAGAAGCAGCCTGGCTTTCAAATGCAGGTGACAAAGACAGCAGGCCTGCTTTCAAGAGGCCGGCATTGTCGGCGTCTGTTGGGGGATTTTCCACTCCCTAGTAGGACCTGTGCTGGGACACAGCTCCTGGCTACAGATGACAGCACAAGGCTGCCGGGAACCTCCTCTCTGGGACTGCCTTTCCCAGAAACCCAGGAGACTAAAACCCTTGCAATTGGACACAGTCAAAGGATCGATGTTATTTTAGGTGTAGGAGGGGATGGGGCAATCAAAGGAAAGGAAGGATCAAAGTCTGGCTTGGTTGGATGGGAGGAGCCAGAGACTTCCCAGAGATCTATGCCCCCAGGGTCACCACATCTTGGATGCTTTAGAGCAGAGCTAAAACAAAGACTTGGTGGGCGAAGGGCTGATTAAGTGAGGCATCCCAGGGAACCATCCAAGACACTGGCCCAGCTCTGGCTGGTGTCCCAGAGTCTCCCTCACTTCTCACTCTAGATAGGAACTAGATAGATGGCTCTGCAGTCCTTCCCTGGAGATCCCTGGAGAATGGGGTGCCCCAGTCCTGCCCAATGCCCCTGAAAGGTCCCAGCCAAAGGCTGCTTCTCAGTTTCCATGGACTCTACTTGGTCTCTGCCTCACTCAGAGCCTCTCTGACTCCATGTCCACTACATGCTATCCAGGGGGAAGGCTCCATCACTGCTCTGCAGCTAGAGTGGCTTCCTCTTCAGTCAGTCCACAGTTGCCCGGGGAACTGGTAAGCAATATGACAACGTCTCCCCTAGTATTGGCTTCCTGAGATTACTGGAATAAGAACCACACAGTGCACACCTTAAACCCACAAGGCACCACACACATACACAAAGACATAAAGGGCTAGAAATGAGAGACTGAGGAGTCAGGAGGGCCACACCCCGCTAAGATCTCAAGATAGGTCCTACCTCTTGCACCTTAGCATGACCACTGCAGCCTGGATCTTGTAGATACATTGCTTCTATCTCTGCCTCTGTCATCACGAGGCCTTTTCCCCGTACATCTCCATGTGTAGATGTAGGCCCATCCCCATCCTGCATGTAGGGAAGCATCATTTTGAGCTGTCCTTATATCCTACCCAGGCAAGAGCCAAGGTATTTATAGAGAGATATACCCCTCCCTCTGGCTATCAAACTACTGGGACAATGGAATCAGACGTCAGAATTAGAATCTCTCCACCAGGAATCTCATGCTAGAAGAAATAGCTGAAGCCTAGTGTCAACCAGAGAGGAAGCTGGTCTCATAACAGAGATTTTACACAGTTCTGGACAACCTGTCAGACTACCTTGTAGAAGAAACTGGAGCCCACAAAATGATGGATGAGCAATGGACAGGACCACATCTTGATCAAAGCTGCTTAGTTATGCAAACCTCGTGTACTTTATTTAAACCAAAGCCCCATGCCAGGTTCACAAAGACAGACTTCGTAGTCACTGAACCTCTTGATTTGTTCCTCTCTCCAGTGTGACCGTTATTGGGAAATAAATCTCCTCTGTCTGCTTTTCACTGTTACTTGTTTCTTTACCTGGCTTATCGAGGACCAGTGGCTGAACGTTAAGTTGTTAAGGCGCCAGGGACCAGACTCTTGACTCCAACCTCTCCAGTAACACCAGTATAGCAGTGTCCTCAGGAGCCCAGAAAAATGAGGATTCCAGCTATTTGTTCTTCCCACCATCCGCATGTCCTTACATGAAAGCTCAGGTGTGAGTTCAATTGTGAGGGGCAACTGTGGGGTCACCTCTCATCACCGATAAGGGGCAATGTAGAGCAGGTGTCTAAATCAGTCAATCTGTTCTCATTTCTCTGTGTGGTTGGATGAGTTTAAGCAAACCTTACTGAACAAGGTGCCAACACATACACACACACACACACACCACAAGCATAATATGCATGCACACATGTATGTACATACACCCCACACACCCCACATGCACACTGTGCATGCACACATGTATGTACATACACACCACACACACAAGCACACTGTGCATACACACATGTATGTACATACACACCACACCACATGCACACTGTTCATGCACACGTGTTATGTACATACACACACACAACACAAGCACACTGTGCATGCACACATGTATGTACCTACACACCACACACACCACATGCACGCTATGCATGCACACACATACCACAGTATAGACACATACACATGCATACCTTGAATTACAACAATGCAGGGCGTCACTTCACTCTTAAAAGCTGCTTTGGAAAGTTCCATTCCCAGCTTCCATAGACCCTGACTCCTGGTGTCACATTTCACAGATACCGCCTGTTTGTTTTGCTTCAATTAAACCGAATGACGTAAAGCCTTTATGAGTCCAAAACTGTTATGTAGCCTCTCCTCTTGCAGCATGAGACACAGCAAACACATACTATATATGAGTCTGGCGGTACGAAGGGCTCTGCACCTGCACCTCCACCTGCCCTACAGTCTGGCACTGCCCTGAAAGCCTCCCAGATACAGCCACCAGCAGGCAGGGAGCCAGGCCAGGCCTCCATTACGAATGGGAGCCACTCTCTAAGCGGAATTGATAATGGACTGTACCTATGTTCCGTCCAGGTCACCTGGAGTTGAGGGATCAGAAGCACTCTCAGGAAGCAGGTGATGGGCATAGACCCCAGAAGCTCCACAAGGAAAGCCACTCCTACACCGGAGATCAGGATTCCCTGGTGACTGATACAACCTGCTCCCTTGGGCAGCACACGAAGTAGAAACAAGAGGAAAATGCATGCTTTGCCTCTGAGCTTCAGTGAAAAGCTGTCCAGCCGCCATTTACAGTGTGGTTAAGTCTCTGTATGAGGATCCGATCCTGCAAACTGGCAGCTAGCAGCAAGAGATGCCGACACCTGCCTGACCACAGCTGCCCCAATCCCCGGCTTCTAGCCCTTGGTCTTCAAAAGGGATCCACTGGACATGAAACACTGTGTGACCTCCATACATTTGCCCTCAGGAAGTAGAGGATTTCTCTGAAGCTCATCAGACTGGTTCTCCCTGTCAGACGGCAAAACAACAAGATAACAACACAAAGCAAACAGCAAAACCACAAAACTAAAAGACCTCATTGTCCTCTCCAACTCAAGGAACAGCAAATCAGGCTTTGTCCATTCAGCCTGTGTGTTCTGTGAGCCATGAAGCACCACTGAGAATTTGCGTATGTGTGTGTGTGTGTGTGTGTGTGTTTATATGTTTGTTGTCTGATTTGTTTTTTGAGACAGGGTCTCACTATGTATCACTCACTGGCTGGCTTGGAACACGATGTGTAGACCAGATTGGCCTCTAACTCACAGAAATCTTCCTGCCTCTGCCTCCTGAGTGCTGGAAAACTAAAGGCGTATATCACTATGCCCATCAGCACTGAGACTGTAACATATCACCTCACTCAGTCTTTACAGTGGCCCCACAGGAAAGAAGTGACATGCAAATATGGAAATTCGTGGCTTTTGTGCCAAGGAACTCAGATCAACATCAAAGCACTCTCTGTGTCACAGCCTAGAGAGGACCAGATTTCCCTTTAGCTGACACTCTTAAGTTCTATCACATTCTGTAACTATGTCTATACATGTGACTACATACATACATACATACATACATATGCATATATGTAGGTCTATGGAACAGCTGGTTGTAGGTCCTGCCTCTCTCTATATAGAACCTATTACCTTTCGCATTGTTGAGGCTCCCACTACCTAGAACAGACATAAGCCGACCAACGTCTCTCTACATTTCTAAACCCCCATCACCCTATTCACACATGGGCTTGAGTCCCAATGAAGTTACAATGAAGAGAACCTTCGACCACCACATAGCAGCTGTGGGTCAGGACATGGCCTATCTTCTGGGTCAACATCCTCTGTCATTTCCTCCGTAACATATGTTCTCCTTCTCCCCCTCAGTACAGACAAGGCACATGCCTCCAGCCAGGCCTTATGACACAGGTCTGTGGTCCTCACTGCTCCCGAGGCTAAGGGAGGAAAATCACAAGTTCAGAGCCTGCCTAGAGCCCTTAGTGAAACCCTGTCTTAAAATAAAAATGGGTAGAGGACTGGGTCTTTACAGCCCTTCTGTAGCTCCCTGATGGAGTATTTGCCTAGCATGTATAAAACCCTAGGCTCAATGTCAAACACACACACACACACACACACACACACACACACACACACACGCACACTAATGGTTTCCTTTTCACACAGGCTCCCAAGGAACTCACAGCCTGCCTGCCTCCGTCATCAACAGCGTCATCACTTACAAAGAGAGCTTTGCCTTCTTTCTCAGACACACCAACCAACACTTGCAGCACATGCCTCTGACCTCACACCCCACTTTTGTAAGCCAGAAGGACAAACAGCTTCTGCCATCAGAAAAGAAACAGAAGACAAAGCATCACGGGTAAATGACAGCCATTCCAACGGCCCCTCACCCCCATCGTGAAGGCACCTTTGTTCCCACATATAAATGACCCTTAAAGGCAACAGTGTCCCAAGAGTCAGTCACTGATTGATCAAAGGCTGTCACTCAGTCGATCTGCCAAGGCTCATCATGCCCTTCTTACTGTCCGGGATGATGAAACATGCCAAGGAGTTTCAAACTGTCACTCCCCAAGCCTGCACCACTCCAGGAATTCAGGCAGACCTGGCAGCTCACAGAGTTCTACTGTGCTAGATGAAGTATGCTCTGTAGCTTCACACCTACGAAGCAGAGCAGAGGCAGACAGCACAGGAGACAGGTAGAGGAAAGGTCACCATCCCACATCAGAGCAGGAGGGCAGGTGGTGCAGGCAGCGGCACAGGGGTACAGGCAAGGTGAAAGGGTGGCCTCAGAAGCAACTGCCAGCTTCACATGCGTATGGCACAACCAGAGGGAGCACAGGCCACCTGCTCCCCAACCTGGAGTGAACAGAACATGAGTCACCGGGACCCCTAAGGTCACATGCAGACGGAGTAGTATGCCAGATGGACATCATGTGTGTCGGCTCAGGTGGCAGTGAGACCACGGATTGTTTGAGAGGGCTCAGAAGATACAGGCAACGGAACCTCCGCATGTCAAGTTCATCCATGAGCAATGAGCCCTTGGAGAGTGTCTGCAGCCACTGGTTCCAGGATGCCCATCCCACAGACACGTTCTGAGAACTCATGAGACAGTCACCAGGCCTGGACAGGAAGCAGAGAGCAGCCTTAACTGAACCACTAATTTCCTCTCTGCAGTTTTGGGCAGTTTTGCTCAAGACAGCTCCCTGTTTTATAAATGTGTTACAACAAACACTAGAAGCAGCATTGTAACCATCCTGGCAGGAGGGAAGATATTCTAAAGACCCCTGGTGCCCCTCCCTTTGCCTATCAGACTGCTGAAACAATGGTCCCCAAAGAATTGGAATTTCCCCTAGGAAATTCATGCTGGGAGAAGGCGAAAGCTAAGGCCTGGTGCCAGCCAGAGGACAACTGTCTCCCAGGAAGAGTTCACTCAGTCTGGCAATCAGTCAGACCACCTTGTAGGAAAGAAGGGTCCAATGATAATGGGCAGGACCAACCTTGATCAAGACAGCTCAACTATGTTAAAACTCTGTTTAAACTAAACCTCCTATCAGTGCCCATGAAGACAGACTGAAGGGGGGTAGGGGGTTCCAGACCTCTATAAGCATGCTGAGTTAAGTTTTCTTTCTCTGGCTTTTCCTATTATTTATCTCTTCAATTGACATGTTGAGAATGAGTGGCCAAGCCCAGCTTGTTAGAGCTGCTAGGACCCAGGCTCTGACAGCAACTCCAAGACCAGACTCAGTGAGAATGTCTTACCGAAGCACAAGCACAGCTGTGGGCAAAGAAGCCACATCTGAGTGACCCTGGGAAGCTTCTAGACTTTGCTGAGCCCCAGAGGTGACCTGACAGGCAAAGTATCAGACAAAGAGGAAGTTCTCAATGAATGAGAAGCAGGAAAACCAAAACTGTTCTCTGGTAACCTGGCCAGTCACGTGGTCTAGTGTTCTCACAGTGACTACTGAAAGCATGTTCGAGCCAATTCAACTGCCTGGGCCAATGCCTGCCAGAGGGTTCTCAGTCTCTGTGGGGCCAGGAATGCAAGGAATGCTGGATGCTTTCTGTACCAAACCTTCGCAAGTGTCACACAGAGGAGACTGTACCACCCAACCAAGTGCAGGCAGCAGTGACAGCAATGGTAAGGGTGCAGCCACCACCTCTACTCCCTGTGTATCCCCTCATAGACAGACCTTCTCTGTCTTAGGGAGAAACCACATGTGGGATAAAAGCCTGTAGGAGCCCTGCCCACAGACTGCCACCAAGGGTGGGTACACAGCCAAAGATGTGACCAGAACATCCACACTGGTCCTTGTATCAACTCTCACTCACAGGCATCATCTTCAGTATAGCTACCTCAACCTCCTCAAGAATTTGCCGAAATAAATCAAAAGGATCTCTCTGACGCAGAGAACTATTTGCCAAAGAAGTTTGGGAAGGGTCCGAGCACTTAATATAAAGTTGAAAAATGTATGGTTATCTCAAAGAAACACACACAAACACACACACCACACGTACAAAGACATAGAGACCAAGACAGAGAGACACACAAAACATAGACATATCACATTAATATTTCAGTCCCAGCCTGGCAGTGGTGGCGCACGCCTGTAATCCCAGCACTAGGGAGGCAGAGGCAGGCGGATCTCTGTGAGTTCGAAGCCAGCCTGGTCTACAGAGTGAGTTTCAGGACAGCCAGGGTTACAACAGGGAAACGCTGTCTCGAAAAAAAACAAACAAACAAACCAAAAACATTTCAGTCCAAAAACTAACCACGTAAGACATTAGCCTCGTTATAACAGAGCCCGTTGCTTCCTACCACCTGGAAATGCCACAGCTGCCCTAAGACAGTGATTCCTTGAGTCATTCGGTGTTTGTGGTGAGGTTAGAGGCAGCTGGCCTACTGCACAGCCAGTCATAGAAAAACATAGCACACTCGATTGTGCACAGTCCACGCTAATCAATAAAAACAAGTAACAGCTGGGAAATGGTGAGTACACTCCCAATGTTGTACTCCTACTTACTTAAAAATATATATATATTTTCAACCTAATTTTCTATCATGTGTATGAGTGTTTGCCTGCATGTACATATGTGAATCAGGTGTGTGCAGTGCCTGAGGAGGCCAGAGGAGGGTCTTGGATCCCCTGGATCCCCTGGATAACCTGGGATTGGGAGTTATAGGTGGTTGTGACCCACCCGTGGGTGTTGGGAACCGAACCCAGGTCCTCTGCAAGAGCAGCCGGTGCTCCAGCCACCTCTCCAGTCTCCTTACTGATTTTTTAAATGTTAACTGTCAAACGGCCTCAGGCAGGTTTACAGGGGCTCCAGCTACCACAGGAGGTAGGAGGAGTTCCGTGTGTTGCTGCCTCTGAAGACCTCCTGCCCTTGGGTAGCCTCAGCTAATGTGTGTGTGTGGCTGCGAATTGTTAACAAAAGAAGCTTAAGACATTTTTTAAAATTAAGCAACATCTATGCCATTAGAGTTGGCTACACCCCCTCAGTTTGCGTAAACAGCAACTAGCAATGTATGCCTCGGAATGTGCTTCCTCATTTATGTATATCTCTGTATACGTAAATATATACATACACAACCAGGTACACATAAAAATCACATATATACATCAAATTCGTATACATATACCAGTTACACGAATACATGCATGCAAGTTCACAGGCACAGCAATCAGTAATCATACACAACATACGCAAACTCAGGAAAAGCATGAACAACAAATGCACACATTTACAAACATCATGCATAGACACATAAATACAACAAATACACGTGGAACACATATCAAATACAAACATAATAACTATAGGTAGGCATAAAATACATCTGTGAACCCATACGCTTGCAATGAATACAGGCATAACACACATGTAGATGTACCTGGAGGCCCTGACTATGCAGTTCACAGTAGGAAGGGGAGGGGATGACAGCCTGGGTGTGGGATTATGGTACTCTGCCCTGGGTGCTCTAATATGTTCTTTACAGTTGGTAGAAAGCCCTCGATGACCTCAGATACATAGTTCACATCCCAGAGGGAGGAGACCTTTGAGAGCATTCAGAAGAGCGCAGTCACAACAGTCATCTTGTGAATGAGGCATCTGTGATGTGCCAACCTGACATCCCTTTTCTCTCATTTGGCTGCAGGCGAGGTCACGAAATACCACCATGCCCACTGGGAAACAGAAGAAAACTGAGGCTAGGCGGTGAGGCCAGGATCTGAGCTTCTTCAGGAGAACAAGGCTGGTGTGCCACCTCTGAGCCGAGCCCTCGGAGAACACTCTACCATACTACAAGACAGACAGAACCTGCCTTGTGTCTAGAGACATCTGGGCTCCATCTAAGACATGAAGGCAGGAAAACCAGCAAAACCCCTGTGGCGGTTTGAATGAAAATAGCCCCCGTCGCTCACAGGGAGTGGTACTATTAGGAGGTGTGGCCTTGTTGGAGGAAGTGTGTCACTGAAGTAGGACTTTATGGTTTCAGAAGCTCAAGCCAGATCTAACGGCACTCTCTCTTCCTGCTGCTGGCCAATCCAGATAGACGTAAAACTCTGGGCTGCTCCAGCACCGTGTCCACCTGCATGCTGCCATGCTTCTCACCATGACTACAATAGACTAAACCTCTGAACAGCCAGCCCCCATGAAATGTTTTCCTTTCTAAGAGTTGTCACGGTCATGGTGTCATTTCACAGCAATAAAGACAGACCCAACTAAGACAGACCCCAGATGAGCCATCGGGTGCTACAGACGGGGAAAGCAGCAGGATCCCATCCAGTTTGGAAAAGTCAAACAACGCACATGAAAAGCACCTTGAAAGAGGTGGCAGGCTCACTGTTCTCCCTTACAACGTTAGGCTGGGGCAGTGTCTGCTACCCAAGCGGCATCACAGAGGCTCCTCAGGGCTGGTAGTAAGGACAGTTGTACTGCCAGTAAGGAAGGAAGGATAGTAGTCCTTACTAGCATTAAGGACTAGCAGCTGCCTGTTTCCTACCTCCCCGTCTACAGGCGTTCTGCAAGATAAGAAGTCACTAGAAACAATGGTTAGGAACCAAGAAAACACACAGGGCAGGTTGCCAAGACATTCTTAAGAAGCAGAGGGCAAGTTTACATTCACAAGCCAAAGAGAAAGTGTTGCTTTATGTTTACTTCCAGTCAGATAAAGCCACTGCATATGTGAGGTGAATGAACATTCTGGCATCGTTGGATCATTTACAAAGCCACCCTGAGACACTGGTACTGACGCTAAACACAACTCAGGTACCTTAAGTCAGGGGTCCAGGCCCCAAAGGGAAATGTTACTGATCCTAAAGGTTGCCCCTACGAAAGAGCACAGGGATTTTCTATCTTAATGAAAACAAACGAGAATGCACATCCACCCTCCAGGTGAAAAAGTCCCCAAAGAGGGCACAGCTTGAACAAAGAGACCGCCCTACCTGATCATACCAAGTCCCAAAGGAATGTGAAGGTCTTACCTGGTCCAGGTGGACTTGCACAGAACAGGAAATCACCACCTTAAAAGGGAAAAGACACATGAGCAAGGATTTCTCAGGCAACAGGCGCTGTAGCCAAAGCATGTTCCTGGAGGCTGGGCCGTATCACAATACCTCGAGTCAACAGAATCCACATTCTGCTAATTCTGAGGAAGTTCAGGTCTTTTTTGAGAATTTCAGGGAAAAAAAAAAAAGAGAGAGAGAGAGACACTCTCATTTAAAACAAAATAAACAAAACAAATACTCCCAGCCAGGTCCTTTCTCACTGGGGAACATAAGAAGTGGGGTCTAGAGAAGGAGGGGGGCTCTGAAGGGTAGTTTCAAGCTGCCCATAGTCTTTCCATTCACATTCAGGGACATATTTTCTCTGCAAAATGGGCTGCTTTCTCTAGAACCATCTATGGGGAGTCTAATGTATTTATCCTGTTGACACAGGAAGACAGTGGAAAGGCCTCTCCCTTGACTCCCATGATCAGCTCGCTATGCATTTAAGGAAAACCAGTTGAAATGTCAGCTAAACCCCAAGCACAGGATATTTAGCACCGGGTAAGAACAGCGCCTTGCTTGCAAGGTACTTGTGAAGGCTAGAAGTGCTAACACAGAGAAGACTGCTGTGTCCCTGAGAGAAAAGACCCTGTGTGAGCCAAGACATTGGACTCGCTGGTGTTTGTCTGGGAGGCTGCTGGAGACCTTGCCCCCTGACCTGCCGCACTCCCCAGCTTTCTCCTGGCTCGCTGACTCACTCCCATTCTCAAAGAGTTTTCTGCAACTGTGGAAAGGAAGGAGACACTCAAAGGAGTCTGTCCAGTCAACTGTAGTTTGCAATTTGGAGCCATAGGCAGCGGTATGACCTTGGTCCCTGATGTGTACACTATTTATGAGCCTCCTGCTTATCTTGCTCATTAAGTTTCTCAAGAAATCTGTGACACATGGCCGCTCATCTGTCTGGGGCACGCCATTATTCCACCAGGCTTGACTCATACCCTTGGCAGAGACAGAGGGATCCTCTGTCTTTGCACCCACCCTCCCCTCTGACTACATCCTCATCTCTTCTGTACTAACACAGCAACTCGCATGCAGAAACACACATTCTGAATTTGTGTGTCCTCAGCTCCCCATGTACATATTAAATTTTGAGGAGGGATGGGGGAAGAAGCCCATGCATAAATGTAAAGTGAAAACGAGCTCACGACTCGGGAAACACAGGGAGCTAGCTGGTGGCAGCACCTTGTAGGACCGTAACGGCACTAGCAAAGAGAGCGCATGGTTAATGGAACACTATGACTCACTCACTCCTAGGGAACCTCCACTCGGGGCACACAGGCTTCCTGGTGCCTCGTGGCATAGTCAAGCTGGTAAGGAATGTATGAGGTATCAGTCTCTGCCTCGTATGATGTCACCTGTACCTCACACCACAGAACACCACTTATCCGTAAGTAGAAATGGCCTGAACAGACATAAAAAGGCACAACGGCACATCAGATGGACATCACTCACTTGAAGCAGCCAACCTGAAGATGAGACCTGCTGTCTGATTCTGACCACGACCTTCTAGAAAATGCACAATTACAGAAACCATAAAATATGAGTGGTTATCAGGGACATGGGTAAGAGGAAAAACAGACAATGTTGAGAGCCGTCCAGCTGTTCTGAGTGGTACCGTCGTGGTGGGTACATGTCACTAACAACAGTCCAAACCCACAGAATGAACAACACCCCAAGGACCCCCTATGTAAACTACCTACAGGCTTATGGATTTTGCTTAACAATGTACCAGTGTGGACTCGTCAAGTATTATGCATTACACTGATTTTTAAATACAAAGGAGTGCTTAATTTTGTAAAAATTGAAAACTGCCCTAAATATGAGGTTTATCAATATTTTCAAGTCATTGACCAAAAGCATGTATGAAAGGAATTCCTATGCCATACCAGAAACTTGAGTTTAAAACAACAGCAGGGGCTGGGCATGGGCTCACGCATTTAATTCCAGAATTTGGGAGTAGAGGAAGGTAAATCTGTCAGTTTGAAGCCAGCCTGGTCTACATAGAGCATTCAGGACAGGCAAGGATACACAGTGAGACCTTGTCTAAAAATCACGCAGACACACACATACAAAGGGAGAGGGAAATGGGGAGAGGGAAAGGGAGGGAGGGGGGAACACACCAGAAAGGAATTTGCTTCAGAAGCCATGTATCCTCTGTACCTCGCGTACTCCTATAAACAGGTGGTGTGCCGTGTGCATCCTCAGGAGTTGCAAATGAGACATAAGCTCTGTGAGCAGAGGCTGCTCAAGTCCCGGACAGACCATCTACAGTCAAGACAACACATCAAGACGTGTCCTTCCAAGGTAGCTAGGACCAGATATCAGGACAGGAGATACCTGGATATAACTGGTATTTCCAGTTTACTTCTTGTTTAGAATAAGGAGGGCAACTATCCATGGTCAGAACCACGAAAAAAGTCCATCTCTCTCAGGATGCTCGTGTTCTGGGTTCATGCCAGTCTGCTTGGCACTAAGACACAGGTGAACACTCAGCAGCCCTGTAATCGGGCTCCTTGGCTCTCTTTGTGGGCTCACGGGTTCCACTTGCTATGCATCCTGTTTAGAAAAGCAGAACACAGTTTCTCTGCACTTCCTTCTACTTACTGGAGCCCACAAAGCTCGGGGTCATTGCCAGCTAATGTTCCTGCCCCTGTGACCTGCAGACCCACTGAAGTGACATAGCAAGAGAGGGCTCTGGTGACAGAACGAAGATCACTGCCCAGGGTCCAGATCAGGGTGATGCCTCGTATGATCTGCTTGCTCCTCACCTTTAGTTGCAGCTCTGATTGAACAACCTGGTCCTTTAGCCCTCTTCACGTGACTGAGGGAAACACTGTGCACCTGAGACATCTCCAGGCTGTTCTCTGGATTTCCATCCACCCAATGCCACAAATTGGGACTGAAAAATTGAGTAGCGGCCATCAATGCTGGGGACCGGGACAAGGGCTCAGTGCCAACTCATCCTCGGGCACGGTCTTACAGATGTTTCTAGCCAGGAATCTCTGAGCTGACATAGCCCCTTCGGTGTACGGCTCCGTGGGTGTGCACCTACCACAGGGCACAGCACCATGGAGGCTGAGCAAGTTGTAGATGGGTTAGAGGACTGCAGACTGAGCTCCAAGCGTCAGGACACACCCTCCGGGGAATACGCATGTGCAGGCTCAAGTCAGCTCCATAAATATAAGTCGTGCCTGTCTTTGTCCTGAATCCTACCACAACAGAAAGCCAGCACATGTCTGTCCTGTGCATGGGAAACTGAATCAAGGAGGGTAGTAGTCACAGGCTGATCCTCACAGAGACCAAAAACACCTGCTGGGTCTCCCTCCCCATGATGGGAGCCCCCACTGGAATTGGGTTGACAAAAGGAAGCAGTAAAAGGTCAGTGCTGGCAGCTACAGAAAATCCCAGGAGACAGCTATAGGCCTTGAGCCATGAGCAATAGATCTTGGGACCCAAGTCCTTCTCCCATGTCCCTGACCCAGGGCCCCTCGAGAGATCTGCCTGAGAGCCATTTTATGGCCTTTACTTGGCTCTGTCTGCCAACTAATCTGTGGTTACCAAGGACAACCACAAACAAACAAGTTGTGCCCAGCCCACACCTGGCTTTGTGGGTGCCTGGAGCCTACTAAAGTTGATAACCTTGTCTCCCAGCGAACAGGTCATCAAGGCGGAAGCAGGAGGGGCCAACAGCCTTCCAATCGTCATGACTGTGTCCCAGGAGTGAGTGGGTGAGTGTGTGAACGGCATTGCACACACACAAATTTAAAATGCAGGGACCAGGAGGAAAAGCTTGCCTAGAATGTGTGATCCCAAAAAACATTTTTGGAGAACGTGTGAGTCGGCGTGACGGTCTGTATATGACTAGAAATCTGAGAGTCTTGTGAGTGAGTGGATACGTGAGAGAGTAGCTGAGGATGTGGATATGCATGTGTACATGCGTGCATGCGTGTGTACATGCATGTCTTGTGGGAATGTGTGAGTATGTGAATGTGTCTCCTATGTGTCAGAACACATGCTGTCTGTCTGTGTATTCATGTGTACCCCTAGCAGTGTGCCCACAGAGTCCGGTAGGCCTGAACCCTAGACAAAAGGCAGAGATTTGCCCAACAAGTGAGTCTACCTTAAAGAAGAAAGCTTCAGCCACAGCTAGCTGCCCCTGCCCGGTCATCATGGCTAGCGGTAGCCTCTGGTGCTAGAACAGGACAAGGTCTACTGTGACTACCATTCAGGAGATGAAAGTCCCCAGAAGAGGAAGGATAACCCAGTTCAGCACACAGTTTGCAAACTCTGTCTTCCTCTCATTCACACAATTAAACCATAAACTCAACCCTTGTTGTCATGTTCAATTAAATTCCATTTGGCCAGGCTATGTCAAGCAAGAGTGATGATTATTTTTTAGGATTTCCCTAAGAGATACGTGGTTGTAACTACTCCATGTTACTACATAAACAGAAGAAAGGTAAGTTTGCGTGCAACTTTTTGTGAAAAGTTGTGGGATTTTATTGAAAATCCCAATCCTGATGGGTCTTGTCAATGAGCCTCCTAGAACCTCACAGAACTCTGAAGGAAGAATGGGAAGACATGCCCTCAGGTTTCTAGAACGTTCTTACTCTTTCGTCACTACAGTGGAAGCCTGGGTTCTTGCTCTCTCTGCTGACCTCTTTTCTGGTCTGTTCTCTAGGTGTTTCTGCCTGCAGGAGAACTCTCTCAAGCTGACATCAAGTATGCACTGGTAGAACTCTGGAAAGGGGAATCAACCCAGCAACATCAATCATCAGTTATTCAGAGGCATGCTGTAAGTGCATATTGGGGGTGGGGGTGGGGGGATGGAGCGCAGTTTGGCAGAATTCAGCATGCACCTCATCCTGAGTTTGCGCCCCCAGCACCAAAACAAATGCATCAACAAATAAATAAATGCACATAACTTCCAATAAATCCATCCGTTAGGGAAGCTTATTTTTAGTTATGTTTGAAATTGTTTCATGCTCTGTTGGGTGAGGGGCTATCCTAGGTCTAAGGTGTTCTGTATTATTTGCAGGTGTTGGATTTCTGTGGGGGCATGTTGATTGCTAATGATCTGCATGTGCTATCAGTAGAATACCTGAGGAGTTCTGAAAGAATAAATACACCTGAGCTCAGATGCTCAGGGTTCCACTGTCGAATGAGTATGGCGCTGCAGGATGGTGGTTCCCTCTGCTGAGGTCTGGCATAGTTTGTAGATATGACTATGCCTCCCTGTCCTTATTGCTGAGCCACCACAGCAGCGTACAACTACATCCATCAACAATCTTTCAGGTACAAGACAAAGGACTGGAGGAGAAAAGTAGGTCACCGGCCACCTAGCACCTAGAAGAGAGAGCCATCTTGTTGCTAAAGTTACACGAAATCACTCTGATCAGAATAATGAGACTTGGGATAAGCTACATAAAACTGGAGACAAAACTGACTTCCGCTTTGACACCAAGTCAGAACAGCAACAGTTTCCTTCCAAATCAGGAGAGTGGATAAAGATACGGCTTCCTGGGCTTGGGAAAAACCAACAAAGATGCCAGCAGCTGGCCACTGAGACCCACAGTGCAATGGGGGTGGTGGGGGGTGGGGTCAGGTTATCTCTCATTTCTGCTGAGACCAGCATCTAGGGCAGAGAATTTCTCCAAAAAGCACTTTTATCACTTTACAGCCTTTACAGCTTATGTTAAACACCATGGACCAATGAACTGGCCCATTGTATTAGCTTGAGAAAAAGTGAGTTGTTCGACTGTTTTTATAACCAGGATTATCACTCACTATAAATGGAGGAGGCGAATCAAGAGGAAAGTTCCTCCTCCCCTTATGCTGTCACTTAGAGAAGGGACACGCTACTTAAACACAGTCCTTGCTAGACTGCTGGAGCCACAGTGAAATCCTGTAGACAGAAAGCTTAAACAATAGGTTTTTATTTCCTCAGCCCAGGAGGCCAGCTGACTGACTGAGATGCACAGGTTGCTTCCTCTTCCTTGGCTTGTGAAGCGTCCTCTCCGCACCCACACGTGGTCACTCACCTCTACCTGTACCTTAGACTCTTCTTAGGAGGACAAAGCTCACCTGGGATTAGAACCCACTCTAGTGACTTTGAACGTCACATCTTAAAAGACCATGCCTACAAACACTGCCGCATCCTGCGGTCCACAGTCAGACTTCAGGACATGAACTTGAGGGAACACCATTCAGTCTAAGGGTATCAAAGGTTTCTGAGAACCAAAGCACTCTCAGAACACCAGTTGGGGCTAGACCTCTGTGCAGCAACAAGTCCCCTCATTCAAAGGCTGCTCCTAGAACAGGGCCTGAGGCCAGGGCCAATGAATGTCAAGGTCAGGCTCCCCAAAGAGCCTGCAAGAACAAGGGACCCACAGGAATGAGGGAGGGCATGAAATGCAGGCTGTGGAGACTTTATTAACCTTTACAAGGATGAGAGCCCTTTCTACCTTTGCTGCTGGGACCTCTTTGCTAGGCATGACCCTGGAATCCGTAATTAGGCTCGCATTCCTCAGGAAGCCCTGTTATCCACTAAGTGGCAAAGCCCAATTTAGCTTGCTCTAATCCCCATGAGAACCAAGCCAGCAAGGCAGACGCAATTAAACCCCAGGCTGCATGCCATAGTCGAGGCACCAAGATGGGAGAAATTACTGGAATTAGAGCTCTCCGCTTCCCTTAAAGGTAACAGAGCTAGGGAAGATCATGCCTCTGGCACAGTTTTCAGCAAACCCACCCCAGCACTCTCAGCTCTGGGTTCGGCTGGCACGGCTTGCCTCAGCTCTTAAGGCTTCAGTGTCCTAGGAGAGGGGGCTGTGGTAAAGCAGCGTGGGTCTTCTTTAGCTCCAGGCAAACCAGACAGGGCTTGTAGGGAAACAGAACAGAATTAAAACACCAGAGCATTGCTCTGCATCCTCTATGCTCCCAACAACGGCCCCCAGGTCAGGAATCAAACATGAGTCTATTGTTGTAACAAGATTCTGAGAATTCTCAAAGCACGTGAAAGGTACCCCTCTTCCCAGAACACTCTGCACCCACGAGTCTCAGGATCTAATAAATCTAAGGTCCTCAGGACAGGACCATTTGCCCGGGGCCTGGCACAAGAGCCTGTGGCAGATCTGTCTCAAAGTCCTAGGTCAGATAAGAAGCACAAGGGCCAGGGTAGCATGCTAGACTCTCAGGCTCACAGGCAAATGGACCCATCCTAGACTCCCATCAGCAGGCAGTACCAGGGCCCCTACTATAAGCTCTTGGACCAATGCTTACCAGACTCCTTTCTCTTATCTCCTAAACAGAAAAACAAAGATCACATGATGATGGGTTTTTAAAAACTGCTTTCTAAAGAACCAAAAGGAAAGCTAATAAATTCAACTGCATCAGAGGGAAAAAAAAATCTTTTAAAACCATTCTCCCTCACTTAAAATGCCAAGGATCAAGTTGCAATTGCTTCCAAATTAGTAGACCTATTTCCACAGGGAAATCCAGATTCAGACCCACAGCCACAGTTCCCCAGGGACTTCCTCATCAGCCCAGCAATGTGTCGCCAGCGAGCACAGCTAATAAGGAAGAACCCTGGTATTGGCGTTTCACATCTTCACTAATTAGAAAAGACCATCATGTCAGGAGTGGTGGGTGATACCTATCGTTAATGCTGGCACTTGGGAGGCAGAGGCAAGAAGAACTTTGTAAATTCAAGGCCAGCCTGAACTACTTAGCAATTGCTAGCTTAGCCGGGACAGTATCACTGAGCCTGTCTAACAAAAAAAGAAGATTGCAGGTTAGCTCTGTGACAGAGAACCCTGCACTATTCACACGGTGCCTTCCCCCTTGTGTCGGTTTGTGTTGCATCACAGAGGGTCTTCACAAACTCAGGCATCCCCCATCAAGAGGTGTAGTCGATGTGGATGGAGAGATGGCTCAGCAGTGAAGAGCACTGGCTGCTCTTGCAGGGGACCTGGGTTCAGTTCCCAGCACCCACACGGGGCTCACAAACACCTGTAACTCCAGTTCCAGGGGATTCCACGCCCTCTTCCGGTTTCCTCAGGCACTGCACATGCCCAATATTCACATCCAGGCAAACGCTCACACACATAAGTAAAAATAAATCTTTTTTTTTTTTTTTTTTAAAGAGGCAGCATCTATCCCGTGCCCTTGAATCTGATGTTTTCCTGGTTTACCCTGGAACCTGAAATAAGGTCATTTAATAACCCTTCTCTTCCTCCTCTGTCTCTTCGACCTCCTGGTATTTGTACTTCTCTCAGGGGAGTGTGAAGATTAATCTCACTCTGAAGCCCAAGCTAGTCTCGAATTCACAGCAATCCTCCTGCCTCAACCTTCTAAGTGCTGGGAACACAGGAGTGTGCCGTCAAGCTCAGCTTAAATAGGGTAGAACTTTGGAAGCTAGGCTTTAAGGGGCTGCAAATGCTGCTTCTACCCCAAGCCCATCTATAGATGCAACCAGAAGTCACGCTGAAAGGAAGCCACTGCTACCACGTGGACAAACAGGACTACAAAAGGGCACACTGGTGTTAGGTCTCAAACCTGAGACGAATGACTGAGGGGCCTTGTACTGTGACTGCTCACCAAGGAACACAGAGGCAAATTCATATGCACAAACTCTGCCAGACCCCAGCAGAGGGAACCGCCATCACAGCAATCATCATCCTGGACAGTAGAGCATCTCAGCTCAGGTGTTTTTACTGATGTAGAACTCAGGTGTTCTACTGATAACACTTGCAGATCATGTGCAATCAGACATGCCCCACACAAATCCAACATCTGCAGACAATACAAAAAAAAACCCACCAAGGCCTAGGTAGCTCCTACCACAAAAGTGCACAAAGCAGTTATTTTAAACACAGCTAAAAAATAAATGTCCACAACAGTGCCTATTTAACATGTCAAAGCAGACCTAATGGCCAGGTTCTCCCAGCATCCCTCAGTCCCTACCTGAAATAAAGTATGGCTGGCATACCCAGCCCCTTACCCTGAACGCTCCAGTCCAGAGACTGGGTCATCCTGTCCCCAGAGGCTCTTTCCTATATAATCCAGCCATTTTACTTACCAGCCCCTTTTTTACCTTTTTGTCCTCTTTGCTACTGTACCTGGTTCTCCTCTCTCCTCTCTCCCCTCTCCCTTCCCTCCTCCCCTCACATGGCCCGGTCCAGGGTCAAGTTCACACTGAACTCTCCCAGACGTCTCTGCCTCTGACTATGTTCTCCTACAATAAACCTTCTAAATCTATCTACAATAAACCTTCTCCTCCAGCATAGCTAGGAGCGGTCATGTCCTTCCTTGTTTATTTCCTTTTTTCATTCCGTCTCTTGTAAACCACTCACAGGGGGCATGAGTGTGTCTAGGACCTTCTGGCCAGCCTTGCACCCACCTCGCCTCTCACCACCACATACCTCGTCTCGTCCTGTGAAGGGCGGATCCATCTATCTCTCATTTCTTTCAACAACTATAAATAAAACAATGTGTTACGCCTATCCTTCCCACTCCAAGATAGAGTGTCATCAGGACGCCTCTGCTGACAGAGAGACGGGGATCTGGGTGTGCGCCTTCGGGCTTCCCACAAGTGTGGCTGTAACCCCTCAGCCAGGCACAAAAGACTTCACAGCTTCTAAGTTCAGGGGAGCAGTCAAGAGGGAGGCAAGAATGGGATACCTCAATTCCAGACAAAAGTACGCAAATACTTTACAGGAGATTCGCTATGTCCTGACCCCTACAGGACCTGTTGTTGGCTAACACCCACCTTCTTCTCCTATGGAAGGAAAAAGTGGCTGTTTCTGAAGGTCTGCGAATGAGTGGTGTAGGCAGCGTCCACAAAGGGGGATGTGTGTGCTTCACACCACACTGGCTGCATGCTCAACAGGCTTCCCACCAAGAAAGGACCCTCCCATAAGTAGGGGGAGCCGAGGCCTAGTCAAGCGGCAGTTCACCTAAGCTAATGTTGCCCCCTCCTGATTCTGCCACAGCCATGCAGGAGCTGAGATTTCCACTTGAAACCGTCAAGTGGTCGGGTAGCTGATTTCCACTGGACCGGTTGCTAATGATATGGGGAAGGGACCAGGCTCTCACAAAAGCAGGGCTTCCGCAGCGACAGTGGTCCCTGGCGGCAGCACCCTAGACACAGACAAGGAGCTGCATCTGTAAGCCTACCACATCTCCAAACTCTTCTTGGGTCAGTGGTCTCAACCTCATGTCATTCATTAATCCATTCATTCACGCACTCATCATTCACAGTGATTAATCAAATATCGTATCTCAGGGCAAGGCATTCAACAATTAGAAAGAAACTACAGTGTCTTCGGGAATTCAACTTAAAGCAGGATACTAAAGGAAATTTTCTTTCAAGACATTTTTGTACAAAGTATCTAAGAATAATAATGTAATATAAAATGATAATAATAAATGAGTAAAAACAGCCATGGTTAGAAGCACATACTGCTCTTACAGAGGATCCGAGTTCACAGAGTTCACCCATGTTCCAGGTACTGCCTCTTACTCCAGTTCCATGGATCCACCACCCCCTTCTGGCCTCTGGTGGCACCTGTACTCGCAAGACCACAGCCACACGCAGACATACACAAGTACACGTAATGAAAAATAAAATACATCTTTTTAAAAACTAAAGTAAAATTAACTGTAACTTTTCTATCCAACTTAACTAGTTAACTCTTTCTTCCACACCTACATACTCTGCGGAACACCAACAACCTCACACCATCTGACATTAACCTACCTTCTAACACTAAGGTAACACCAGTGTCCGCACGGCCTTGCCAAAGCCATCTCTCTGCATAGAGGTGTGGTAACACCATAAAGAATTGCCCACAAGTCCCCACCTCTGTCCCACCTGATCGGCACTCCAGGCCCAAGATGTCTTCCCTTTAAAGATGCCCACAAAGGGGTTTGAAGACCAAGCCCAGTGCTGGCCTAGCAGGTGAAAGGCTCTGGGTTCAGGGCTCAGCACTGAAAAAGCAACAATAAAAACGCCTGCCGAATCTCCTCTCCTGACCCCCTTCGCTAAACACATTCAAGGTCAGGCCATCCTCAGGGCTTTCTATGGTTGGTGAACGACTCCCAGTGCTTTTTAAATGCAAAAGAAGGAAATCTGCAATAAGACTGGAATTTCAGATGTTAGCCTATATTCTACATTCCACCCATTCTGCTCTCCTATCCTTCCTGACAGCCAGGGAGTATCTATTGTTCCTAAGATCCTGGAAGCAGGGGGATGTTTAAAGTGATGGGAGGGTTAAAACCGGATCCTCAGATCCTCACGTGCTCAAGGTACCCACTGGTTCGGAGAACTCTCAGGTAAGCGATGCTCAGACCCAGTGTGGAAAGCAGGAGTCAAAAGTCTGGAACACACACACACACACACACACACACACACACACACACACACACACACGAGTTCTGGTCAGCTGCCCCTGGGAGGTGGGGAGAAGGAAGCTCTGGAGCTATTTCTGTGTTCAAGGGAACATGGGGGTGGCCACTTCCTGAATCCCTGCCTAAAATTAATAGCTTTACAGACAGGGTCAGAACCTTTGGTTGTAAACAGAAGTTTGATTTTGCAAGTTAAAATTCTGGGGACTGGTGTGTGTACTCATTTGGACCCTGCAGCTAAAAAAAGAGCTGGGGGGTTGGGGGGGAGGTTCTTCTAGAAGACCTAACTCCAGAAGTGGCTGAAGCAGAGTAAAGCATCAGCTGGACCATAAACCTCTATGTGGAGTACACCCCATTTCAGGGAAGGTCACCCTAGAGACCATCACAAAGCAGCCCTGAGCACACAATCCACAGGCACACAGGGTAACAGCACAAGACAATGTTGGGGGAGGGGGCTGCCAGGAGGCAAGGTGAAGTATTTGGAAGTCTTACAGGGATGGAGCCTTGCCTACCACCCCTCCCCCCAATCCCCCACCCCAAGATACATACACACACACACACACACACACACACACACACCCTATAGAGACCTTCAGGCCAACTAAAGAATCCTACCCAGACAGGATACCTGGTCCAGAAAGAACAGGCTCAGAACTCTCTCCCTGATTAAACTCTAGGCTCTGAAAGAAAATACCAGGAAGAACCTCTACTCAGAAATGGAGCAGAGCCCCTGGAACAGAGGTATACTCCCAAGAGTATGCTGTCAGAATTTCCCTGAGGTGTGCTTCCTTGGGGAACACACTGATGGACTCCATAGTATCTCAAATATGTACGAATAACATCCTGGTGGCCTCCTGTAGGGGTGTATAACCCCATGAGAGGTACAGGAAAGTGCAGGTAGACATGTCACACAAGTGGGTTTCTCATGTATAAAGAGGATGAGTCGAATCTGGGAAGAGAAGGAACAAGAGGAGTCACCGAACTGGTAGATGCCATGGGTAAAGGCACTCATTAGCATGGAGAAAGCAAGGTTAGCGTGAACCAGGGCAACATCCTGGTAGTTCAAGAAATCCCCACAAAAGGAAGGGAAAGGAGAACAGAAAGAGCATAAGAAGAAAGAACTTGTTTACACGAAGGTAGCTCACACAGTCGTCTCCCAAATATAAGACAGGCACTCCCACAGAGGGAAGCCTGTAGTGTCAGCAGGAAGACACTGGGACAGGTATGTGGCAGGAGTCACTTCCTGAGACCAGAAGGCAGAAGGGAGGGAGGCAGAGTTAAATGTGACTGCACGAATTTCCCAAGCTGATAATGAGCACAGGTAGCCGATGGAGGTAGCTTCTCGTTACAGAAGTCAGCTGCTGTCACCAACTGGCCTTCTGCACCCAGAAGCTGCAAACCTTCAACATATAAGCCCAGCCAGGACTGCAGAGAAAAGCCAGAGATGCGGAGGACCACAGAGCAGCATCACCAAGGAGTGGCCTGTAAAACGGATGCTAGCTAGTTCCTGGGAAGGGCAGACCATTCATAGGCATAGCAGGGAGAGACACACACAGGGACACACAGCGTGAGCGCGCGCGCGCGCGCACACACACACACACACACACACACACCTACCTCTGAAAGAAGGGGGTAGAGGCCTGCTCTTCGGGGACTTGCAAGAAACCCTAGCCCACGCACAGGTGAGAAGGATTCTGCACCCAGGTGCAGAATCAATGGATCAGAATCACAAAAGCCTTCCTGGAAACAAACTATGGCTCGCCAAGCTGCCAACAATGTAGTATCCTGAGGGCCAGAGAGAAAGGCAGCAGGCCAGGTGGGCAGTCCCACAGACAGCTAGGCCCTGAAATGCCACAGCCCAGGTGGCACTACCAGAGTCTGACTCAGTCTCCAGGACACCCATGGATTGAGCTGCCTACATGAAATTCGTTTACTTGAAGGCAGACAGCATACTCAAGAAGAACTGAGAAAGCGCATTGCCCTTTTCTGCCTAAACGCACAAGTCTGTATTAGCGATCTTCTGCACTCTCATGAACGTCCCTGCTTACCAAGCCTCAAAAAATGCCTTCAGTCACTGACACCCCAGGGGTCCATGGGACCTCTAGGAAATAAGAGAGAGCTACTACAGCAGCCTCGGCCCTGGACTAGTGAGAGGCTGAAGTCCCTCTCACGAGCTTTCAGGAAAAGTACTCTTGCCTTAATTTCACAGAGGAAGACCTGACTACCACAGATAGACTTAGAATTCGGACCTAGGTTTTTTTTGTTTTTTTTTTTTGTTTTGTTTTGTTTTTTATATACGTCCTCAAAGTCTGTGAGACTGCTTCAGACAGCAATACAGGGGAACTGCCATTTTACAGATTGGTACTCAACAAAAAAGGCCAGGCCAGGACGAACAAATAAAGCACCCTATGACAAAATTCAGGTACTAAAAGATATAGCCAGAAGACAGGAAAATATTCACCAAGTGTCTGCATTTGAGGGACAGCTGTTCACACCTAGCTCACCTTGAGTTCGGTCTCCCTACTCTAGACCGAAGACCTCCTAGACCCACAGCCTCATCTGTTCTGCGCCTCTCACCCAGGGCAAGTGGTCCTGTGTTTGTTATTCTCGTTATGAAAATGGTGCCTGTTTTAATATTTGTTAGTACCCTTCCCCACTGGTGACAAGCTGACTACAGGAGGTCAGGTGGCACCTACTGGCTTTTCCCATTTTCCCAGTCACTGTCAGGCAGACACCCCATCAAAGTCCTGTGACCAGAGTGGACTTCAACCAACAAATACACTTGCTTGAACTGGTCAAAAGGTAAGGGTCAGCATGGGGGCCTTCTTCCTCGGGCTGGACACTGTCAAGAGTCACAGCGATGGAGCACAGAAGCAGGTTACCCAGGGAACCTCAACAGTCCCAGTTCAAAGCAAACCCTCTAGCAGTTACATCCTATGCTCCCTGAGAGCTTCGTGTCATCTCAACACCATCATCAAAGGCGGTAGTAAAGTAGCCTCTCACTTTAAAGACTCTGGGAGTCCTCAAGGTGCATGGGCCTGACCCAACCCTGTGAAGGATACAAGGGACGGACCAACACTCTGCCTGTGCCAAACTTTCGGTTTCCTACATACAAGCAACCACAGCTAATAACAGATTAAAGCCAAACACTCAAATGAAAGGACACACTGGGACAGACTCACTCCAGAGGTATGTCTAGGTCTGTTGTATTTGCTACAACCTAATACGGACCGGCAACGTGTGCGGCATCAGAAGGATAGTTTTTGAAATTCTGGTGTTAACTTCAAACAAACGTAGTATCTCATGAGTATGATACAGCCCTGCACCACTGCACAATGAGGACATGCTCCGAGAAACGTGATGACGCGGGATCGTGGCTATGTAAACAACACACAGTGTGCTTTCACAACCAGGATCACTACAACATCACCGGGTGACGCAAGCTCACGGACCACCATCAGGTGTGCAGCCCACTGTTGACCGAAGCATCATTATGCGGTGCACAGCTATAATAATTCCTTTCTGGCCTATTGCCGGGGAAGGGAAAATAATCCTCTACAAACATAGCTTAAACGTAGAACCTCGCTGAAGAGCAAACATGTCACCACAAAGTGACATTTACACTGCTAATCTGGGCCACACATCACAGCCAGCCTTGGTTAGCCAGTGCGGTGACTCACACCTATAATCCTAGCACTTACGACGTCAGGGTAAGGGGGACTGGCATGAATCTGAGGCCAATCAGGGCTACATGGTTGAGTTTCATTCCAGCCTGAGTTAAAAAGTAAGACCCTGTCACAAAAGAAATCATAAAACAAAACAACTGACAACAAAACAACCTTGGTTTCTCCTCTATAAAACAGTGGAGTCCATTAAATGAAGCTCCAGAAGTCCAAAATCAATGGTCTCATTTCGGGCTCAGATTCTATTAAGTTTAAACATACTGGAGTTTCTACACACAGGAAGTGTTGCTTGTTTATGTAACAGTGTACATCTGCATCTCTGATTCCCAGGCAAGCTCAGAGCCCAGAGGGCATGCAAAGCCCACATCCCGAGCCTCAGAAGAGCCCTCCCTGGCAGGAACAGAGCCCTCAGCTCGCAACACTTGAATGAATATTCGCACAAAATGGGTCCCTGAGGATAGCCACCCTGGTTAGGAACCGTATGGGAAAGACAAAAGTGTCCCTCAAATGGCACCGTTTAAAGGTGCGTCCGGCCCTTCCCACACCGGTGATAATTTGGAACAAGCAATGAACAGATAGTAGAGCCACGATCATCCAGACAGTGGCAGCACCACTGCTACTAAAAGAAACTGGACTCCATAACCACGCAAACATGAAGAGAAGATATAAAATGTATACCACGGAAGGATGAAACCAAGCTGAACAGTTTGCCTGACGTAGTGTATGACTTCTGTGACGTTCTAGAAAAGGCAAAACTATGGAGACAGCAACAGCCAAAAAAAAAGGTAGTCATCAGAAGCTGGAAGAACACATGAGATGTTCTCCCCCCCCCCACCCCCCTACGGGACACAGTTTCTCTGCGTAGCCCTGGCTGTCCTAGAACTCATGAAGCTGGTCTCTAACTCACAGTGGAGAGGAAACAGAGTACAAGGGACCAAGAAGCGGGCACAGCTTCAGAGGCCCCCAGTACCCTGCTTCCTCCAGCTTGGCTTCATCCTCGAAAGTTTTCACATTCTCTCCAAATTCAGCCATCAGCCCAGGAGATAGCACAGGTCGTGGGAGGTCGTAGCAGACATTTCCTATTTAAACCATGACTCATCCTCTATAAGTTAGGACAAATGTATCATACAGAGTTTACCCTGCCTTAAAAAATCTCATGTGTTTGCTAGGCGGTGGTGATGCACTCTTAATCCTAGCACTCGGGAGGCAGAGGCAGGCAGATCTCTGTGAGTTCAGGGCCAGCCTGGTCTACAGAGTGAGTTCCAAGACAGTCAGAGTCACAACAGAGAAACCCTGTCTCAGAAAAAACAAACAAGCCAAAAAAAGTGGACAGCATCTCTTTCACATTTTCTCACCATCATGACCTGCCTCACAGAGACTCAGAATATCATTAGAGCCCAGAACAGTATCTGAACCTCTAAAATCATGAACCCAAATAAACTCTTTCTCCTTTAAGCTGTTTAATGTTGGGTACTTTTGTCACAATGATGAGAAGAGCAGCACAAAGCACAACACCAAGAATGAGTTCTACTGCAGAATATTCTCCGGATGATAATGTGCGACAGAGATCTTCATAGTGGAGGCTGTGCAGAGTCCGAGAGGATTCTCTCTACTTTCCCTTCAGTTCCGCTATGAATAACAAACACCCTAAGAATAACTTCCATGACTTCTAAAAACAATTCTTATAAGGCAGCTGTCAAACCGGCAGCCCAGTGGCAGACCATTTGCCCGACATGCATGAAACTCTGCATCCGATGTTCAGCACGACACCCCTTCCCCGACTCCTCTTCTCTAAATCACTCAAGCACATATGCTTCAGCAAATGCAGACAAGCATCACCTGGCAGACCCAGACTCCCAAGTGGTCTTCATGGCTGGAATTTCCCTGAAGTCAATGTTGTCAACCTGGGCCTAGCTCAGTGCCTGGCTAAAGCAGAACTTAGAAATGTTTGTTGAACTGTCCAGCTTAAAAATTCAGCTACCTCCATTATTAGGCCAAGAGGTGGGGGGATGAGGGGAAGAATGCTGTGTAAACACTGAGCTGGCAGCATGAACTAGCTCTCTCAGTGCCATCACTTGGTCCTGAAGCTGCCACCTCCAAGGCAGCCCAGAACAGAACTCCTTGGTGTCATGTGACAAGGGAACAGCCATGCCTGTAGCCTCAGCTTCTTCTCTGAAACCTCTGGGTAGAACTGGCTGACTTGCATTCCTCCTGAGCATACATCACAAGCCGGTGTTGGGGAGACACAACACTGTGTCTCATGTCACTCCTAGAACAGTCACCCATCCCCAACCTTCAGATACAGACACTGCGTCTCAGAAATTATGTTGTACAAGCCACAGAGTGCCCAAGTACACGAGGAAACTGACAAACACATGCAAGGTGCAAGAGTTCAGCACACAAGGGTCTAGGGGCTTTGACTTTTATTGTTGTCTTAATGAAAAATGTTCTGGTTATTTTGGTTTTATTAGTGAAATTGGCTCATTTTTCCTAGGACAATATCTGGGTCCATATAGTAAAAGGCCACCACTTCCACTCCATGGTGCCAGGGAGTTAAGTGGACACTCATCTTCAATGCTGATGCCCAAGCTAGTACCACCAAGTTGTTCTTTCCAAAATGTTCATGGTCTACCGCCCTTCAGTAGTGGGAATCACGTGGGGTTCACCTGGACTCTGCCTGGGGCCTGGGGGAGGGGTAAGTCTGGACACAAGTCAACAAGAGAGAGCAGGGACACCCAAATCCAAAGACTTAACACTCAGAAAGCACAACCCACACTGGCTGCCTTGTGTTTCACAGACATCATCTGGTCCTCAGAGGAGTACACATCTGTGACACCCCAGGTCTCCGTATACTGCTAACGAGCAACAAGAAAACGAGACACATACTGGCCCTGCCACGGTCTCTGTAGAAGACTGGGCATCTTGGATGTGTCACAGATAGAATGGGGCCTGAAGCCAGGCCAATAAGGTTGAGGATGGGCCTAGGGCCTAGGGCCTAGGACGGAGCCCTGGCGCCGGAGAATGGTAGGTATTTCTTGAACTAAAGCTGAATGCCAGGACATGGTGGCTGCTCAGTGCTACCCCAGGTGTGTGCTCCAGCTGAGCTAACTCGTGTTTAATCTCCAGAGGGAACCTCTGACAACCCAGGATCCTAAAGTGTGCCTCAAGGCATGGGCAGATGTCAGAACAGCCAACGTAGACAAGGCTAGTTCCTGTGCTCTTTACAGGCACAATCCCCAGCCCTTCTCCTTTCCTCTTCACCAACATCTGCTTTCCTAAAGCTTCTGTATTTCTCCTTCCTTTTTCCCTCATGCAAATGAGTCAGCTGAGGGGCAGGGAATAACCAAGTCACAAGGCCCGAACAGCTCAGGAGCTGAAATGAGTCAGCTCAGCACCGGAGGAGCAGAACAGGGGACTCCCAACCTCTTAAGAGACTTCAGAGTCTACTTGACTTCCCAGCATTATCACACTCAACGTGTGCGTAATTTAAGTAGTATTGTTCATCTATTCCACACATGAAAAAAAGAAACTGAGGCTCCGACAGACCTATCTCAGTCTACCCAAGCTGCTCCCCCCACCCCCCAAAAAAAACCCACTTCAAACTCGATGGCTTCAATGATAGGAATTATTTATGGCTCACACAATTCTAAAGGCTGGGCATTCCAAGAGCAAAGCACTTACAGGTTTGGTGCCAGGTATGGATCTGCTTTACTGATCCCTGATCGTGCCTTCCTGCAGTCTCTATTTGCTGGAAGGGGAAGGAAACTCTGGTGTCTCTTTGGTAAGGGCACTAAGGCCCCAGGGAACAATACCTAATAGCCTCCCCGAGACCCCATTCCCTAACATCATCACATACAGGGTTACAATTCAACACATGAATCTGGAGACACAGACGTCAGACCACAGTAGGTGGACTGGCCTCCTTCCAGCCCAAAGGCCACAGGAGGTCAAAGGCCAGGTCTCTCCCTCCATCTGCCTACTGAGCCTCATGGCTTGGCCTGAGGGGACAATACTGTCAAATAACTCAGGAAGACAGTAATCTCTCATCTACCACAATGGTGCCTCTAAGTCTCCTCACTATGTCTTCCTACGGTGACTCAATCCTCTTTACAGAACCATCGCTCCACGTGCTCAGTACTCAAGGAGCAACCACAGGTCTGGACAGACAGACATCTTAGAAGGGGGCACTAATAGAACAGAGCGATGATCATAGCAGTAAACCCCATCATACCCCAACCACAAGCTGCAGGAGCCATCCCCAGCTCTCATCCTCAGGATTTAACCTCCCTATTGGGAGGTTACATGGGGCACGTGTCACCTCATGTGACAGTACAAGACAGAGGGGGTCTGACACCAGACCCATGTCCAAGCCTTACCTGAAGATTTCCAATTTCCCAAAGCTTCATTTAGGGAAGCTGCACGACAGCACGTACACACACAGTAGAAAAGACCCAAAACCCAAGTGGGATCTGTAACACACGATAATCAAGGACCCAGAACTCACGGCAGTAATGTAAGAGAGATCACCACATTCCACTTCCTGGAAGAACTGCTCCCTGGCCGCCGAGCTCTGCTGCGTTGCTGAGAGCCCGCTGAGAATTTAGAGCTCTCGGTTCCCTGACACTGGCTTTATATCTTTGGAATGAGAAGGTGCTTTGTGATAGCTGGTGGCATTCTGTCATGCTATTCAAAGCCATATTTAAAAAAAAAAAAAAAAAAAAAAAAAAATTTGGTAAAAAAGAATGTGGATACATTTTCCCCGGTGGCAGGATCTGATAGGAGGAAAAGCCTATTCATCTCTCAGCGAACTGCCAGCTGCTGGGGTTAGCAATGCGCACCAGTTATACTTAAGGCTTTTGGACGATTCTTTGACCCAAGGCATCCTACGTAGTCAGAGATGAGAGGAATGACGCGGGTTTGGCCGAGGCGACTAGCTCGGGAATACAGTCGGGTATCGGAGTGGGAGGCGGGACAAGCGCTCAGCCCTCTGATCATGCCCTTATCATGACAAGGCGCGCAGTATGAGGACAAGGGCCACCACACCACTGTGGAAGGCACGCTGAAGTCCCTGGATGAGAATAGAACCCCAACAAGTTAGGTACACTACCAAAATGGAACACCCCCACTCGCCACGGCATTCCCGATTCCAGGCAACAGGATCCCTTTAACAAAAGGTGGGGCAGCATACGGAAGGTGGGATAAAATAAACCAGGGTGGGAAATCAGTCCCACCCAAGGGTGTGTATGGACAAGAAACATTGGCCCCAGGTGGAAAAGGTCCTTCTCCGGAGCAGAGCTGAGTGGGAAGGGGCGGCAGCGTGCTCCACGCCGCCCTACTAAAAGGACAAGCCATCTATCTCTGGAAGGAAAACTAAGACAAAGGCCACTCATTCCTCCCCACCTCTGTGTAGGTGCTAGTGTGTATGTGTGCCTGTGTGTGCACGGGGTACATGAGTAACTGTGAGTACACATGCATGTACACATGAAGAGAATGAGAACGCATGTGGGGTATGTACCTATGTATATTTGTACGTATAATTGTGGTTCTGTGTGGAAGAAATCTGCCCTTCTTAGTTCTCACATTGGAAAACACTCATGTGAAGCCCTGTGATTCATGGTATCCTACAGTACACCAGCACAGTCTCTAGTTCAGAGAAAAAAAGACAGGCTGGAAATCCGAGAACAGCCCGACCCATGAGCTTTACAACATCAGGAGAATCCCATTTCCCTTGTCCTATAGCCAGAGGGATGGCTCACCAAGACCCCTGGCAGTTTGACAGTCAGCAAGGTTTTAAAAGGCTGTAGTCTCACTGAAGACCAACCTCAAAGCTAGGGCATCCAGAGCTGGGGACACAGGGAAGGGAAAGAGCCGTAAGCTACACCCTTGGCTTCTTCATTTCAAAGCCAGCTCACTTTCCTGCTCATCACAGACAAGGCAGCCTGTTCACAGCGACCAGGGGACCACCTGACATTTGGGAGCACTCTAGGGACATACACAGTAGGCCTAATGATGCCTACTCCAGGCCACGCAGGTTTTCCCCCAACCACAGTGAACAACTGACTACCCTCCAAGTGAGCCAGCATAGTCCTCGGTACTAAGCACGCGCCCTGACTCTGTCTCTGTGCCTCTAAAGTAGGGATCACTCATCGCCCAGAAGGAGCCGGTGCCTCCGCCAGGAAAGGATGACTGAGGCCTTATCTGAAATCAAATTCTTCAGAATTATTTTCCATAATTAAAAACACGGATTTCAAAGGTCTTTCGGTTTGTTCTTGAGATGAAAGTTATCCGCCACACTCAGCAGAGTCCACCGGCCTCTTTCCCTGGAGCTCCTTTCTGAGGCTGTGGTCCAGGGCCACCCCACCCCACTCTGCATACTCCACCCCACTCTGCGTATCAGTCAGTGAAGACCAGCTCGGCTACAAGAAGTCCCACGGGAAAGCCACGCAATGCTTACCTGAGCTTCACATTTCTTATGGCAGGAATACTTGCAGGCTGGGAAGAAAGAGAAAGGATGTCCGTTAGTCGAGCAGGCTCGGGTGACACTTTCCAGATCTCCCTCCTTGAGAAAGTCTCAGGAAGGCTTGGGGAGATCGCTCCCTGACAGGAGCATCTAGGACGCAAACAGAGTCCTGTGGTTGAGCATGCGCTCAGCACGTACCAGGACTTGGAGTCAATTCCAGGATCATAAAAAAAGAAGAAAAAATAACAGTGCTCAGACAGCGCAGGGAGAAATATATCAGGAGTGGGGTCATAAGTAGACTGGGTTTTTGAAAAGGTTCATCCAGCCAAGCTGGAGACCTAAAGAGGAAAGGCAGGATCTGGGGGGCAAAAGTCCCTCGCCCATGCCTAGATGTTATAACTGATCTCCGGGGAAAGAAGAGGAGGAAAAGGGGGAAGAAAAAGAACAAAGCCCCAGGAATTTGATCAGAGCCCTCCGAGGAGGGAGAAAGTCACGAGTTCATTTAGTCTCCACAGGTTTCCACTTCCGGGAGACCTAAGCAGGCACTGTCAGAATAAATTCATGTCTAAATTCCTACAGAAGAGTCCTTCAACAGAGGCCATTATGTGAGCTGAGCGGGTCCTGTGTCATGGGAGGCCCTGATAATGCAGAGTGGTGCTGGAACCAATGCGGATTTCACAGGCCCTCCGCTCTGGCCCTGAGGCAGGCCGCAGCTGGGCCTCAAGGAATAAAAGGCTAGTAGCAGCAGCATGGCGTACTGCAGTGACAAGACATAGGAGAGAGAGGGCAGGAGGAGGACAGTGGGAAATGGAACAACTGCACATGTCAGCCCACCACCGTTGGGAGCATCACAGAGGCCTCCGCGTGTTCCCCACGGCACCTGCTGGCAACTTCCTGTCCGGGCTCTGCCCTTCCAGCGGGTCTGCCCAAGGCAAATCCTGGGGCCTCTCTGGACCACTGCTCCCCCTCACGGAACTCTCAGTGTCAAATGGAATCCTTCGTGGGCCCCCGCTTTCAAACTACAAAGTGATGCTCTGAGCGGAAGTGTGCAGAACCCAGACAGAGAGACAGGGGGACTGAATCTCAGCTTGATGCTGTGAGCCTGGGAGCTCAGGAAACTCCTCTCTGTCCAGTAACTCTGCCTTCTGGATAATACTTAACCACAAAACTTCACAGAGTTAGGCTAATTGAAACAGATCAATTTGCCCAGGGCCTAGGACTTTGTGAACCCTGGGAGTTAACAAGCTATTTAGGTTATCTGCCTGTGATCTAGTTTTCCAACTGTCTGCCCAAGCTTCTGAGATTCGTCAGAATGCACAACCACAAATATTTATTCTTCATCTTCTAATCAGCACAACACATAATGGCGAGTGGGGATTTTGAAATCAAGAAAGATTTCCACTGGATAACAATGGGGCTGCCACGAGAGCTTAAAAACCCAGACCAAAGCCAGCCCTGGCAGAGACAGGATGGCAGAAAGCAGTAAGATAGGAGGGGCAGCACACCCCAGAAGCAGCTCACTGGACCAATCACAGGGCAGGCAGCCTTTGCGATGACCTTAATAATTCCAGCCTCATGTACGACGACTCGCTGCTGTCTCCACGTTAGTGCAACACAGCAGAGGAGATGCTGCGTGGCTTCCGAAGTCAAAGAATATGATGGCTTCTGCCATTTTGCGGGGCCACTTCTGCAGCCCTGCAGAGTTGCCAATCTGGAAAGGAATAGAAGCCACCAGCCAACATCCAGCAGTTGGCCAGCTCTGCCTGCCAAGCCCGTGAGTGTGATGTGTCAGTGACAGCAGACTCGGGCCCCGGCCAGGCCTTTGGGGGACAGTCTCTGAGGTCCCCTACGCCTTACATTCCCAACCCGAGGCTCAGTGAGAATGAGCAGACGCTTAGAGTTGTACTAAGGCACTAACATGTTCACAGTGAAATCCAGCCATCTCCGTCTGCCCTAGTTCAAGTTTCTGCTGTCACGTGCTTGCCGCCTTATGGCCCTTGTGGAAAATGAGCCAATGTCCCATCACTCACAGGGAAAGCTCAGCCTCCTCAGCATCAACCCAAGGTCCTCTGTGGACCCACACTGTCAGCTACCTCACAGCCCCTACCCATCCAAGGCTGGTTTTAACATCCATTCTGTCGGCCCACCCAGCTACCTCAGTGCCTCTGATCCCAAGGCTTGTCATGTCCGGGTCATCTCAGGACAGGCTGGAAGCTGGGGGACAGATGGTCTTTGCTATATACCGTCAGAGTCTGCCAAGGGCAACACTAGTGGAGCCCACAATAGGCAACTCTCTATTCGGTGCCTACAGAACGGATGGCACAGGCATTCCTAAAAACTCAGCACATCCCAGCAAGAAGCCACTCATCTTTGTTCCACTTACTGAAGGAAGGCCAGAGTCTGTGGTTGGAACCTGAGGATTCACGCACACAGCAACTGTGAACCAACCATGACCTGTTGCAGGGAGGCTGGTAGAAGCCCACAGGCAGCAGGATGATGCGCAGTAAAGACCATACACCCGACAGCCTTTGGATCCTCCATGCTGGGAAGGCACCAGCAAGTGGGTAATGACTAGAGATCTCCACCAAGAGGTACACTGGCACCCAAAAGCCAAAATGTCCTGATCTGTTTCGTCCCACGGACCAGAAGCTACCACACTTTGATTTAAATATAGGGCCTTTAAAAAATTATTGTATTTGTTCTCTGACAATTTCATAATGTACTTAATGTACTCCAATCGCTCTCTGGACATTCATAAATGCTTAGCAGTTCCCTATTAAACAAATGGTTCTGAACTGCTAAGAGCAAATGGTTGGAGTGGCAGAGATGGCTTAGTGTTAAGAGTACTGGTATCTTCTAGAGGGCCCGGGTTCAATTCCCAGCACCTACATGGTGGCTATCAGCTATTTCTAACTCCAGTTACAGGGGTTCTAACACCCTCTTCTGACCTCTATGAACATGAGACACACATGTGGTACACAGATATGCATGCAGACAAATCACTGACACATATAAAATTAAAATAACTAAATCTTAAATTAATTTTTCAATTATTTAAAATGTTTTTTGAAAAGGACGTTAGGAAGGAAAAGGAAAAACCGTTGCTTTTGCTCTTCTTGAGACAGAGTCTCACTCTGTAGCTAGGGCTAGTCTCAAACTTAGCGGCAAACCTCCTCCCTCAGTCTCTCAAGCGCTGAGATTACAGGCGTGCACACCAGCTCTTGCTTCATTTGCCAAATGAAACTCGACTCATAAATCCATTAATTCAAGTGGTAGTCCCTCAAGCTGTGATTCTGCCTCCCAAGTAATTGGTGGATTCAAATCCAGATGGTATAAAGTTATATTATATAAATATACACACTGCAATTTCCCCAAGACTTCACATACGCTTATGGACGAGACCCCTGTCCACCCTAAAGGCAAGCACAGCCTGAGTGCCTCTTATCATGCTTGGGACCACACAGTTTCAGATTTGGAAACATTTTCATAGACTTCCCTGGCTTACTATTCTTATTCCAGAAGTCCAAAGTTCAAAATACTCCGAAATCTGAAATATTTCTGCATCCATATTTTAAGATTTTGGAACACTTTAGTTCATAGTCTCAGATCAATCAGAATGTTCTTCTTACCCAAAGATGAAAAAGTAAATTTAAAAATTTAAAAAAAAAAAGTTCTATTACTCACCTACGTCTACACCTTCACTGTCCTAACCAACTTCTTCCTGCTGAAATCGCTCTACATCCCCCAGACTGAGGGGCCATGACCCTCACACACCAGACTCAACTTCCTCACGTGGAAGATGGCCAGAAAGACGACAGGGCAGCATCTGTCAATGCTATGGCCAGCTGCTCAGAGTCTCAGCAGATGCCATTTAACGGATCAGCTTCCTTTCTCCCAGTCAGTGACCCTCCCCCCAAATACCCAGGCTCATGGGGCTCAGGGTTGTTCTTTGGGTCTCCACAGTCCCACAGGACTTTGTACTCGTGCTCCTCTGAGTGTTCCGTGTATAACAGCTGGGTGCCTTCTCATCTGTCCACTGAGTCCACACAGAACCCTATTTCTGGGCTGGCTGGGCCCCTCTGCCACTGCACACACAGGCAGTATTACCCAGCAAGACGGCATGCTCTGAGCACCTTCATGCCCATGTCGGCCATACTTATTAGGAAGCCTCGTGCCTCTGAGCTGTCCAGTGTCTGCTGCCTGTTCAATCCCCACCTACCACTTCCTCCTCGCCTACATATTTAGTCTCGCTCCCCCTTCATGCCATCCTTGTGTGAGTCACAGAAAGGTTACCCTTAGACAGAGAGAGTTAGATCCTGTGGCTGTCAGAGGGGTTCTACAGACCTATGGTTCTATAGACCCAAGACTTCACGATGGGTTGATGAGGCCAAAATATTTTCACACATCCTCTTCCCCTCTCTCTTGTGTTGATACAGCAAGGAAATCACTGATGTCTCTACAGGAATTTAGAGAATGAGTTCAATGTGCAGTAGTTACCCTTCTATTCTATACCAGTAGATAATCAAGTTAAAAAGCCAGCTTCACTCAAGAGCATCTTAATGATGGCTGGAGAGGTGGTTCAATGGTTAAGAACACTGGCTGTTCTTTCAGAGGTCCTGAGTTCAATTCCCAGCACCCACATACAGCTCACAACCATCTGTAATGGAAGCCCCATGGGATCCGACCCTCTTCTGGTGTGCAGACATACATGCAGACAAAACAACCACATGCATAAATAAATACATATTTTTAAAAAAGAATATTGTAGTGAAAATTTTCAGTAAAGACATCTTCACTATTCTGTGAGAGCAGAGGGGAGTTCTACACGGAATGTGTCTCAGCATCTGGGAATGGATCACCTAGGAACAGGACCCTGTGGGAGCAGGACTGTGTGGGAGCAGGACCGTGTGGGGGCGGGACCATGGGGGAGGGGAGCCGTGTGGGAGGGGAGCCGTGTGGGAGGGAGACCATTCAGCAACAGGACGGATACAGCTGTGAGTCATCAGCTAAACTAGCAACTGACTCAGGAATACCATCTCTATTTGAAAGCATCTTGGCTCACAAGATATGTTTATTCAAGAGGGGCTGCTTGCCAGTTTCTCAAAGCTAATCAAAGTGAGCCTGTCACACCAATGGCAAAGCTTCAGATCTCAAGTGGAAACTCTCTTTTCAGAAGATCTACATCCAAAACCAGGAGCTTGACAACTCAAGACCTTTCCGATAAAATTGCCAGTGATACTTCTGACATGTACAGAGGTTTCTTTAAAACAGATGCCTCAAGACTGCGAAGTCTGTAATTAAGAGTCAAGGGACCAGCAAATGCCAAACGACTAGGGCTCCAGGTCAAAGATCCACTGAACATGTAAGACCAGCCAATGAGACATATGGAAAAAAAAAAAGCTGGAAAAAAAGTATGATTCCATTTCAGACTCCACAGAGAGAGAGTAATCTTTACGAAACCATCCTTTGAGGTTGTTTGTTTGTTTGGTTGGTTTGGTTTTTTCCAAGACAGGGTTTCTCTGTAACCCTGGCTGTCCTGGAACTCACTCTGTAGACCAGGCTGGCCTCAACCTCACAGAGATCCGCCTGCCTCTGCCTCCCGAGTGTTGGGGGTAATCATCCTTTGAGTGCTGATGTGAAATCAAAACAGTCCAGAGCAATCTGGAAGGCTGTCAGCAAGCTTCCTCCCCAACTGTGTATCTACCCAGGCCCGCACGCTTTTCCAGTTCTTCAGTGTGTAGACAGACAATGCAGAAGGAAGCAGGAGGCTCCCACCTCCCCACTAAAGAAAAATACAGAACAATGCCTCATTACTTCCTGTGAGTGAGTTTTGAAGACGTCATTGTTTACTAAAAATATTTATATGACCATATAATAGGTTTGTCACCGTTCCTTTTAAACAGCTGGTTTTACATAACATCAGATTCCCTTTCTACCACGTTAAATGGCGATAAATACGGGTCATATCTACAGGGATCTTCAGGGTCTTCTAAGCGACCTGAAAAATCAGGGTGACTGTGAAGGCGTTTTGGGTTACATCAGCAATGACAACCCAGGACAGATGAACTGTCCTACCCTTCTGAACTGAGGCTTTTAGAATGGAGGAGAGATCCACTTCTGATCTAGGGAGAGGCAAATGAACCCAACCCACCGACTTCTATAAAGTCCCTTACTGTCTTACAAAAGACACATAAGGAGAAAAGCCGCCTTTGGGGGTTGCTATCCACTCTGACAATGGAGCCAGATCTTACAAGAGAAAGCTAATGGAGTCAGTCTGTATGGTGAGAACACACTGCGCCCACAAGCCCCTGCACCTCCATGCCATGCTGGCTGCCTAGGCCCTGCTGGTCTGGCTGCCACAGTGCCGCTTGCTTTACATACCTCGTCACGCAGGCTCCCACAATCACCACAGAGAAAGGCACATTCCCACGTTCTCGATCCATCTCACAAACACCAACTAAAAGAACAAGCCACACACAGTGACCTATGCTCACAATCCCTCGGGAGATTTGAGGCAGGAAGATCACGTGTTTGAGGCCATCTGGCTCTACAACGTGAGTTCCAGGTCAGCACATACCTCAGGTGAGCCTGACTTAAACATATGGTGAGCCAGGAGGCAAAGGCTCTTGTGTGCCTTGTGCAATGACTAAGTTCCCCGGTCACTAATAATGCAGACATCTGTCAGAAAGTGTACCAAAGGGAAGAATGGCTGCCCCAGCTCCCCTCAATGAGGAGTTGATCATTGCCTGATGCCACCACCTCTCCTTCTGTAATGAGAAACAGACCTGTGATAGCAGACACCCATTATTTCTGCTATGAAAAGAAAAATTACCGAGACTATAAGAAAAATAGATGGATGGATAGATAGATAGATGATATATAGACGGATAGATAGGTAGGTAGGTAGATCTACAAGTAAAATATGAGGCAGTTATTTAAAAACCGTACTTGATAAGGATCTGACATGTGAAAGTACTTTCCCGAAGCCCAGGCTAGAAGATATAAAGCTCATGGTATAATAGGAAACGAACATGAGGAGCCCATCCATCCATAACAAGCTGACACAGGAGAGACATCACAGGCTGCCTCAAAGTGGGGGTAGGAGGAGCAAAAATGGGCAAACTGCTTAGTCTATGAAAAAAAAAAAAATCAACAGCTCTAACTACATCATTCCAGATGTGTCAACCAGGAAATAGGAGAGGGAGAAGCGAGCATTAGAAGTCGTAGAGTATCTTTGGGGCAGCAAGGACGGAAGACACTCTAAGGTGCAAGAACATAAATGGAAAGGTAGGTAAGTCTGAAATCTTTTACAGCTCTTGCATGCTACACATACCACAAACAGAAGAAAGAAACGCAAGTGAATGGGAATTTGCAATATTTAAGGTGCAAAGGTAAGAAATGTCTATTTGTTTGGAGGTCAAAGACGTTAGAAAGTGGCAAATGATTTTGCCTGGTATGATATCTTTTTTTTTTTTTTTTTAAGAGGCACATTTTTAACATAGTGAAGTCTGGAAAAAAAGCACCTAATTTCCAAACAAGCAGAGGATCTGAAAGGTGAGTCTGTTCAGTACACAGAAATGTGGCAGACATTTCAAGCAACAATTAGACTTTGCATTTAATCGAATACAAAAGTTGAACATTCAGAAACTTGAAGTGCCAGGCTTGTTTCCTTCAGCACTGCAGACTACCCTCAGAGACCTTCCCTTCCTGTCCTCGTTCCCGGATCGGTGTCTGCCTGCAAAGTGGACTCCCCAGAAGAGTCAGCACAGCACACCTCACAATCTGGTCACAGAGGTGTTTGCAAAGTCAGGCTTAAGAATCCAGGCTTCCATTTCCACGCTTTGCATCACAGCCATCTGGCTCCAAAAGGCCCGACATTGCTATATGTCGTCTTGGAAGTGCTATTCTTCAAAGTGTCTCCCTGTGCCTTGGGAATCCAGGCTGCAGGCTGACAAGGTTGTCAGAGTCTTTTATACAACAGTCTACACATATTTACCAAGTTATAAATGAGCCTGTGAGAGAATCACCCTCTGCTTCTCATGTTCTCCAACACCCTATGTGGGGACACTCTCAGAAGCTACCTCTTGGGCTGTCTCCACTGGTGGCACCAACAGCCATGAGCACCCAGAGGAGAAGCATTGTGGAAATCAGCAACCCCACGTCTTTAAAAGCCTCCAGATCACAGTTGCTGTGGAGCAAAAACTTGAATTTTAGCAGCCAGGCTACTCAAAAATAACAATTTTTTTTTTAAACAAAATCTGCCTGCAAAGTTGGCAGACAGGACCCAGACAGCCCCAACCCCCAGAAACCTCAAAGTCTAAATGCCCAGACCTTTGAAAAACAACGGGAAGAAGCCTAGGGTTTCTTTGCAGAAAACAGGAAAGATTTCAGTCAAAATCAAGAACTGAGAAGTAAGTACAGGAGGCAGAATTAGAGGGAGCAACACGGGGCTCCGCACCAGATAAGTAAGTAACAGAGCCAGAGTTTCCCAGGTGCCTCTTCTCCCTTCTGGAAGATTCTTTCATACTACCATCTATCAGAATGAAGCAAGACTGATGGTGATACAGAAGGGGGATGCTGAGCCAGGCAGAGTCATCACAAGGGGGGAAATTTTAAGGGGGGAAATACAGGGAACTGTGGAAGAGGTTGAGCTAGGGTTGTGGGGAGAGTCCCCTCTAACTGCTTGGGGGGAAGTTCGGAGTTAACTACTTCATGTGGATTTGCAAGAAAAGAACAGATTATGAACCAGGCGTTTATCTGCCAACTTCATCTAGATTTTCAAGCAGCCTGCTGTCCCTACGTGCCTGCTGAGCTCTGCCTTCTTCCCCTGAGTCTTGGGTCACCTATGAAACTCAACTAACTGCTTTTTGGGAAGCTGTCAGCCTGGGCAGTAGATACGGTGAAGGATAGCCAGAGTGTCACCTTCACAAATATGGCTCACAGAGCCTGTCAGTTCCTCAGAGTAACCATCCTCTTCTTCATGCCGCAAGTACCTCTATGCATTCCTGCACGGGGACTCCTGCACGGGGACACCTGCCCACTAGACATGAGGGCCCTTCGGGGCCTTTCTGATGAACTTACTCTGTTTTTTGTGGCTAAAAATGAAACCTACAGACTGAATGAATTTATTTTGGCTCAGTTCCTCTCCAAGGTCGAAGGGCCATATCTGGTGATAGCTATCTAAATGGCAGTGTCCCAAGATAGAGCAGGACAACAGGAAGCATGCACGTGTGCATGCATGAAAGGGGTACGCATGCATGCACATGAATCCCTCTAACAAAAGCACCAGTACTTAAGCAGTGAGTCCCATGCTAACAAGTCCGTTAATCCTAATAACCTGCCAGAGGCCCCACTTCTCAATACCAGTGGGGTCAGAATGTTTCCACCCTCTTAATATTCACAACGGAGATTAAGAGAGGGCAAACCATACTCAAACCACACCCATCACCTTGAGTATAATAATACATAAGCATCAACTTATTCACCCAATGTGCTACAAGTAAGTACCAAACTCAAGAGCAACACACCTGCTCTGTGCCAAGGACACACTCAGCACCAAGGCACCTGGTCCACAAAGCGAAGTCAGCCCCTCAGACTCCTGGGTTTCCTGCTAGGACAAAAACCAAACAATATTCCACATACTCACTGACCATCCAGACATTAGGAGAGAATCAGGGCAACAAGGTACCTTCTGAAGAACTGGGGCTTGTACAGAAACCCAAAGGATGACTAGAGCTAACCAGGAAGCGAGTCCAGCAAATGACTGAGCACTGTGCCAGGGTAGCTCAAGCATCTGAGCGAGAGATAGGTCAACATGGAAGCCCCTGCCTCAAATGCTGCCCAAGGACGAGTGCAGTCCTCCCAATGGAGGCTTTATGGCTTCCCAGGCCAGCTCCCCCAGAACAGGCTATAGAGGGAAGACATCAAAAGGGGGAAGCCAGGTAGCAAAGGCAAGCCAGCCTGGACAGCCAAAGGTAATGGAGGGAAACTGACTTAGGAGGGAGGGTGCCAGGTCTGCGGCATAGGTAATGGAGGTTGGGGGGAGACACTGAGCTCTTGGGAGGCTACAACATGGCACAGGGCAGGGCAGAAAACCGAAGCTTGGATGGAGACTGTTCTGGTCACAATGTCCGGGAGAAACAAGTCCAGGTCCCAGGTACCAAGAGATACAAACCCGACAACACAGGGATGCCAGGTACCCTACATTCTCACGAGGCAAGCTAGACCTCTCAGGGGCAGGCTTCTCAGCTTTCATGAGGTTAGCAGACTAAAGTCCTTGGGCACTGGCACCCTTTGAAAGACCACTGCCTCTGGCAGTGTGATGTCTCCCCTCCCAGGCCCACACCATACAGAATCTACAGCATCTCCCTAATGCATTTCAGGTCTACCTGCTTATAAGCCACAACCCGGTGTACAGCAGTCGGTCTCCTATACTTCCCAGGCCTACCAGGCCAGCCAGAACCACTGCCTGTGGAACTTGAAAGATGCTTTGTATTTGAGCGCACTGTTGAAGGATTCTGGGTTCACACACACAGCCCACAGCACCAGGACATTTCCTCCTACACACTACATTGTCCTCCAACGTTTGATTGACAGCAGTTGAGAGACAGGATGAAACATCCTCATGCTACATAGAACTCACAGCAACTGAATTTGATATTTTAAAAAAAAAAAGAGGTTATGAGAAAGATCGGATCTAAGATTCCTGGAACATAATTCCAGGGCATTAAAGAAAAGCAGCAATTGCACAATAACAGAATTACTATACTTGTGTGCATAAATATGATGTCCCAGTCTATTTGGATTGCTATTTAAAAAAGAAGAAAAAATGTCACAGCTGGAACAGCTGGGCAATGATAGCAAATCTATTTCTCATAGTTCTGGTCCCAGAATAAAGCAGTTTATGAGGAGGGCCCCTTCCAGTTTGCCCAGTTCCTTGCGGTCTGTCATGGAATAGCAGAGGGGTGAGGCACCCCTGAGGCGGCATGGCACACAGAGGGTCCCAGGAGGGGATGGGGGCTGTGCCTGTGACATTGCGAAGCCTTACAGACAAATCAGAACTTGAGGGAACACTGAGTAATGTTAGTGCCCTCTGAACCACAAGGCCATTACGCTGCCTTGAGTCTTACGGATGCCTGAATGCATCCCTGAGACCTGAGAAACAGATGTTTATCAGGAGGTAACACGCCTTATCAACTCTTTCTTAAAGTGAATGACAGAGGAGCCTGCTGAACATCTCTGTACAAAGTGCCACCTAGTCCCCCTTTTCTCTCCCAAGCACCTCCCAAGTACACTCTGCCTAAGGTTACAGACATGGTAGAACAGAGAGGTGCAAGTGCCCTGAGCCTGTCTACAGACATGTGCACACAGATATGTGTGCACACATACATGCAGTCAGAGGAACGGGCACACACATGGACAATCATGTTATACATGCATATCCTATCTGAAACCATCCATATGTACAAACACAACTACATATGTAGTGCCCATTCCACATGTGAACACATAAGCACATGCAGTCAGATACACACAACTGACATACCATTCTGACACGCCCACTGAGGTTCCTCTGACATTTTATATACCTCTTATTAAAAACATCACCAGACAGAGCTCACAGAAGCTGCAGGACCAGCCTGGAGTCCTCACTTTACAGAGGGAAACCCAAGCCTGGGCAGTGACAGCACCAACACATTAAGGACTGTCCAGAGCAAGAAGGAAGATGGCTGCCAGCCAACCTGTATTCACCGACTGCAAGTCAGAGCCTCAACACTGCTGTGGGCTTCTCCTTTCCGCTCTTGCCCATTGACTCTTTCCTTGTAAAAGTAACAAGAACTTCTTGAGCTAATAAGGGAAGCATATTGAGGTAGGAAGAAGGCTATGTGGACTAGTTCCTCAGTAAACTCAGACCTCATTATATGTATAAAGAAAAATTACTCTCCCGGATGAACATGGTATATGCCAGTCAAACAAAGCCCTTTACTAGAGAGCCCTCCCACCGGATCTCTATGTATGATCTATGCTTACACACAGGCATGTGACACGCGTGGGTATCAGACATGTGGGAACACCACAAGAGCACTTTCCATAAAAGGCTCTTGAAAGAAATAACTCTGACCGATGTACTACACAGCTGGCTGCAGGCTCTGCACCCACCTTGCCAGCCCTCTATTCAATCACTCTGTGGGTCCGAGTGGGTTAGGAAAGTCTTGTCTTTGTTGAGGCTGCTGCCCAGAGGAAAGCCCAGCTCAATATGGACTCAGCCGATCTACTGATACGCTGTCCATCCACTGGACGTGGCTAGCTACTGCTAACTCAGGGGACCACATAGGTGGAAGCCTCCGCCCCACTTCACCTTTAACGCATCTTCTTCCCCCTCGTTTTCGTACTTGAGGGTCTGATTTAGAGACCTAATTATTTTTAAATTTATTTGTATTTATTAATATTATTAGGGGGGAATTGGTGTGAGGAGCACACAAACACTGGGGGACATGTGTAGGGGGCAGAGGACGACTTTGTAGAGTGAGTTCATTCTTTCAGGCTTTACGTGGGTTCTGGGAACCACATTCAGATCCTCGGTCTTACACAGTAGGGGTTTTCCTCACTGAGCACTGGGGTCAGCCTCAAGATCCAGCTCTTGTTTGTTTGCTTCCTTCATTCTTCTCTCATGAAATATATCCTGACTGCAGTTTTCCCTCCTCCGCCCCTCCCGGTTCCCTCCACACACATCTCCCATCTCCCCCACATCCATCCCCTCTCTATTTCCCTTCAGAAAAGAGCAGGCCTCCCAGGGATATCAACCAAACACAGCATAACAAGATACAGTAAGACTAGACACACACCCTCATATCAAGGCTGGACAAGGCAACCCAGGAGGAGGAAAAGTGTCGCGGGAGCAGGCAGAAGAGTCAGAGACATCCACACTCTGTTAGGAGTCCGCAAAAACACCAAGTTAACAACTATAATCTATGTGCAGAGGACCTACAGTAGACCCATGCAGGCTCCCTGATGGCTGCTCCAGTCTCTGTGAGCCCATATGGGCCCTGCTTAGTTCATTCTGTGGGCCCTGTTCTCGTGGTAACCCCTTTGGCTCCTACAGTCTATCCTCCTCCTCCTCTTCTGTAAGATCCAGTTATATATATATATATATATATATGATTTTATTTTATTTTATTTTATGTGCATTGGTGTGACAGTGTTAAATCCCTTGGAACTGGAGTTACAGACAGCCGTGAGCTGCCACGTGGGTGCAGGGAATAGAACTCAGGTCCTCTGGAAGAGCAGCTCTTATCCACGAAGCCATCCCTGGATGTGTGGGGTCTCTATCAACCCCAGAGGACAGGCAGGGGGGCGTTGTCTTCACTCACAGACACTGTAGAACAAGTGTGATGAGGCAGAAGACACACTGAGAATACCACCTCCGGTCTGCCACAGAAAGAACCATTATACTGACATGACCCCTGTACGGACAAGGCCTCGTGCTGTGACACAGATCTCACGAGGACCCCCGTTACTATGCAAGGTGGTATTGTTTGCAAACAGGCCAAAAAGTCGGAATCACAAGCGAATAGCATATCCCTTGGCTAGGAACAGACTCTAGAACCAGCAAGCAGATGAGTCTTTGAACTAATGTCTCACATCTGACTTCTGGTTAGACTCAGTCCACAAGTACAGCCATAGAGAGCTCACAGACACAAAGGTCAGTGAGGGTCATCTCCCCACAAGGTCATCTCCCCTCTGCTAGCTAACCACAGAGCTCTGTTCATCTCATGGGCACCAATGGCCTGCTCTCAGCTCCTGTCTTTTCCTCCTTTAGGACTTCCGAAAGGGGATGGAGAGACCTTGGCTGTTCTGTGGCTGTAGTACTCCCACTGTCCCACACATCAGTGTGACACAAGGAGGCTCCTAACTCAATCAATGAGGCCCTGCCCACCACTGCCTAGCTGAACTCAGCATCAATGACATCTTCCCGGACCCCTGCACTCTAGGGCATGCCATGGCTTACAGTCATGCTGGCTGTAGAAAACTGCCTCAGAGCAGAAGGCAGAAGAGGCCCCATTTTACACCCCCAGGGGGTGAGAGGGATGGGATTAAGTTGCAAAGTGGGAGCTCAGCAGGACTGCAGTGGGAAGAGCCACCTGGGGCTCAGGTAGAGATGGGGATACTCAACAGATCTGGGGTGAGAGGAAACACCTGGAGCTCAGGTAGATACGGGGATCCCCCCATTAGGCCTAAGGTGGAAGAAGACAACTGGGGCACAAGTAGACAGGGGGACCTCCAGCAGGCCTAGAGTTGGAGGAGACAACTGGGGCTCAGACAGGGAGGGGGACACCCTACCAGACCTAGGGTGGGAGGAGCCAATAGGGGCTCAGGTAGAGAGGTAGATATATACTCACCAGGCCTGGGATGAGAAGAGGCACCTGGGATTCAGGAATTGAGGGGGACACTCAACAGACCTGGGGTGGGAGGAGATACCTGGGCCTCAGAGAAAGGACACCAGGCAGGCCTGGATAGAAGCCACAGGAGAGCAGTTAGCATATTTTTCAGCCTGTGTAGCAGCGGACATCAAACTGGAATACTACAGCCCAGGCAGACGCCCTTTAACTCTACGTAGATCGTAAGAGGACCACACTCCCAGCCCACTCGTGACTCTCTATGATGTACTCTTCTCTACTCCAAGATTTCAGGGGGTCAGAGAAAGAGAAAGGAGCCAAGGAGGTACCAACACTACAGAGATCCACCAGGGAAGACCCTAGAAATCTTCCATAAAGGAACTGCTGCGTATGGCAATGAACGCTACAACCCAGCACTCGGGAAACCAAGTTAAGAGGTTGAGAGTTCAAGACTAGCCTGCAGAAAGGCGAAGGAAGGTGAGGCAAAGCTAACACTGACTCTGTGACCAAAACACTAAATGCCCCAAATTGACTCGACACCAAAGAACAGTCCCCCATCACACCCCAAAGGCCCAGTCCTTTAGGGCTTCAGGGGCTATGTGACAGACCTCCACATCCTCACTCAGCTATATGTTCGTCCTGGAGATTCATCAGTGTGCCATCACAAAAGAGAACTCAAAGTTGCACCAATTGTAAGGTTAAAGCATCAAGAAGCCCAGCTAAACTTTGTTTAGAGACCTGACCCGTGTTTTCTGCAAACAGACTGAGAGCTGCCAGCACACACAGACCCTAAAAGATCTGACATGACGTCACAAACTGCCGATGGCTGCCTACTCTCCCGTGGTAACAGCTCTGCTCTTCCTAGAAATTTTCCTTACGAGCACTTATCTGTGTAAATATGGGAGGCCCTGCCAGGTTGGGGGTGAACACAGACACAACAGGGAAATTCCATGACTTAACTTTCGGAAACTCCCAGATGAATGGCTGTCTTCATTTTACTGTTTGTTTTGCTTGGGTCTAACGGGTGAGAGCTCAAAGGCACGGATTTACCTCGGCAAGCGATCCCTTGACCATCGATGATCTGTCTGCACACTCCACAGACTCGGGCTTTTTTAAAGTCCTTTTTCTTAAAACTGTGCGGACACGTAGCAAATTCTTCTGGCTGAAAGAATAAAAGAAGAAACGGTCAGCGCTTCAGCTCATGGCATCTTATTTATTTATTTTTCCCTCAGGAGATAAAACTAGTGAGGCCTTGAACAGAACCCAGAGAGGAGCTTCACCAAGCAAACTGTAGTTCCCCAAGACAGCCAGTGGGTGGCGTTCTGGAATCCAGAGGGCAGCTGAGGCTCTCAGGATGCGCATCTTCCCTGGGGCGCTTGAGCACTTTGACATTAGGCAGCTACCTAGGTGATAACATACCTCTTCCAGCCTGTAGGCTTACATCATCCACTGCAGTAACAAAGTAACCACACATCCTCCCAGACTCTCAAGGCCTTTTCTTCTAGAATAAACAATTAGCAAGGAGCAAAATGAAGTTAAGAGACACTGAATAATTTTCCCCACAAAGGTGACTTAAAATAACCACTAAGGTTCAGAGCTTCTTCAGCTAACGAGCTAGGTTGTGCTCTTGGGCAGAAAAGGCGGTGCTAGGATGAGCCTGGGACACATACATGCCTCTTAACCAGGATGACAAGCACTGGTGTGAGGAGATTAACTCTCAGCCAGCTTCCTGTTTACAGAGTCTGTGCTCAGAGCCTGTCTGAGGCTCTTGGAAGAGTTCACTTTGCTTTAGAAACATCCTTATGCCTATTTGCTGATGACAGTACCTGATCAGTAACTAACAATCATGTGGCTTATCAGTCAACACACACACACACACACACACATACACACACACCAGGATAATTTAAATTTACTGAGAAAAATGAAACTTGCCATTTGCCTCATGTTCTTAGTAACAAGTACTGTGGAAAATAAGTTTGATAATTTCTTGCCAACTTTAAAAAGTGTGACAACATAATTTAAAAAGTGGCCGGGGCTGCAAGCAGAACTTTATTTTCTGCACAGCTCCCAGCACTCATGCAGTGTAACCAACGAACTATTTCTTCTAACGATAAAAAGGTGTTCCAAAACAAGAAACAACCTATGTATCACAAGATGAATGGATTTTTGAAAAATGTTGGTAAGACGACAGAATAGTATTTGTAAACACACGGGTACATGCTATCTGTGCAAATACGTGGATTCAAAGCACTACGCTATCAAAAAGATACAAGTATATCAGAGTTCTATGATGTTCACAACCACTCAAGCATGTCTGAGTCAACAGAAGTAATAAGAGCCACAGAACTCACTGTGTTGGGGGTACAGGGGGTGGGGGGACCCTGAAGGAACACGAAAGGAGCTTGCTGCATGCTCTGGATGGGAGCTACTAAATAGGGCACGCAGTTCAAGTCTTGTATATCATACTAGCTAATGATCTACGAGAAAGGTGAAAAATACCGATCTGAATCAAATGACAATCCTGAGAGAGAAATGTGCCAATCTACTGGATGACCTCAGGTATGGCCAGGTGGTGGTGACACATGCTTTTAATCCCAGCACTCGGAAGGCAGAGGCAGGCAGATCTCTGTGATTTCAAGGCCAGCCTGGTCTATAGAGTGAGTTCCAGGACTGTCAGCATTACAACAGAGGAACCCTGTCTCAAAACACCAAAAAACAAACAAAACAAAGGATGACCTCAGGCAACGTGAAACACTGTGACAGCATTTTTATTTACTTAGTTCTGAATCTACAGGATCTTCCACTGCTGGTGCAAATGTATTTCCAGAGACTACATGTATCCTCACGCCTACAACCATGCACACAATACACAAAACCATTGAAAATACCGCAGCAGGAAATGAAGGACTGTGACGAGGTCGCTTTGGTCAGCAACACCCCTCACACACCAAGGTGCTCTAGGACGGAAATAAAACTGAAGTCCTTCTGCCTGGTGATATTCAGACAATCTTAGTTTCTGTAAACACAGTGCGTGATGTCAACACAAGGACAGCAGCAGCTGACAATATATAGGCTAACTACATCCTCGTTCAGGGACCCATGACTGCACTGGGAGGAAAGAATAAGTTAAGGTGAATCTCCTGTGTCACTCCCTCCCACCACCACTGCTGTCTTAAAAGACTCTTTAGGCTGTAGAGAAGATCCAAGCTGAGTCCAGTGAGCTACCCCTGTTGAGAAGTTTGAGACACAGCACCACAGAACAAGGAACAAAGAACTCTTAGGGTCTGCAGAAAACCCTTTAAAAAGCATCAGTACTGAAGAGCATATGTATGCCCATGAAAGACATAGAAAAGAGCCCCCAGTCCTCCAACACACACCCTATGTTGCTCCAACAGGACCAGAGGAACAGGGGGCTATGCTTACTCAAGAGTAGAGAGTAGTACTTGTTTACTGACTACCAAGAACCCCAATTCTGCCTTATTCTACAGGAGCCACAGAAAGATCCTGCCTTTCAGAAATTAGCTCTAATTGAGAGTCCTCCTTGGCCTACATACTCTATTGGAAAAGCACTGCCCCAAGGTTGTTACTGCTGTCCAGTAACATGACTGCATTTCGGAGAAAAAGCACACCAGAATACCACAAGGACCATAAAATATTCTAGAATCCAAACAAGGTAAAATTCACAAAGGCTGATAGCTCGTAAAAAAATTATCAGGCACTCAAAGAGACAAGAAAGAAAACAGACTTCATCAAGAAAACAAAAAAACCAATGGAAACTGACTGACAAGTTGGAATTGGCAGACAAGGACATTAAGGGCGTTATCACAATTGTATCATGTGTACTCGAAATGTAGAGAGCTAAAAAAAAAAAAAAAATGCATAAAGATCCAAAGAAAACAACCACAAAAGAAAATGCAAATTTCAGAGGTAAAAAATATATATCTATACAGGACAGGATTATTGGCCAAATATGAAAATCTCTCAAAAGCAAAGAAATGAGACAATGTATATAAACAAACAAGTGAGTGTCAGGAGCAATGAATTTTTACTACAAATATACATTTACGTGCTGTCCCTACTGGGGAGAAGCACAGAAGAGATACTAGAAATAATGACCAAAAAAAACCAAAAATCAACCTATAAAGGGACATGGAATCAAGAGCTGCAACTACACCAAGGTACATTTAAATAAATTACCCAAACCCAGTAACACAGAAAAAAAATCTTAAAAGCACTCGGAGCAAAGAAAAAAACCATGTCACATACAGAGGACAATTAGAATTAACCAAATGTCTTACTTCAAACTTGTTTAACTATGAGGATGGAGAGATGACTCAGCTAGGAGAGATGGAGCGATGACTAGATAGAGAGATGACCCAGCAGTTAGGAGCACACACTGCTTCACAGAGGACCCCAGTTCAGTTCTCAGCATGCATATCGGGCGGCCGACACCCACCTGGAACTATCGGTCAAGATTTTATGCTTCTGGCCTCCAAGGGTCGTGTACTCATCACAGAGGCACACTCACATGCACACAACTGAAAAGATAAACATAAATCTTTGGAAATGTATGTGAGAAGAATACAAAATACTGAAGAAAACCAGGAAATCTAGAATCTGCAGTCAAAATATCTTCCAAAATGAATCATTTTTAGAAACCTACTAAGATATAGACTTAAAAGTAATAGGCTTAAAGTTAAGAGAAATCACCAACAACTGACATATATCACAGACACATTAAAGAACAGTCCTTAGGTAACAGGGAGATGAAATAATAACTTTATGTAGCAGAATGAAGAACACCAAAAAAAAAAAAAAAAGGTGCATGCGTAAATATGCGCTATTTCTCCTGTTAAAAACCATTAAAAGGCAACTTAATTACAAAATAAAAAGCAATCTGATATAACAGTTATAAAAGTTATAAAATGAAATCAGCCTTGGTGTCCACCAATTGATGAATGGGTGAAGAACAGGAGGTAAACACACACAGAGACATTTTACTCATCTGTAAAGAAAAGTGAAACTGTCAGGAAAATGGATGGATCTGGAAAATATTATATATATGAGGTCCAGAAAGACAAGCGCTGAATTTTTTTTTTTCCTCTCATGTTTAACTTGGACTGCGTAGAAGCCAAAACACCAGAAAGGAACTATTGAGGGAACAGGGACTTTAAATCAGGGGCTGTGGTAGCGTATGTGGGATATGAAAACACTGGAGAGGAACACCCATGATGGAAATGTTTAAGTGGGAATGGAGAGAGGTGGAGAAAAGCAGGTAGAGAGAAGGGACCAAGACTAGGGAAGAATGAAAGAGTCATATGGAAACCTATGATTTCTGTGAAATAATTTTAAACATGTATTTCTTTAAAAGGAATTCCAAGGGAAGTAGCCTGCATGGATGGACAGCCCGGAAGGCATCTGTTATTTACTGACTATCTCAGTGCCAAGCATAGGATATCTCCCTATGGTACATGGTCAGGGATGCTCCAGAGGTACCCAAAATGATACAGACTATTGTCATGGTTTATTTGTTTTGTTTTATTTTTCTAGACAGGGTTTTTGTGTTCTAACTCTGACTGTCCTGGAACTCACTCTGTTGAGGCTGGCCTCAAACTCACAGCGATCCACCTGCCTCTGCCTCCCGAGTGCTAGGATTAAAGGCGTGCGCCTCCGCCGCCTCCGCCGCCACCGCCGCCACCGCAGCCACCACCACCAGGCTATTGTCATGGTTTATAAGAATTTATAATGAATACACATCAAGGAATCTGTATTCACAAAGGGATAACCTATATGTAAGGCTCTGAGAGATGACGTCTACAAGCAAAGAGGCCTCCAAGCAAAGCAACTATGTCCACACCGTGATCTCTGTGCCCTTCCTTGGCACTGTTAGAGAATGCATTTCTGTTAAGCCACCGTTTCTGTGGCATTTCTGTTATGAAACCCTCTCTTCAGCATCTGACAGATCTAGTCAGAAAATAAACACTGATTCAAATGATTTGGATGATATTATCAAACAATTTGACCCAACAGAAACAGAATACTTGACTCAACAGCAACAGAGCACACATTTTTTCAAGAGTATTGGCATGTTTAGCCATGGACACAGAACAAGTCTCAACAGATCAAAATGCATTCAAGTCCCACTGAAAGAAAAAAAAAATCTTCTCTGACCACAATGGAATCCAATTTAGGAACACAAACAGCAATCTGGAAAATCCCCAAACGGTTGCAAACAAAATACTACACTTCTAAATAACCCATGAGTTAGCCTACACACACAATCCACAACATACCACATCATGAAAAGTTGGCTTATTCCAGAAATGTAAGAGTTCATGACATTCAAATATCAATCAATAAACTTAAATACCAGGACTCTGGAGGCTGAGGCAGGGAAGTGTAGAGACCAGACCCTGTCTCAAAAAGCAAAACAAGCCATGGGAAAAAGCATTTAATAATCTAAAAAGGGAACCAGCTGGTCTTCTAAAGCAATGAGGAAAGTTCACTGACAACCTAGCCCCTTTCCTGATAAGAACTCAAGCAGGGAGCTTCCTCACTTGATCACATGTGGCTATGTAAATCCTACAGCAAACATCCTTAATCAAAAGGAGCTAATGCTTCCTTTGAAGATATGCAACAGGGCAGAGATGGTACTAATCAAGACTTAACATTAAGATTCTAAACAGTACACTGAGGAGAGAAATGAAAAGGCAATCAACCGATTTGGTAAGTTGTAAAATAGTCTTGTTCCTAATAACAGCTTATATAGAAAAATCTGATGAAATCTACCAAAAAAAAAAAAATAGCAAGCTTTGAGAACATGAATTTTTCTTTTTAGCAAAGCAGATCTAAGATCAACATAACCAACCATCACCTTCTGCAACTGAAATAAACCAAAAACCTTTACCACTTCCAACAGCATGGGTAGCCATTTCTAGACCCAGAATCTCCCACACACTTCAGGTTCCTCCCTGTGTTGACTGACATTCACTGCAGATCTTGTATTTGCTTTGATGCAGACAGCACTGTCAAAGAAAGAGAAAGTGCCGGGAACCCAGCAGAAGCCTGTGTTGGCCCTGCAATCTACATTTAAACTGCCCTGGGCAAACCACAACTCCTCTTAAAAGGAAAGGACACCCTCCCTCTCCTACTACCTAACAAAGCTACTGGAAAATGACGAAAACGCTACACATCCACAGGCATACCTTGGGCAGTTTTAAAAATAACTTGGGTTCAGTTCCACCCCCAGACCAATTCAGTGTGATCACCCTAGAGATGAGGTCAGAATTCTGGGAAAGCTTCAGACCGGAGGAGTCTCATCTGCAGCCAAGCCTAAGAACCACTTCTCCTTGTAACGGACTATATTACTTGGACCTGCACTATGAAGGCACCTTTATTAAAAACGCCTTCCTACGTCTGTGTCTGATTGTTTTAAAATAGATGTTGCCTATCTGATAACAGTCACCCTGTACCCAGAGTCCTGCAAGACATTAGCAGAGCATTTCTATGCAGTGCTCTGTAGAACCCCCACCGTTCTACAGATGAGGACTGCCATATACAAGACCTTGACCCCACAGGCAACACAAGACCTATACCACAGGGTGAGGTATAAAGATCACCCCAGTTCCACGCTCAGACTGGCACAGGAATTCACCCTTAATAATACCCAGGCTGGAACATACCTTTCCTGCCCATCTTGCAGCTCTTTGTTTATAATCTTCTCTCTTTTGCTAGACTGAAATATCGTAGGTGTGGGGTACCAAGCTCTTTCTCCTTTGTCCTCTGTGTGCTCTGCCCAACTGGCAGACACAGACCACAGTCCCTCAATTAAGGCTTGTGCAGTAAATGAACTGGCCATAGTCTGTGGGCCAACGAGAGATACTGTAACGTTTTATTGGTCACAAACACCTTTATCCCAAGCAAGGAGAAAGAGGTACTGTTTCCCCGCTTCTTGTTCACTGGTCCACAGTGAGAAGCTGCGGAGTAGAAACAGCAGAGGCACTGTGGTGCCTGCTGAGCCATTTCAATTGCTGGATCCCCAGGGAGTTTATTAAGATAGTGTAATAACATCTGTTCACGTGCACACTACACAGCATCTCTTGTGCAAGGAGACTAGACAGCGTTAAGACTGTCCTTGTCTTCACCCGATCCCGTGCTTTCATTTCTCCCAGAAAGGGGAGAGATACAGCAAGGCTGAAGCAGTTTGGCAAAGCCAGTTCAGGAACATAAATTGCATTTAATTGTTAGAAGCCAAACTTTGGAAGAGTAACCAGCAAGACTGCTGGTTGCACAAGGACGCCTGGCGAGGGCTGTGAAAAGCAGGGAGGCTCTCCACTCAGCGGAAAAGCAAAACCGCATAGGGAACCCACAGCCAGGTTCTCTCCACTAAAGGTCACCGAGGCAAAGTAGTTTCAGAGCACAAGGATATGTCTGCACAATTCCAAGTATGTTTTTCCTTCAGGAAATATTCATCCCACCACAGGAAGCAAATGGAGGTGCGTTAGGGTAGCTAGTTAGTATTCTAGGGAGACAGCACTGATCAGAAACACATTCCCAGCTCAACTTCACTTCTCTAAAAGCAACCAAACCAGAACCCTTCCCACATCCGCAGGACTGTCCCCAGACCTCCCCACAGACGGCAGGCATCCGGGGAGGGAGGGACCCCCCTCCCCGCCCCAGGTATTCCCACACTTGGAGGCACCGTGTCCAGCTGCGGGAGCAAAACTAACACACAGACCTTCCATTCTACAGAACCTTCCAAAAGTTTCCTGGGAAAACAATCGCAGTAAATGCGGGGTTTCTGAGACTTAGGGGGGGGGGGGGGGGGGGGGGGTCCGCTACCGCGCGCCGGTTTAATTCGAGCCCCATAGAGGACGGTCCCGCTTGGAGATACGTGCACTAGTCCTCTTCCAAGCGCGACCCGGGCATCCACAAAGGGGAAAAAAAAATCCTTGGCAAGAAACACGCGCGCAGAAAAGCGAGCCTGCGCCATGGCCAGTGTCCCGCCTCCGCTGCAGAGAAAGGGAATCCCAAGAACCGTTCTCCCGGGGCTGGCGCTGTCCTGCCTCCCACCTTGCCGCGCGGGCTCGCTCCAGGCATCCCGCCGCGTCCCTGGACACTGTCGCACACTCGTTCATAACCCAGCACCCGCCTGGACGCGCCCGGAGGCCCACGATCGCACGGCCTCGCGCGCCCTCCCAGGTCGCCCACGCGCGCGTTGCCCACCCCCCTGCAATCCCCGAGGGAGCCCCGGTAGCCGGCGGCGCCGCACTCACCTGGCGCGGACGCCCACGCGCCCCGGCCTCGCGCGCCGACCTCGCGGGTGGGCCCGGGGCCAGCGCGCGCCACCGCATGGCCGCTCCTACTGCGCGCCCGGGCGCGGGGGGCACCGACGGCTCCGGGTCGTGCGTGGGCCGGGCCCGGGTCCCGTGCGTCCCGGCCGACTCTGCAAACGCTCCTGCCGTCGGAAGTCAGACGCTGCCGGGGAACAAAAGCCCTGCGCGAGCGGCGGGCCCCTCCATCTGACACGAATTAGCCCGCCCTCCCCCGCAGACCGCGGCCCCGGAGCCCGGCACCGCTGCTCAGCCAGACGCGGGAGAAGTGGGCGAAGAAACGCCTTCCCGCAGGGGGTGGGTGGGGAGTGGGGGCGCCTCCCTGCCGCCATCTGACTGGAATTACCGACGCTTGGCTCGCGGTTAGGCATTACTAGGATTTCAAACCTTTAGGCGCGCTGGCCCCGGGGCTTAAGAGAATCAAAACGCAGCAGGTTCCCAGGGCTTTTTGGCATTTGAAAATCTTGACTCTTCTCCAGTCGGCCCAGCATCTGCGCTGGGAAGTATCTACCGGTAATCGACACTGCCCAGCTAAGAGTGTCTTTGGAGTAGGAAGAAGGAAAATGCTCAGGCTGAAGGGGGGGGGGGGGGGGCTTTTGACCGATTTGCTTCTGAAGCTTTAAAATTTTAAAAGAGGAGAAGGCTGACCTGGCTGAGAAAGGTCGGTGACTGTGGAGTTTGAGGCAAAGCCCAAAGCAAGTGACTGCCCACTTTGCACCCCTAGGGCGTGGGTGCCCATTCCCCATCTCAGTGCCACTAGCTCCTGGACAATCCCGACAAATCGCATCTCAGCCTTTTCATTCTGGGTCCGGGATTTTAGAAGGAAATTAGAAACCTAGAGTGAGTGGTGGGGGTGGGTAGGGGAAAAGGTACCAAGATGGAGGAAAAGCAACCTAGGAACCCAAAAGTACTCGAGGATTACTTTAAAAAGCCAAGAGTGTACACTCTGCTGACAGAGCAACCCGAGACCTTCCTCAGGTTCGTGGACCTGCACAGAGCTGGGCATTCAAACCAATTTCAACAGCAGCAGAGTGTGGCTTCAAAAAGGCAAGTCTAACTCCTGAAACTATGGAAGGCCGCTTTGAAGATGGACGGGTTCAAGCTGCAGCGATTGCTCGGGGATCTCTTAGGTGCTGCAGAGGAGACCCCTGCAATGGAGTAGCAGGGCGCTTAGTGTGTAGCTAAACATGAAGCCCTAGTGGCCCTGGCACCAGGCCCAGCCCATGTGGCGTTCTAACAGCCTGCAGTGTCCCAGAGCCCAGCCTCCGTGGATCTCACACTCTTTGAGTCTGTGTGCCCAAAATGCCTTAGAGTCTGGGTGGGCTGCAAGGGCCTTTATGGTTACCACATGTGCAAACTCCAGCCAGCCATCCATTCGACCTCTCAGGTTCTGGCACTAAATATCCATCTTTCTGTTTCTGCAGAGGAATAGCAATGTCTGCTCTTCGAGCTTCAACTACAAAAATAAAGAAAACCAAAATTTGCCTAAGATAACCAGCCATCCAGGACTCCCGCTCTTCATGCAGTTATCCCCGGCAGATGCACACGCCTTCTCTTCCCCTCACCCGAAAATGAGATCACTACTCACCTTCTCTGCATTCACCCTTCACTATTTCAGTATTCACTCTTGTTTTCCTACAGCTGCTTATTCACTGACTGGGGATCCCCGAGAATATGAGTATTGCATTAACTCTGGATTCCCACATCTAACCCAAGATAAGGTACGTACGAAGCAGTGATTCTCCTGTCTTATCAGGAGGGGTGTGTGACACAAGCCCTTCTTCCACAGCTGGCTACATCAGCCACTAGCCTTACTAAGGTGCTGACAGAGCCAGCAGAAGGAATCTGAATTTAGAAACAAAGAGGCAGGGCCCTGATGTGATGAAGCTCCCAGGGAAAATATGGGCTCCGCACGCTTTGGGGTCCACTCAGAACTACCATTAAGAGACAGGCGCTGCTAAATGGCTCATGTCTGTAATCCCAGCAGAAGGAAGGCTGAGGCATTGCTGGGGCCTGCCACACAGACAGGCAAACATCAGAAGGTGGCTCTTTATTATAGACATACCTGAATCTGCCGGAAGTTATTTAAAAGAATACACCATTCAGAAAACGCCTACTTTTTATTACTAGTTATAAACTGCATGAATGTGATATGCTTTCCAGCTAGTGACAACAAACTGGTTTGTCTCAAATTCAGGGAGAATCAACAATTACAGCCAAGGACTCTGGGCCAAATCCAGAACCTTGAAACCAGGGGACTTAACCACAGTCCCTTCATAAGGCTGCGCCTCTTCCATCCACTCCCTGGTCTTCCCCCTGACCCCTCACCCAGGCTCCCCGCTGGGCTCAACACTCCAGGTTCCTTCCACTCTGAGCCGTGGGGATCTCTTCTGACTTCTAGGGCTTTTTATTTCTCTCTCTCTCTCTCTCTCTCTCTCTCTCTCTTTAAATAATTTATTTATTTGCACTGGTGTTTTGCCTGCATTCATGTCTGTGTGATGGTGTCAGATCCCCTGGAACTGGAGTTACAAACAGCCATGAGCCACCATGAGGGTGCTGGGAATTGAACCCAGGACTTCTGGAAGGAAGAACAGCCAATGCTCTTAACCGCTGAGCCATCTCTCTATCCTTGCTTCTTTTTTCTGACGGATAACTACTGCTTTTCTGGGCTCTGCTGCTAGCCCACCTTCCACCTGCTCTCCAAACCCAGCGATTAACCATCCCCCATCCCCGAGTGGAATTTATAACAGAGGAAACCACTCTTCATCTGGTCATCTGTATCGTGCAGATGTGCTCTGCAGCCCATGCCACACGGGCACAGTGTAGTGTGGGCGCAGATAAGGTCCCTCTTTGTTCTGCTCCCTGGCCACCAACACTGGTCACTCACATGAGTCACAGCCTTCTTACCACCCAACTCCACCCCCTAAGTAAGCTGTGGGCAGATGGATCCAGGGGACCTGGGAAATCCAGAAGCCAGCATGGTGGGCAGTTAGCCCTTCTGGTGGCTGATTCCCATCCAACAAGAGTAGCAGACCCATGTCAACCCCACTCTGCAAATAACGAGACAACTTTCTCCCCAGCCTCCTTTTTTTCTTTTTCCTTTGCCCACATCTTGGTGCTTCCCACTGTCCAGACTGGCCTCTCCTTGCCTTCAGACTGCCCTTGTTCCCCAGGAACAAAATGACATTCTTTTTACAAAGTGGGGGGATTGGGGAAAAGCTAGTCAACCAAGGTAGACATCAGCATGGCAGCCATCAGGGAGAGAGGTTATGCGGCATTGAAATTTGAAAACTCAGACTGAATTGGAGACATGTGCCCCGTAAAAAGCCAGGTTTTCTCATGTCAGATCTATGGTTCCCTCGGAAAGTCCTTACTGTGGTCTAGAAGCTGCTCACTTACTCGCTCACTCACCTACAGGGTCGCTTGTTGAGAAGCCCACTAGCACACATCATGAAGGAGAGATACAGTGTCCACGCATGATGTCAGACCTCAATTAGTGGGCTGAGATTTGGAAGGGGTGGACATTTTCCTGGCAAGAAAGGACATGCAGATCTGTTTGGGTGGGTAGGCCAGACACGGTGGCTATGGAGCAGCTAATGCTGGAGGTAGTTAGGGTACAGGAAAGAGGCTGGGGAGGCGGGCAGAATGGCAGGAAGCAGTGGCAGGAGAGGGTCCCCGGTTGAGCCAGGCTGGACTCTGAGTCACGTGGAGGTTTTAGCAGCTGCTAAGCTAGGAGCACTACGGAAATATCTGCGTCCTGGGAGACCAGCTATGGCTATGGAGAACAGTCTGGAGTGTATGCAGGGGTGGTTGTAAATGTTAGGGGAAGAGTAGCAGTGGGGCACCCTGTCACATCAGCAGGCCTGGAGATTCTGTAAAACGGGAACAGGGTGAACGGAAGAAACACGTGATGGGAAAATGGATACCTACAAGAGGTCTAACCCTGGGGCCTCCTGCCTTGCTTCGAGGAGTAAGGAAAATATTCTACAGGAGTCAGACATCAGCGCAGCAGCAAATCTCATCTCCTGGCATAGACACGCTCAGAAGTGAAAGCAGTGTAAACAGACATCATCAGCTCTGTCCACAGAGGTCAGGGTTAGTGAAGCAGAGCCCTGTGGCAAGGTCACACCCACAGGGATGGCAGAAGAGCATACCACAAGGAAGTGGGAGACTGAAGTGGCTCCTATTGGCCAAACTCAGAGGGCTCCGGCGGCAGAATTGTGAAAGTACTGTACTTCGAACCACTGGCAATGGAGTCCTTGAATCGTCACTGTTACAAACTAATAACACGGTAAAAGGGGCTGTAGAGAGTTTGAAAGGGAGGGCTGAGACCAGCTTACGTATCTCCTATAGAGGCCACTGTGGGGTCACAGGTCACAGTCCTTGGAGAATAGAGAACCTCACAGTACCTTCGATGTAAAAGGAAAAGAGTAAGTCTAAGGTTGAGATGGTGCTAGACCCTACATCAATCAAAAGGTCAAGATGGCTATGGCCTTAGATCAGGCAAGCCTTTGCCAGTGCTAGCAACAAACTACTGGCCACTCTTATCTGCAGAAATCTCTTAGCCTGGTTTTCTCTCCTTGTCCCAAGGCCTTGGCATCCGGGCCTTCCTCAAGCTCAGACCTTGGTCATCAAATCCTCTCTCTTGGAAGACCTTCCTCCTTCCCCGTTTCCCTGTGCATCCAGCTTGTGCTCCATCCCGCCTGCAGAGGAACAGAGTACACCTGCCAGGATACTGACCACATGTCAGTGTGCTCAGACTCCCTGGAGCCCCGGGAGGATCCCACAGCCATGTCTTCCTCACTTACGTGGTGGAAATGTCCAGAAGACGTCTATTCACCTGCTGCCTCAGAAATTCTGGGATGGGACAACACACACTTCGAGACAGAAGAATGTTGGGGACAAGATGTCATGTAAAGACAGTACAACTAGGAAGCAGCTCCTGATCCCCCACAAATCATCCCTAGAGACATCCTTGGGTGGGGGGGACCATGAGTACACCTCAAAGAGCCAGAGAACAAACTGAAGATATAGCCTTTGAAGAGCCTGACCCAGGGTACACGGTAGGAAGACGGTTACCACCAGGATGAGTATGGGAGAGCAGCCCGGGAGTTCCCATCCCTAACTCTGCTTTGTCCTCTAAGGGACACTGTGCCCATAAAATCTGCCTCAGCATCCACTGCATCTGGGAGGATCCCCAGAACCTCAAGGGGAGAACATTAGTCTACCAGTTCCATCAATGTCTTCACTGGCTACAGAGTTCAAGATACCGGCCAGGGCAACAGGCTAGGGGCAACTGTGGATCTGTGACAGCTATCTCTGGGGACTTCTTTGAAACGGCAGGTGGTGACTTCTGACATCTTAGCAGAGTGTTCCACCGGTGCCGAGGACACATGCTCCACTTCCCGTGTTCTCTCCCATCATATACTTCCCCCTGACTAGAGAAGTAAAGAGAACCTGCTTCTCAAGCAAATCTCATCCCCACTGTGAGTTTCCTCCTTCCCCAGTGAAACAGCAGCTGTCCATTAACGACCTAAAGAACAAAGCCCACAAGGCAGGTATCTTTCTCCCTCTGCTCCTAGGCAGTGGTTTCTTCCTCAGCAGGCCACATAGATCTGGCCCTCCTCTCCGGTCAATCAGAGAAGATAAAGAAAGGGGCAAGGAAACAGGTAGAGGCATTGGGCCAGGCCAGTAATATGAGGCATGAAATGAGTCCTTCAGGCCCTCCTGCAGTCCTACCCTTGACCTAGCCTGGCCTGGCTAGCAAAATAAACATCAAAATAAACTCAGCAAGCAAGCCAGGCACAATGACACATGCTCTTAATCCCATCACTTAGGAACTCAGGAGACAGAAGTAGGTGTATCTCTGCGAGTTCAAGGCCAGCCTGGTCAATACTGCATGTTTCAGGCCAGCCAGGGTTACATAATGATATCCTGACTGAAAGACAGGAAGAAACAAGGAAAGACAGAAAGAAGGAAGGAACGAACGAACGAACGAACGACGGACAGGCAGACACAGAGGAAAGGAAAATCAGTAAGTAACCTCAAACCTGAGGACCTTACCACATGCTGTCACCCCTCTCCCTCACAAGTGCAGCCAGAGACACATAGTGAGATCTTGTCTCAAAAGAAGAGGAGGAGGAAGAAGAGGAAGAGGAGGAGGAGAACAAGCAGAAGATGATGATGTCATTGAAACCAGTGCTGCAAACCACAGTGACCATCCAGGTTCAGTCCCCAGCACTTCCATGGTGGCTCACAACCATCAGTGACATCATCTCCAGCCTGTAGGCACCATATGGTACACATACATGCAGGCAAAACATTCATACATAGAAAATAAAATACATTTAGGAAGAAATGGAATTGTAAAGTAATAGAAATAGTGGTTCCAGGAAGCATAATAACTTGTTCAGACTCAAGGTCTGTGTGACTAGTGGAGAGATTAAAAATCGCCTTAAGGGGCCATTGATGAATGAATAGAAAAAGGAGATGTGGTACAAATACCCCATGGGATAGGACTCAGTCACAAAGAAGGGTGAAATCCTGCCAGTTGCTACAACCTAGGAGGAACTTAGGAACTTAAGCCAGGAACGAAAAGGGGGCACCCTGTGAGCTCACTTACATGTGGATTGTGAAAAAAACAACCTGACAGAACAGAGGGAAGAGGGATGCTTTGCAGGAGGAGGGAGAGTGTGGACCCGTGGGTACAAAATTTGTCAGATGCAAGTAAATTCTGAGTGTCTATTGCACAGAAGGCTGCCTTCGTTGGGAATAATATAGCCATGTGTTGCAAACGGAAGATTTCAATGCTCTTGCCACATATAAGCATTTAGGATGACAATATGCTAATTAACCCACTGTTATCAGTATGTGATGTGCATTTATGTCAAAACACCGTGCTAGAACTGAGAAACACACACACCACTGTGTTCTATGAATGTGTACAATTACTGTTTGAATTTAAAAAAAAAAAAGTTTAAGTTAGAAATCAAGTGTAATTTGAAGAAAACCTGTGCGTTTTCCCCAGGCAGTGTGCTAAGGAGAACATAAACCTAGCCTCCATCCAGGCTCCTGTCACCCCCAGAGTGAGGCCAGCACAGCTGTGACAGTTCCCCCAACACGGAGCCCGGGTTCCAGAGTCCACAGGAACTTCCTTGGGTCTCCAGACCAGAAACGATCCAACTTCCCCTGGTGACACCAGCACACAACAACAAAGATACATCTGGACCGTGGGCAGAGAACAGAGAACATCAGAGGGGCCACCCAAGGTCAGGAGAGCTCACACTGACCCTCAGCCTCCCCAGAAGGAGACAGACAGAAACATCCCCAACAGAACCAATTCTACCCAATCATTCACACCACAAATCCTGAGGGGGCTCCCGATGCCAGGATGTCTTCAAGATCTCCCATGGGGCTCTCAGCTCTAGTTGAGTTGACATGCTAGGTAGGTGGAGAGAGGCCCGGTGCCCAGGGCATTCCCACAGCAAACATGCCTGAAGGGAAGTGGGCTGCACATACTGCAAAGGCCAGAATGCCTTGGTAGACTCTTGCCAAGCTAGCTGTGCAACTGCAGGTTTAATATTAACTTCTCTGAGTCATGGTTTTCCTCCTTGTTACTGCCCACTGACCTCAAAGACTTCTAGTGAATGTTAATCACGTAGTCACGGAGGGGCTTTGTTCAGTGTCTGCCAGCGTCTTTCCCCTGCTTTCTGTTTTCATCAACAGAAGACGTTTTTAGCTACTTATTATCAAAGCCTTCAAAGGTAAGTCTGCTGTTCCTGTGACTGTGAGTCAGCATTTTCCTCTCCAGACCCTTCAGGGAGAGCTCAGGGAATCCACCACACTCGGAGCAAATCCCTCCCCAGGGTAGCCACGTCTTTTGAGGCTAACTCCGCTGCTCACTAACCCTCCACCCCCTACCCCTTCACCCCTGCATTGCCACTCAGCAAAGGCTGGAAAGCCTTCCAAAGAGCAGATGGCAGAAGTATAAGCTCTCAACTTCCTAAAGGGTTTGAGTAGTTGCTCTTAATTTTAAAAAAGTCACTGAAGAATAAATACTATAGCATGGGACTGGCCGTCTTCCTAACCTTCCTTTATTAAAAAAGATCAAGTTTATAGCCATCATTGTACGCACACTGGGGGAGGGAGGAGGCACTGGCTAAGGCATAACCCCTTTACTGCTGTCCAATATCTACTTCCAAGCTCATGGCACATCAGCCTGCGGGGTGGGGGTGGGGGTTCTCACTGCGACCCTCAGCCCACGTCCCAAGGGTCTGTGCTAGGCCAACGCTAAGGAGTCAGTGTGTAAATCAACAAAGACAGTCACTGGGTTTAAGGTGACTGTCACTTGCAGGCCACACCCCTCGGTTACACCCAGGGTTAGGTCTTTGGAATGCAAGGCCTCCTATCAGCTGCCCTTTGAATTTCTGATTAGCTGCTAAGGGACCATTTCTCCATTCATACATTCCAGTGTTTACTGAGGAGAGGGAGGGGCAGAGACTCCTTAAGCCTAAGGGGACTAAGGGGACCCACCCTCTGGAAAAAAAGAGGGACGGAAAGGATCCCTGGTGAGAAGAGCACCCAGAAGCGATGGGAGTATGGGGCAGAGAGCAGAAGGAAGAACCGAGGTGACCCAGGGTACCTAGCGCTCCAAATTGACTTCAGCTACAAACTGCCAGGGGCAAGACATCTGCAGAGAACCCCAGGGGCACCACCTCCACTCACTGGAGCTTTAGACATCAGGAGTGAGGAAGAGCAGGCCTGCTTCTGCTCAAAGTGTGGAGGGCACAGGAAGCCATGGCACCAGGAAATTCTCCTCCCTGGTTGTTGTCATTTCTCGTGAGCCAGATCACACTCAGTTCCACTAGTCAGCAGGCCTGGCCGCACTGTGCACCCGCTGTTTGAGAACGAAAGCTGAAGGCCATAAGGCCAAGGTTGTCGCTTCCAGTCTGATCACAGCCCTACGTCTATTACGCCGCCGCTCCAGGGTCTTGCCCGTCGTGCAGCTGTAACGCCGGCACACACAAACTCAAAGCCTACTCCAGAAGGATGGTGCCGGCCGGTCAATGGTACCATCATTTCTAACCTTAGATGTCCACGGCACAACCCAAGCCTTGTGACTCCAATCACGTGATGCTGGCCTGTCAGCACCTCCTCCTAACTGCCCTCTCTTCCCTCTCTCTCCCTCCCAGCCTTCTGCAATAAAACTTGCTACAGAGTATCACATCCTTCGAAAACAACCCCACCTCAACGACCCTCCCACCTCGAACCTGCTTTACTGCTCTGCTCTTTTCCCTGAAGACACTATAGAGGATGACTGTTGTTTTTCCCCAAGACAGAGCAGTATGTCCCACCCCCCCACCCCACCCCACCGAGACGTTCAGACACCAGCTCTCCACAGCTTCCAGACCAAGAAAGACTCGTGTCCTCCTCGGTCACCCCAGTGGCCACCCCCACTTGATTCCAGTTCCCAGCAGTATGGGTACACACTCTCCCTACATACCCTGGTCTCCAGAACCCTATGTCTTATTTCAATGCCCTGCCACTGTAAAACCAGGTAGTGTGGGCTTTGTCTTAGATGATCCACTGTGGGCATTCTCCAGAACTGTCTCCTTGCAGCCACTGATTCAGCTGACAGCCCTCCTCTGCACTGTATTTACCTCGCCACTCCAACATCAGCCCTGATTCTCCCCTTCTCTCGGAGAGCTCCTCTCCCCCTCCCATCTGCCACTCTACCATCAGCCCAGAGGTTTCCCTTTCCCTAGTGCATACAACCTGACCATCAACCTGCAGAATAAATCCCAAACTGGGCTAGGCTCTTCATCTCCTCTCCCACTGTGCAGTCTACCGGTAAACTGACATCTCTATATCCAAGGCCAGACAGCTGGAGCTTCTTCTGGGATTTTCAGAAGGAGCTGCACCCAGCAAAACCCCCACCCACATCTAATCAGTTTGCTTAAAACGCCATTTCCCGCCCTTGGCCCCTCAGGGGAACTTAATCTAGTTCTCACTTCCCTGACCAGTTGTACAATCTGCTCATAGGCTCCTGCCTCAGGACATTCGCAAGCTCTGCCTGGCGCAGCGGGTCTCTCTCCCCTATTAACACAGTTTTCTACTCCCGACTTTCAGATTTCTACCAGATGTACCTCCTCCAGGAAGTCCTACGTGATGCCCTACTGAAAACAGTCCCTGCCAGTTCATACTTCATTGCTGGTGTTTTGCTTCACTGTTCGTATCTCTACAGTTACGTTCTACAGGAAAGTCACCTCCAAGATGCCAGGGACTCCGTCCACTAGAGCAGGGTTAGAATGTGTTGAATAAATGAATGGATGAATGAACGGTACTACTGATGGATCCCAACACTGAGAGCCCTTACTGCCTCCTTCAGTATTCTTCGAACTCTGATCAGAACATCTGCCGTCTCAGCTTTACCAGGGCCCCGTTGTTCCTGTCTACCCCCACACCCCAGTTCAAGACTAGACAATGAGAATGGCACCAGATCTTTTTGCAAAACGGACCGACGAAGGGGGAGGGGGCGGGAAGGTGAACACAGACATCACTGTGTGTCTGTACCAGCAACGGCCACCGTGCTCACAGCTGCATACAGAGAGAGCTTGGTGAACTGCCCTGCCGGCTGCACAAGTCAAATACGGAGACAAGAGGATAGGCAGTCAGGCCATAGAGATTCTCTGCCCAACCATAAGATGGTTTGGACTCTGAGGAGAGAGACTCAGCTGCACATTTTACCGCAGTGTCTTACACCCTGCAGAGTCACCATATCTAAAACTATGCTGCCAGTACAAAGAAGAGTCAGGGGCTGGAAATGTAGCTCAGTAGCACATCACCCGCCTGTCATATGAAGGTCCCTGGGTTCCATCTCCAGTGTAATCAGAATTAGATGATAATACCAAAAATATATCTATTTTCGCTGATATGGAGAACACTCATTGTATACAAGCAAACATATAAAACACAAGAGATATGAGCCATTCCAAGGACTGGGGTGTGGGGGTAGACCGGAACAACGGGGCCCTGGCAGAGTTGAGACGGCAGATGTTCTGATCGGAGTATGAAGAAATGGGCCAGTAAGGGCTCTCGGTGTTGGGACTCATTCCGAGTAACATAACACTTGGGCAGATAGTCCTTTTCCCCCTCTAGGTCTGAGACTGACACTCAGCACAGACTCACTCACAGGGGCAGAGCAAGATCTCCAGCTCATGGGAGCCTGTGGGTGGCAACCTTTCTCAGACCAGCTGGGGTGCTAGAAAAAATAATCTTCCCCCTAGACAGGTCTCTCCAGGAAACCTATTCGAAGTACTTGCCCCTGATTCTCAGAGGTGCCATTAGGGTCTAGCCCACAGCGGGCAGAGAAGTCACAGTGCAGATTCCCTACAGGGCAGAAGACTTGTGTCCACATCCTGCTGCTAGACTCCAGGAACAGACCCTGTCTCAGGCTCCTCCCATTTCCGAAAAGTGATACAGGAGATGCTCCACTGACAAAGAGAAGGCAGAGGAAACGCCAGATTGTGGACTGGCGATGTGTGGCGGATGGCTCCCTGTCAAAGGTGCTTCCGCAGTTTATCTAGGAGTGGCTGATATGGCGACTTCAGACAGAAACAAACACCACCAAGGTCATGGATGAGGACTGGCCCCAGCAGACACAGCAGAGCACTCATGACAGAGATATGCAGCAGGGCTCTGGGAGACACAGGTTTCTCAGGCGCCTTCCCCAGGGTCCTGGGGCCCGCGGAAGGATTTAGCCTGCCGTGTGGAAAGAAACGGAATGATTGGAAGGCACCGTGGAAGGAAGAGTCAGATGCTGCTGAAATACGACTCAAAAAACCCTGCAGGTTTCTTTCTGGCTAACCTGTCTTATGAACAACAGAACAACCTAGAGGGATACTACCAGGTGTTCCAGCCAACCACGTTGTTCTCCACCAGGGCCTCACAACCAAGGAGGAGTCTAGAGGTGAACAGACAATCCTGCACAGTGGAGAGAGGAGGTCCAGGGGGTGGTGACAAGGGGCGGTTATATCAGCAGACCGAAACTGCATTAACATACATACACACACACACACACACACACACACACACATACACAGATATACACCCCCTCACACACACAGACATACAACACACACACAGACATACATACACACACACACACTCACACACGCAGGAGGTAAGAGGGAGGGAGGAGCAAACTCACGGCGGAAGCTATGGTTACTAACATAACCAACAGTCCTAGATCCCCAGACAGTGAAATAACAGGACGGATTCCTAAGACAGTTAGTAGGAGAAAAGCCTCCAAATGGTATACTCACAGCAAGGCAGGGACACCCAACTCTATGCATCTGTGAAGAAACAGTAGGTACAGCTAGACATGGAAGCAGCCTCCAGCCTTTGCCTCGACAGACGCATTCACAGAAGGTGTTTTCTTAAGGAAGCATCCGTACAGACACTGGAGAGCGATGCCCTTGTTAAATCCACAAACATCTACTTGTATGGACCCCGAGCTGTCACATTCTTCTGACACACTTAATTCACTTCATCGTTAGTTATTTTCCTCCCTAGGCTATTTTGGCTGCAAGATAGATTCTCACAAAATAACAGGGATTTGACAAATAAAAGGGATGCTTATAAGGATGAGTTTGTCATAATCCTGCCAAGATAGGAAGCTGTCTAGAGTTCAGTCCTCAAGTGGGGTGAGAAACAACGGGAAAAAAAAAAAACAAAAGCCAGCCCCATTTCCACTTCAGAAATAAAGATCCAGACACGCAAATACATGTACACATACACATGCACTCACACATAGCTGTGTGCATATGTGGATACGGGCATGCACACAGTCACACGTATACCTGCACAAAGGTAAAGGCACTGGGTGGAATGCTGTGTGAGTGGTGAGTTCAGAGTCTCCTTGAGCCATGATCATACACAGGAGCTCCATAGCTGCTAAGGAGAAAGAAGGTGAGATCCAAAGTGACACCTACAGGTAGCCCTGGAGACTGTTTTAAGTCAAAATGCGATTTTTATCATGTTTCTTTATTCCATAAAATAAAAATTGGCTACTTCAAGAAAGTCCCTAGACTGATTTTAGGGTGCACACTGAGGACTGAGGCCATCTAGACGAGGTATGTCCTTGCATCCATTCTGTGCCCCACCTCCCTCAGATCCAGGAAGTCTAAGGCCAGTGGGGTTGGTGGCACCTGGGCCTGGGCAGCAGGGCCTCTGAGGCAGAATGTGAGAGTGCAGGGGACCCCCAACTTCAGGGTTCTCAGCTTTGATGTCAGGGTGAGTCAGCATCCTTGTAGGGGATAGACTGTCCAACCTGCAAAAGGTACCATTATTGTTTTGTCTGCTGGATTTTGTTTTTTGGGGTTGTTTTTGTTTGTTTGTTTGGTTGGTTTTCATTGCTGAAGATCAAATCCAACGCCTTATATCTTGGTGAACAAGGGCACTACCACCGAGGTACACCATGAGCACTCTCCCACTTTGTTCTGAGACTGAGTCTTGCTATACAGCCCAGACTGTCCTTGATCTCATGACCCTCCTGCCTCAGACTTCTGAGTGTTTCAGGCTGGCCCAGCTTCTTTAACCTTAGGGGGTGCCTTGTTACCTTGCTACCCCAGCAGGATGTCACCTGGAAAGCCCCAGAGAGATACTGCCTAGCCAAGGCATATCACCTGCTTATATCCTTCTGTTCCATATCTGGTACCCTCATCAGGAGCAGGAGAGTGGGCAAGTGGAGTCGGACAGAGTCCATAATCCCTGCTCATCAACAGCTTGTGATCCATCTCCGACCTGGACTACACCAGAGGCTCAGCCGGCATTTGCTAACACCAGTCAGAACCACCCTCCAAACCATCAGTGTGCCTGGAAGAGTTCAGAGCATCCCATGGAAGAGATGCTCTGACAACTGGTATGAGGTGACATCAGTCACCTTCAGCACACCTACAGCCTCAACTTCCCAGGACCACACAACTACTTCCAGCCTAGCATTCCCAAAATCACAAAAGGGCATTTTTTTACCCCAAACACTCAGAATTTAACCAAATTTTCTACACTCCCTGTCCCAGACTTTTTTTTTGTTTTATTTTGTTTTTAAAGACAGGTTCTCTCTAGGTAGCTGTGGCTACCCTGGAACCCACCAAGTAGATCAAGTTGGCCTCAAAAGTTCTGCCTCTGACTCCTAAATATCACCACACCTAGCCCAAATCTATCTTCTGGCAATAAATATTGTATTTACCTAGTTCATTTTTTTAAGATCAATTACTGATTTCCTAATGTCTAATAACTGATGTCTAGTAACTGAAGATGTTTGGAAATACAGTGGTGAGGTGAGTGGCTACGAGCATTTAATAGAAGGAGGCAGGAATGCAATCCAATTCCTAGCATCAACACCCCCCTTACCCACCCCCATGCCCCGGAAAACAAGTATCACACATAAAGCACCATGAAACCTTCACTGAGGTATCAGACACCCAGGGTTCAAGGGTGTGTCATGAAATTCTCTAGAGGAAATCTGCAAACTGGAAGGGCGCCCTTTGGGGAGGGGGGAGATCTGGGTAGGAGGAGGCAGGGAGGCAGTACCAACACATCTCCCCCACCCCGCCAGAGCCTCTGGACCACTCCCCCACGAGGCTGAGCAAAGCAGTCCCTCGGCAGTCAGTCCTCCCTGGCTATGCGGACCCCACCACTAGCAGATGTGAGGGAAGCTGTTTCCAGCGTCAGGGAGGTGTGGGTTCCCAACATAAAAGGAGACAGGGAATGTGCTGTCCCTATCAGAGCAAGCCACAGCAAGCCAGGTGCCAGGAGGATCAAAGCCCAGCGCCACCTCCCAGCTAATCCCCGCCAGGAATGCTTCCTCGCCAGCATTGTTTTCTTTCTTACCTACAGGCAAGAGGTACAGCTCCCACTCTGACACTCCACACAGGGTCCCGCACCCTCACACTGGCAGGTCTGGACGCCCCACCTTCCCCAGACTGTCCATCAGCCTCACTTCAAAGGGGCCGTCCCGGTGCCTCCCATCTCCGAGTGATGCAGGTGCTCTGAGGTAAAGAAAAGAGCCTGGTTTCCACTCTGGGGGTGGTGGGGGGGGGGGGACGACCTGGGTTTGAGTCCCACATCTGCTTTCACCTTCTGAACATTCCGACGGAGCTCCTATTTCCTCAGTGAAATAACGGCAAAAACCCGAAACAAAATAATGCCGGCCCCTGATGATGTCAAAGGACTTAGTGGAGTCTAGGGGTGGCTTTGTACTGTCCATACCCATCCAAGATGGAATAAACAGAAAGGTGGGGACAACTGAGGCAGGGGTAGGGAAATCCAGCCCCCCTCAGAATCCCCCCCATCCATCTCCCAAGTCCTTTGTCCACCCCAGTTCCCTCCCCCTACTCCTCCTCCGCCATGCTGCACCCCACCCCAGCACATTTTTGATGTATCTTTGATAGGGTGAGCTTGGGAATGTAACAGAGCAGCTGAGGGGTAAAAGGACAACTGGGTTACACTCAGCCTCTGCCATGTGGGCACTGCTAAGACCCTGATTGTGAGGGATCAGTTCTAATCGCCAACGTGACAATGATGTCACATAATGATGTCACTTTTTAGGTACCCGGAAGGGACTGTGGTTATGGAAACAGTTTTTTCTAGAATGTGCGTATACCTAATCAGGTAACTGAAAGACGGGGTATTTGGAATTATCATAGAAAGAAGCTGGAGGAAGTGAGGGAGGGAAAGAGGGAAGATTTGGGGAAGTTTTCCTGTGACAGCCCCTCTCTGCTGAGGCTATGTGGTTGTCAGGGGCACTGCTGCCTTTCTCCAGGGAATGAGGAATCCCTACCTCTCTAGACTAGTTACCGAGAGGATGAGCCGATAGGAAAGGGGGACTCTCTCTTCTGCAAGCACAAACTTGCCCTTCAGCTTTCCTCCATGCTGTGAAGGCCAAGCAGACACAGCCTTTGACCATGGACTTCCAGCCTTTGACCATGGACTTCCAGCCTCCAGAACAGCTAGCCACAATAAAGAGCTCTTCTGTGTCAACTCCCCACTCTGTTACAGCAACACACAATGGACTAAGGTGGAGAACAGCTCTCGCAGTGGAAGCCTTGGTGGTGGAAGCATACCAGCAGCAACAGAGAGCTCCAACCTGTCACCTCCCAATCCCTCCATCCCTGCCTGGACTAGATCCTCACTCCTAAGGACGTCTTCATCAGGACACAACAGAAGTTGGGTAACAGCTGCGGTGCTGCTTGTGCTGAGACACTACGGAGGAGTGTCTGAAAGCAAACAGTGATCTGGAGATCATAGAGCTGGCTCCCCTTCCCAAATCTCAAACTGGGCTACGACCCTGCAGAGTCACTGTTGCTGAGCGGGCGTCTAAAAGGCACCGAGAGCACGTCCCCACATTCCAAAGGTCAAGCGAGTCTAAAGCCCATCGCCATCACAACCTACGGTGCAAAAGGTCCCACTGGAGACACATAAGAAGTACTCTCTGTGAAGCATATTTGCCAGAGGGATCTTGGTCATGGATCACTAGCTTGCAGAAACACCAAACACCACTCATTTCCTTGTCTACACACTAGGTAACTTCTAAGTAAACTACAGCAGGACTAACAGATAAGACCCCACCCTGTCCCAAATCACCGTAATACCCTGAGGAGCCGAGGTCTTCGGTGTATTTGCTAACAGAATTTCTAGGCCTCATTTAATCCATGAACCCCACCCCCCACACCCAACTCCAAAGTCAAGGTCATCTAATGAATCATTCTTAGCAAAGTGTGCTCTTGGCCCTACTCTGGGCTCCTAGAATCTTTCTAATTAGTATCCCAGCAGAATCCTGTCCCTCTGAGGTACAAGGACCACCATCTCTCATTACCATAGCCAATCCTGAGCTGCAGAGGGCAGTGTCCCTTCTGAGGTTCAAATCAGGTCACCTGTATCTTATTATCTGGTGGACCTGAGAGAGTATCTAAGCCTCCCTGCCTTCAGTGAGCAGCCCAAAGCCATGTAGGAGCCTCAGTGGGTCAGGTGTAGGGGTGGCAAGCATGTGACACTGTGTGATACCACGTGACTGTATTACCCCACGTGACACCGTGTGACATCCAGTAGGACAAGTAAGGCATCAAGTGCCCCTGTTGAATGACCTTGTAAGCCTGACTTCCAAGGTCAGCTCAGGGTCAGCTAGGGCCTTCCTGGTGTGACTTCACTTCAACAGGCAGCTCTGTGAGGAGGCTGAGGAACACCTGAAATGCTCAGTCAGTGTGTGCCAACATTAAGGGGGTTCATGGCCTAGATCCCATAGTCAGCAAGGCTTTGCACCAAGCCTGCTGAATACTGACGTTCCCTGGACTTCCCTGTCTTCTCTCAAAGGCTTGCTTTCCTTTCACATGTGTTCCTTTAAGATGTTTTATTCTGCATGCTTTTCAAATCATCTTGGAAACTTGGCAGGGTATTAAAGCAGGAACATGAAGTGAGATTCTGTGGGCTGGTGAGGTGATTCAACAGGTTAAGAGTAAACACTGACCTCTGGGCATTGTGCACACAACACACGTAAGCACACACAAACACAAGTACGTGTACAAGTAAGTGCACCCCCCACCCACACACACACTAAAATAACAAGCCCATTTTGGCTTGTTTGTTTGTTTTGGGGGGAGTCAAGGTCTTACTATGTAGCCTTGGCTGGCCTGGAACTCACAGAGCTCCACCTGTATTTGCCATGCCTGGTCTAAAATAAATCTTTTTTTTTTTTTTTTTTTTTTTTTGTCTTTCTTATTTGTATTCACTGTTGAAAATATTTAATGTCCCGGGCCCTAAGGTCTGATCACCTGCTCTATAGCAAATCCAGTGGTGAACACTGTTTCTTTGTAAACACTGCAAGGTTTCAGAAACCATTCGAGAGCAGATTCTGGCCACCTGAGCTAAGGCCGGGTTCAGACTCCTTTTCTACTTCTAGGTTACCACAAACCACAGGAATGTCCTCAGACCCCACAGCCTCCATCCCAGCATCCAGAGAAGTAAGCAGATACCCAGACAGGCAAAGCCACCATTCCAGGGCCAAACAACAGTTCCTTCATATGCCTACTCTATACATACAAGCTCAATGAAGGTGGCTAGCCATGGCCTAGACCAACAGTTCTTAAACTGTAGGTTGCAACCCCTTCGAGGGTCAAATGACCTTTTCACAGGGGTTGCCTAAGATCATCTGCATATCAGATATTTATATTACAATTCATACAAGTAGCAAAATGACAGTTATGAAGTAGCAACAAAAATAATTTTATGGTCAGAAGTCACCACAACATGAGGAATTATATTAAAGGGTCATAGCATTAGAAAGGTTGAGAATCACTAGTCCAGACTCTGAGCACCATTTTTCAAATCAGCCATTCAGGCAAGCATCAGCTAACAGTATGTGTCTGGGGACCCAAGAGATAGAGCCTTATGCACTTATGTTGGTGTATCTTGGAGATTCCCTTCTTGGAACACAAATGTTCTAAGACATGGTCCAGTCAAGAGCCAGAGTCAGCAACATTCAGTGGAGTCATCCCAAACCAAGCTGTACTCCCGATGTACGGGTCCCCTGAGTAAGTAACTCCAAACAAAGTACATCAAGACCACGAGCAGTAGTGGACCTTGTTGGAAGCATGGACCCCCCTGTAGTAGTTTGCTGCTGTGGCAGCTCAGCAAGGAAGACAAGAAGGCATTATCATAGGTGGAAGACCTGCCAAACCACAGCAGAGGGAACCACTGCCATGGCAAACGCCAACCTCCACAGGTGGAATCCTGAGCATCTGAGCTCAGGTGTTTTCACTCATTCAGAACTCCTCAGGTGCAGATCATTAGCAATCAATCAAACATCCCTCCCACTACACACACACACACACACACACACACACACACACACACACACACACACACAGAGAAATCCAACACCTGCAAACAATACAAAAAGCCAAGGCTAGCCCCTCACCCAACAGTGCATAAAAAATTTTATACATAACTAAAAATAAACTTCCCTAACAACCTCCCTCCCACCAGGGATCCCTCTTTAAAGGCTCTCAAACCTAAGCCTGGAATAGTGAGGAGCTGAAATGGTAAACAACCAGAGCAAAGATGCAGGGCCAGCCCCCAAATTGATATGCACCAAAATCCCTTCACTGAGGAGCTCACTCTACAACATCTTCTTAATAACATCTCCTCGACAACATCTGTCTTAGTTTGCTTTTGACTTCGGTGATAGAACATCATGACCTAAAGCAACTTGGGAAGGAGAGTTTATTTCAGCTTATAGCTGATAGTAAACCATAAAGGGAAGTCAGGGCAGGAAGCTGGAGGCAGAAACTGAAGCGAGACCATGGAAGAGTGCTGCTTACCGGTTTCCTCTCCATGGCTTGCTCAGCCTACCGTCTTCTTTGTTTGTTTGTGTGTTTGTTTTGTTTGTTTTGTTTTTTTCAAGACAGGGTTTCACTGTTATAACTCTGGCTGTCCTGGAACTCACTCTGTAGACTAGGTTGGTCTTGAACTCACAGTAATGTGCCTGCCTCTGCCTCCTGAGTGCTGGGATTAAAGGCGTGTGCCACCACTGGCTGGCTGCAGCCTACCTTCTTCTACACCCCAGATCCACCTGCTGGGAATGCCACCACCCACAGTAGTCTGGGCTCTTTCACATCAATCATTAATCAAGAAAATGCCCACAGACTAGCCTAAAGGCCAATCTGATAAAGAAATATTCTCAACTGAAGTCCCCTCTTCTCAGATGATCTGACTTTATATCATCAAATTGACAAAAAACTACCCAGCACAACTGACTCCTTGCCACCCTGCCACACAAATATGTTACTGTTAAACCATAACCTTTCCTTTCTTGTTTGTCCCCAAGATCTCATTAATTTCACAATATAAAACGTGATACAACTTTAAAAGTCCCATAGTCTTTAAAAAAAAATCCAGATACTTTAAATCTTCAGTCTCTTTAAAATATCCAGGGTCTCTTTGAAAATCCAGTCTTGCTAAAAATCCAAAGTCTCTTAAGTAGTGAGAATCTGTCTCAAAAATGAAGATTTCTTCCGGCCTTCCCTACAGATGTTATACTAGTCAGCCCCCAGAATTATGGGAGAAGATTCATTTATATGTCACTGGACAGACGGACAGTTCCCAATATAGAGCAGCTCCATGGACGAGTTTGTGACTGATGGCGGTTCAAGAGCAACACGAACGTCAAATAGACGCCATCCTCAGAACCATGGGTTTGCATCTGTTCCTGGACCACAAATATATGCATAGGTGCAGCACTCTCTCCTGACACTGGGCAACAACAACTCCAGTAGCTACAAGATCATGAGGGAGAGACTCCAATAATCCACGGGACACCATGGCTTTCAGTAGCCTGGGCTGATTAAACATATTTCCAACTTATATTTTCAATTTAGGGTGGTTTATGGGGAGGTAGTACCATCATTAAATCAGGGAACATCTGTATATGAAAACCTCCTGATGGTTCTGTTTCACTGGAAACTCTGACACTCTGTGTAACTAAGCTCCCAGCTGCCTCCTCCTCCAACCTGCACAGCGCCTCCTGCTCTGTGGACACAACCCCTTTTCATGGAATAGCTCATGTGTCCCTCTGGACACCCAAGTTTGCTCAGCGAATTGGCTACTTTGGGAAGAGATTCTTCCCATCTCCCACACTAACGAAGCTCATTCTACAGGTGGGAGGCTCAGTCCTCCAGACACGTAAAGCTTTCACTCCTTAAAGCAAAGTGCTTTAGGCAGCATTTCTCAACCTACATATGGGTTGTGACCCCTTTGGGTGTCAAACGACTCTTTCATAGGGTCGCCTGAGACCATCTGCATGTCAGATATTTTACATCATGATTCATAACAGTGGCAAAATTAGTTAGGAAGTAGCAATGAAAATAATTTTATGGTTGGGGGAGTTCAGTGAGCAAAGAGTGTTCCTCCAAGCGTGAGAACAGCAGGCATAACCTTCATGAGCCCTGGATGATAGACAGGACAGTGCTGGCGGACTTCCGAGAAGACAACTGGAAGTGGAAAACTCCCTGACCTAATGTCCTTCCTGGGGTTTCACTGAGCGTCACTCACTGGAAAGGATTAGCCTGGATGAGTGGTTCTCTGCCTCACCCAGCCAATCCTGTGAGTCTGACACAGTTCCTTGATGCAAACCAGAGCTGGTGTGATTCTAATAGTTAGCACTGTAGTGCTCAGCACAGATAGCCAGTTGGTTGCTGCACCTGAGAGGTAACCACTCAGTGATCTTCCATCCCATCATTGTGAAAGCAAGCACGTCAACATGCCATGCAGGTTGCAGCTGATGCTACTTGCAGCATTTCAGAGAACCGTTACAGAGAATATAACCTTTACACTGTAAAAGAAAGCCGAGTAGAGTCTGGGAAAACAGCACAATCAGAAAAATGCTACTCACAAAAGCTAAAGAACTTGAGCTGAAACCCCAGAACTCCCACAGAAAAGCCCATCATGGAGGCATGCCTTTGAAGTCCCATCACTGGGGAGGGGGAGACAGGCAGAACCCCAAGGCTCACTGGCCTGCCAACCAGCATAAGCAGCAAGTTCTAGGACAGTGAGAGATTCTGTCTCGGAAAGGTCTGGGCTGGAGAGATGGCTCAGGGGCTAAAGAGCACTAACTAGGCTTGCAGAGGACCAGGGTTTGGTTCTCAGCACCCACGTGGTGACTTCCAACCATCGATAACTCCAGTCTCAGGGGATGCAACACCCTCTGTCCACCTCGTTAGGCTCAAGGCATGCACATGGAACACACACAAACATGTAGGCAAAACACCCACACACACAGAGTAAAAAAAATAATAATTTTTTAAAAACATACTTTTGATGTGTGTGTGTGTGTGTGTGTGTGTGTGTGTAGGAGTATCTGCAGAGGCCAGAAGAGAGTGTCAGAGCCCAGGAGTTGGAGTTTCGGGCAGCTGTAAGCTACCCAAAGTGGGTGATTTGGACAGCACCTGGGTCATCTGAAAGAGTAGGACTTAACCTCTCTGGGCCACCTCTCCAAGCTTCACACAAGTAAATCTTCAAATAGACAAACAAAAAGCCAAGGTGGACAGCACCCAGGGAACAACGTACAAGACTGACTATGGCTTCCACCCGAGTGTGTGTGTGTGTGTGTGTGTGTGTGTGTGTGTGTGTGTGTGTTAAGATTGTTGTTTACTGATCCATCTGGAGACAGCAAGTGTTTCTAAAGAGGTTAATAACAGGCTGGCGTGTTGGCATCCTTTAACAGTGCCACTCAGGAGGCAGGTGAAGAGGCAGGCCAGTCTCTCTGAGCAGAGGCTAGCCTGGTCTACTTAGTAAATTCCAGGATCAGAAAGAGAGAGAGAGAAAGACAGAGAGAGAGACAGAGAGAGAGACACCCTAATAACAATGAAAGGCCTCCATTCACTTCCTAACATTCAGTATAATGACAGCTTCAGCCTGGGCTACATACAAGCCTGTCTCAGAGACAAACAAACAATAAAGTAAATCTGACAAATGACCAAAAAAAAAAAAAAGCTAGTAAATCAAAATGAAGGGTCACAAAAGTTCACATCTTATTCTTTCAGATTTTCTAAAAATACGAACCATTCCAAAAAAAAAAAAAATGGGTGAGAAGAGTTTTTTCAGTACCACTGCCTAAGCCGGTCTGGTCTTTATTGCAGCTTCCTCTTCACATCAGGCTAAAACTCAGATTCTGGGAACAGCAAGTTCTCAGAGTGAACAAAGAAGCTACAACACCCAAGCCACCGCCTGGGACCGGCAGCGTCCATTATCCGTGGCATTAGACAAAAAGTGACCCAGTGAGAGTGCACGAGCTGAAAAAGCAAGGATTGGTGTGATGAGACCCTGATTGGGGTGGGGGGCAGGGGCTTGAACTTCAGTCCTCAGGAAGGTGGTAACCTTGACACGCTGGGTGCCAGCAGGACCACTAGTCTCCAGCCCTCAGGATACACAAGACCTTTCTGTGACAGGGAGACTCCCCTGACCCCTGGGGGAAGGCAGTATCCCCAGAGATCCTCCACCCTCATACCCTGGCTGTCTTGCTCAGGGTAGGCACTCAAAAAGACCGATGACAAGGCCAACACTTCACTGTGTTGGTCCTAAAACAAGGGGCTGGCCTGACTGGGCCCTGTGGCCCGAATGGCACACCATGGCAGAACTAGGGTCCATGGCTTGCTGCCCTGTTCCGAAAACTAAGAACAGCTCAAGGTGCATCCAGGTGATTCTGCAGCCTCCACGCTCCCTTGTAAGTCTTTGCTGATGTCTATAGCCACGGTACCTCAGCAACCCCCCCTCCCCCAGCAATCCTGGGAACCTCCGATTGGCTGTCTTGGCTTAGCCTTTCAGAACTTGGTGGGTCACTGAACTTAACACCAAGAAAGGCCAGTTATCAGAAAACCTAAGCCCTCTGGCCTCCTACAGAGAGAAGGCAGACAGCATGTGGGTGACTCAGCAGCTGGCATCAGCCCTGGGAGAGATGGGGCCCAAGGCCTTGTCCCTGTGAGCCATTGCCAGCAGACCAGGGACTTCAGAGGAACTCAAGACAGCCAAGGAAGCCTGGGTCTGAGAGAGGCAGCATCTGGCAACTCCTGCTGGGACTGTCCAAGTGCAGGCAGGACATATGACACCCCCAGCACCCCCCTCTCACAGGAGCTTGGGGACTTCTGCTTTGGGTGGGCTCATGGAGTCTGTGGAACAGTCACATAAAGAAATAAGGGGTGGGGGGAGAAAGTACAAAGAAGGAAGTAGATGAATCTCAAGGCCCATGGTCTTTCTGGACAATAACACCTGCCACTGCCTCCACTCCAAGGAAACAGGGCTGCCGTTTACCACCCACCAATCCCAGGGGTTCCAGCTGCCACTGATTCACAGTTTCTCACACAGCTAGCCAGAGAACGGTGTGTGAGGGGAACCCAGGCAGAAGCCGGAACTCTGCCCACGTGACGGTACTGCAGCCATATGCCTGCACCAGGACCGAGGTCGAGCCCAGCTGATGGGCGCAGTGGCCCCCAAAGAGGCTGCATCCTCTGAAAAAGGCCAACTGGATCAATCCAGGAGGGGATAAGCGTACTGGGGCATCTATCTTCCACCACAGGGGGTGAACATAGCCCACAGCATGAGTGGGGCCATTTGCTGTCATCTTACCCACTCCCCACCCGAGCAGGCTACCTGGTTCCCTTCCAGTCACAGGTGCCTTTGTGATACAGATCCAACACCTCTGCAAAATTTGGCAGTGTGTGTGGTCTTGATTCCAGGATCCACGAACATGATCAACCGAGCATCGAAAGTATACGGGGAGAGACCCTGGCTTCACTATCCGGCTCTATTAGATGCCCAGCATCTCTGGAGAACAGAACCTTTACTTAAATGTTAAACAAGCGGTCACACATTTACTGGTGGGTCTGTCTTAAGACTGGAACCCATTGTGAGACGAAGACAAAGGAAATAATTCTTGCCGTTTAACTGCGTGGATCTCAGGGAAACTGTCACACACACTATGCAGAAAGAACATTTCTTTTGTCCCTCTAGCACAGTTAAGTGCGCTGGCTTTGTATCTGCAGTTTGCAACGGGGAGCCTTACAGGAATTCCTAGCAGGCATTTGCTGGCAACTTTCGCTGAGATGGTAACTGGAAATGTGGGCTTATTTCCAAGAAAGCAACACCAGGCAAGATCCCCAAATCTGTAAAAGGAAGGACAAACTCTTCTTTTGAATGTTAAAGACATATGTTGCAGAGCAAAACTCCAAGAAAGAACTCATGACCCTGGGAATATTAATGAAACCCTGGGAAAACGTGCAAGCTTGTGCTCGCCGCCCTCTCTCTCTCTCCTCTCCCCCCTTCTCGTAAAGATAAGCTAGAACGTTCCCAGCTGGGCATTGAACCACCAGCATCCCACACACAGTCATGCAAAGCATGTGAGCACCACACGAGGGTAAAACAAAGCCTCTGAGTCAGGTAATGCCTAGCCCAAGGACGGGAAGTTCTCTCTTAACTCCTTCCAAAACTCTTATCACGCTGGAAAAAAGAACCCATGGCCTTGGTTCTTGTCCTTGGAGTTCAAATTTCAGTGACGGAACGAGAGATCAAACATGTTACCACTCACTTCTCTGGGTGTATCAGAAGGAGGGATATGGCTACTTCAGTTACAGGACACAAGTATGCAGACCTGTGACAGCTAGCGTGCCCCCCTGAGACCACCCTGGAGGGGACAGGGGCTGAGAGAGCTTTTCAGCCAACCTGGCCTGACCAGTGGGGGAGGGGCTCCGGCAGGCTTCTTTGGGCCCAGTGCTCTCCCCAAGAGGAAATCACATCAGAAGAAAGAAAGGCCTCAGGTGTGCCCTTAGCTTTTATTTAGGAAGGCCTGTGGGCAGGCAACAGCACACAAGCCCTAACCACTCAGCAAGGTCCTCAATACTGATGTCTTCATCAATGTCTTCAGCATCACTTCAGAGGAGTCTGAGGACAATCCCAGAACTACCCAGCAGAACCGCGCAGAGGCAGGTGTGAGCGTCACCTTGTTCCTGCAGTTTCTCCCGGGCTCCATCTCACCCCCAGAACAAACAGGCAGGGCCAGTTTATCCCCAGCAGCTCCAGGCTTCCTCTTATTTGCACAAAACCAACTGGCACCATAGGGGCCAGAGAACTGAGGTTCCCAGAGCACGTGGTTCTGACGCCAAGCGGAACGTGGCAGAAACAGCCAAAGGACAGGCAGTAATTCCAGAGGTTAAAGGGACACAGGACAATAGAGATCATAGTCAGCCAAAAGTCTCTGTCAGCTCAGCGCCACTCATCCTCCCGGCTCGTCCTGGCACAGAGAACTGAAGCCCAGTCTGTCTGGAGCTGGGCTGGTCTGGCAGTGGGTGCACAGCTGAATTCAGAGGCCCCAGCTGGACATTTACCAACAGTCCCAGCCACAAACACCCACAGGGCCAAGGTCAGCACTAATGCTCCAGTGCGTGCCCAGCTCCATCAGAGCACTGCCGGTCACAGGTGTCTGAGTTCACCCAGGAAGTGCCAGAAACCAGGACAACTAAACCAGTCTGTGCTCCAGCTGGGAAGGAATGCAGAACCTGGAGATGTGACTACAACCCACGGGTGCTGATTCACTCCTAGGCATGAGCCACACAGACTTTAGGCTACGTACAAAATGAGAGGGTGCCCAGATACTCAGCCAGCAGTAGCCAAAGAGGATTTGGGGTCTTCTGAAAGAGGCATGTCAAGAATCACTTACAAATCAGCCCTGAAGTTGAGGGATGGGGCTAGTTTGGTCACCATCCTGAGCATTCTGAGAAACCATTTCGGCCACTACTGCATAGACAGTGGAAGCATGAGACATATTTAGGGAAGAGAGCAACTTTGGGAAAATTATCAGTGTGATGACTTCGCATACACTGTGCTTCTCTAACATGGAGCCCCTGACAATGATTAGACAGGAGGAGGAAAGCAATGACGTATCGCAGTGTGAGAATGTCAGTGTGAGAATCACGCATCTTCAATCATTCTCTAATTTTATCACCTCTAACAAAATGCTTTACAAAAGCAGTACGTGTGTGTACTGATGACCCACATCTTTTAGATTATTCTTACTGAAATGGGGGCAGGGTGGGGGAGGGGGGTGAAAAGAGTGAGACAAGTAACTCTTGTATGTCGCTGGGTACTCGTCTGCTCAGCTTCTTAATCGTCATGAGCTAGTTAAAAATATACTCTTGCTAGAGGAAAATGAGGGTCTCTGGGGATCCCACGAGGAAACCAAGGTGCTTTAGAGAAATGAGGCTATACACTGATGTAGTAGTTCGCTGCTGTGGTGGCTCAGCAAGGATGACACAGAGGCATTTTCATACGTGGAAGCCCTTCCAGACCTCAACAGAGGGAACCAACATCATGGCCAATGCCATCCTCACAGTGGAACCCTGAGAGTCTGAGCTCAGGTGTTTTATTGATTCAGAACTCCTCGGGTGCAGATCATTAGCAATCAAACATCTCCCCCGCCCCCCCATAGAAATCCAACACCTGCAGACAATACAAAATGCCAAAAACTTAGGCAGCCTTTTACCCAACAGTGCATAAAACAATTATTTTATATATAACTAAAAATAAACTTCCACAACATAATGTTAAAGTGCACGGTGGACCCATAGAGACAAGGTCCACTACTAAGTTTGGGTACAGTTTGCCTGTCCCCCAAAAGGGTCACATGCTAGAACTTTGGTTCTCTGTGTGGAGGTATTAGAAGGCAGGGAGCACCTGTAAGAGGCGGAGCCTAAGAGAGGGTGGCATGTCGTAAATTGTCAGTAATCTCAGAATGTGGGAGGAAAGTCAGTCAGTTCAGGGTCATCCTCAGCTGCATAGTGGAAGGTGACCAGGTCACTGGGGAAACCGACATGGAAACTTTTAAGGCGGGTCCCGTGGGACCCTGAGCTACCAGAGAAGAGTTCTGAGTCGCCATCTGGCTTCCTGTTTCAAGATGTGAACTTCTTCCAGAAGTGTTCACACTATTGGGCTGCCATCCTCCATTAGACCCTCACCAGAGTCCAAGCCTTAGTCTCAGAAGTACTTGCAATCTCCAAAACTGTTGGCCAAACTTTTTTTTTTTTTTTTAACAAAGTCAACAAACCTCAGGTGTTTTGTTGTAGTAACTCTCAACTGACATACCCACCTACCCGTCCTTCCTTAGGAAAGGGGTCAGGACCCAAGTACTCGAGTCCACCCTGCCCTGCCTGCCTCTCCCCAAACCCATGCCACAACCATCCCTTATGCTTCCTTTATTGGGGGAACATGATAGGGAACAGGCTTTCCACAAGCTAGCAAGATGATACCTGTTCTTGCTTTGCAGTCTAAGCCCTCAGATCTCTACCTCCCACCATGGAGATCTCTCAGGATTGCCTTCTCTCTAAGGGGTCACTGGCACCCCCAGATCAATGGGCACTGGTGCAGATTAGCAGGCCATATTACTGCAAAGAGTGTGGGGAGCTGCCTAGGCCACACTGCATTCCCTAGTTGATGAGCAGAACCCTCATCCTGAGTCTTTCCATTCTCCTTGGCCATTCTCCCTTGGCTGCTCCAGGCAATCTTCTCTGTCCCTGCGTCCATGTGGCCCCACCTCCCTCAACATTTGCTTGGAAAGAAGCCAGAGCTGACCACCCATGTAGATGAGCCCTCTCTCCCGCTCCCTAGGGCCCACACTCTCACCTGGCCTAGGGGCCTAAAAGAATCTGGGTGAACACAAGGACGAGAGCCCCTCCTCCTTCCAAAACCTGACCAATTGTGCGAATGCTCAGGCTGGGAAAGGCGCTGGTAATTCTGGTTCAGTTTGATTCTGGTTCGGTGTGTTCCAAGGGTCCCTTGTTGACACTCCTGACTTGGAACTGTGAATGCATTCTTAGAGGGTAAAAATTAACCAGCACCAGCCATGAGAGTGTTATGATTGTGCTCTTGCTCCTGGGCCCAGCAAGCTCCTTGTTCTGATCAGAAAAGCTGCCTCCTCCCAGCCACTCTGGCCTCCAGCGCCATTCAGCAGAGCCAAACAGAGCAAGCTAGGCTCTGCGGTGCTCCCTCCAAATCTCCGCCGAGGCGACCCTGTGTAATTGTACTCATAGATCATATGCGCTGGCATGTGGCTCCCAGGCTGAACCATTTATCCAAATTAAAACCATTCTCCTGAAACAAAGTCAGACCCTTTTAATTGAAAATAAAACCGCGCAGCCCTAAAGGCGCTTGCTTGGTCGTGGTCTCTCTCTCTCTCTCTCTCTCTCTTCCTTTACTCTCTCTCTCAATGAAAGACATTCTTCTCTCTTTCTCATTCCATTAATCACCAAGTTTACACAATCTGTCAAAAAAGCATGGGAAGAAGCCCCCCTCCATCGTTTTCCTGCAGGCCTGGATTTGATCCTGGGGATGTTAACCGAGAGTTTGAGAACGCCCAAGAGGGTGGACCCTGAGAAGTCAGTGGTCATACAGTGTCTTAGCTGCAGTTTGGCATGTCAAGGCACTCCAAAAAGCTGCAGTTGCTTCTGGTCGTCCAACAGAAGAGCAGAAAGTAGGGACCACACATCCACGTCCACAGTAACATCATCTCTCATCACCCAAAGGCAAAAGGAGCTCAAGTGTCATTAACTGACAACGGGACCAGTAAGACACGGTGGGTCCACAGTGGAGTACCGGTAACCCTGAAGAAGGAAGGAATGGAGGAAGGAGGGAAGGAAAGGAAACTGATACGCATTACAGCACGAGGCTCCTTCGAGTCTTTATGCTACATGACATAAGCCAGTCACAGAAGGAGAAATGTGGCTGGTTCTACTTACAGGAGAATCACAGAGCAGTCCGACTCATGGAGACGGAGAGAAGAATGGCAGTTGCCAGGAGCTGGGGAAGAGAACAGGGAGCTAGTGTAGTTTTGCAAGATGCAGAGAACTGGAGACCCATGGTGCAGATGGTTGCATAACAATGGGAATTGTACTGAGAAGCACTGAGCTGTATACTTTTAATGATTAAATGTTTTAATGTTTAAATGTTAAAATTTACATCACATGGACTTTATCATAATAAAAAAGAAAGTTTGAGTTATTTTATCTCAACCCATTAGAAATCTTCCCAGGAACATGACTAGCTGGGATCTGCCCAAAAATCTACGTGCAAAGATACACACCAGTCATGACCAACAAATAGCTAAGCCCTATTAACCACAGTATACTAGCATACTGTCAACAGCAGTCCTGTTTCAGAGGTTATTTTCAGATTGGGAAATGCTGAAGCTGCTACATTGTTTTTAAATGCAGGATACAAAATAAAACAAATAGAAGGATCTGAGTTTGGTTAATCCAAAAAGCATAGGAAACACCAGGTACCCACAAATAGACACCAGGGCTACTGTGACTTGATTCTTTTCTTTTCTTTCTTCCTTTCTTTCTTTCCTTTTTTTTCTTTTTTCTTTTGTTTGTTTATTTTTGTTTGTTTCTGACTTTGTTTTGTTTTGTTTTTTTAAGGCCCAGTTTCTCTGCTGTAACTCTGGCTCTCCTGAAACTCACTCTGTAGACCAGGTTGGCCTCGAACTCACAGAGTTCTGCCTGCCTCTGCTTCCCGAGTGCTGGGGTTAAAGGCGTGTGTCACCACCACTGATTAGTGACTTGATTCTTGAACATCCCCAAATGGGCACAATGTGTTAACATCTTGGTCTCGAGACTGTATTGCTAGACTCCCTACCATGATGCTACTCCCCTGACACAGGCCTAAAAGCAGAAAAGCCACCTGGCCCTGGACCAAACTCTCAGACAGCATAATCCAAAATAAAGTGTTCCTCCTGTCACAGGTTCTCTTGGGTGTACTGTATAATGACAGAAAGCTGACAAAGGACATTGAAGCAGCTTCTTTAACATTTACTAAGTCTACAATGAGGGCAGGTTTTATAGATACTTAGTGAAAAAGCAGCTAGAAAACAAAAACGTTTATTACTTCAAGAGTAAAACTCCGGACAATGGGAGAATACACTCCCAACCAGCCCCCTGAGCGCCAGCATAGCCCCAACCCATACACAAGGGCCACTTCTCCTCCGCCCCTGGACACCTGACTTTATAGGTGTTTCCAAAGGAGTCAAACTGGACACTCTCATCCTGGAAAAGAACTTATCTGTCATTCTGGCCTCCATGTGCAAACCAGACTCCCTTTCCAGACAGGGATCTGAAAAGCAGCAAGGTAGGATGCCTTTGAGACCATTTGGCAAGGGAACCTCAGCAGGACCAAAGTAGCTTTGGACCTGGAGTCGGCAAAGCAGCCAAGTCCACAGTCACACAGGACCCTGCCCTGCTCGGAGGGCCTGGGATGCACAGGGGAGAGCTGCTGAAGCCTGGGGTTTTACCCCAGCTTTGTGAGATGCCAGAGACTGCTATGTTTAGTTCCCTGAGCACATGTCTGATCTACTTTCAAAATGGCTGTTGCAGAGAGGGTGGCTAAGAAAGCCTCTAGGAAAGGTGATAGATTACCAAAGTAGCGAGGAACGCCAAGACCAGGCCGAGGGAGGCCTTTGTTCTGGAAGGAATGTGCACAGGCTCAGACACCCTGGCTAATGGCCCAGAGTGGCCTCAGGGCTGCCCGCCCGCCGGCAGGCCAGATGTGGGCCTGCACAGTTTATTGTGGGCCCACTGCGAGGCTGCAAACTGCAGCTGTGCTCCAAGGTAATGAGGAGAGCCAGGATTCCTGAACCCTCTGGCGGGAAATAACTGGCTCCTGTGAACCTGGAGTAGGCAGGGCTCTCCTGTAAAAAGAGAAGCAACTCCAGAGGCCCTGCCCACAATTCTAGAGTGATTTCTTTTTATCTCCCAGCTACTGGATTCTGATACATTAAAAACATCAGGACTCGGTCCCCATTTCTCATAACAGTTCCATTAAAAACTCCACACAAGGGGCCGGGCGGGAGAGATGGCTTAGCCGCTAAGGCACTTGCTGCTTTTGCAGGGGAGCCGAGTTCCGTTCCAGTACCCACACTGTGGCTCTCAACCACATGGTTATGACATGTATGTGCTGCGCATAAGTATATGCAGGCAAACACTTGTACACATAAAATTAAAAATATTTAAAAAAATATGTAAATAAATAAAATCCACCCATGAGGTGGCATATCACACTGTTTGCTAAGGAGGCAATACCTACTTATCACCGCCTTCTCATCTCCTTGGAAGTATCCCCTGGTCTGCTTCTCAGTCAGTGGCACCCAGGTTAAAACTTCCTGGGCCCTCCTTGGGCAGCTGTGATGAGAATTTCCAAAGATATCTTCTAATATCTTTGAAACAGAAACAAGGCCAGGCTATGTATGGGTGTGTGGCTGCGATTATCTCTCTCCCAAGAGAAGAGGAAGAGGAAGAGCCAGTAACTTAATGTGCCATAATTAGAGTTGAAAGGAAGGAAGAGGCGATGTAAAGAAAGGCTGGCCTCAGAGTCCGAGGAAGCAGCTGGGACCAGAGTCCTGGCTGCGGCCGCCGAGCCAGGTCGGACCACTCAAGCAGAGTGAGGCAGCCCCACGGGGGCTGAAGAAGTCTCTCCTCTGGGCATGCGCACTGAGCACTGCAGACACTGAACTCATTCGGAACCTGCTATCCCATGGTGTGGTCAGGTTACTTACTCTCACATAACACTTGCTGTCTCTTTCAGAAAATGGAGAAAATCCGCACGGGAAATCAGACTGTGGGCAGAGAGGGAAGCCAGCACAAGACAGGATCTCGGGGATGGGAGGGTGGAAGGTGCTCCTCAGCTTGGGGTGGACACAGAGACAAAAGGTTCAATCCTGCTGGCTGAAGCCTCCAAGGAGAACCTGTCCTGCACAGGTACTCCACATGGGAGACTTTTCCAGATTGTAGGCATAATAAGGCTTTCAGCATTGTCTTTATTAAGTTTGCCCATTTGGAACAAAACATATTAAAGTGAGATTATGGCTCTCTTTTGAAAAGATCAGTAGAATTCTGAAGAATCTATAAATCACTAGGATAACCCTCAAGATTTCTACTTTGAACCAGCAAGATGGCTCAGCAGGTAAGAGTGCTGCCTGATGACTTGAGATCGGTCCCTGAAACCAGCATGAAGGGGCGAACTGAATCAATGAGTTGGTCACACACAGGCCAAGGAACACACGGGCATACGCATGCATACACACACACACACACACACACTTGTACAGAATAAATAAATAAATAAATAAATAAATAAATAAATAGATAAATGTAAAAGGTTAAAAAAGAAAAATTTCACCCTTCCTGACACGCTGGAGTATTCTGGATGTTCCTGACCTGTGCTGTCTTTCATTCCCTAAGTGAGATGATCCCAGTAGCCTGTCACCCTGTCTTTCCTGGCTTCCTCTTCTGTGGCAGAGGCAATCCCCACTAGGCCTCTGTGCCACCACATGAGAGACCCTAAAACATCGCTACACCTGGGACAGGTACAAAATAGGAACCAGAACCAGGCACGGTTCATTCCGGCACTTGGGAGCTCAAGGCAGCAAGATGTTAAGACTCCCAAGACCAAGCGAGCTGTGTAGCAAGATCCCACCTCAAAAATTAAATATGAACCAAAGGGTGCCTAGACATTCTCTGAGAAAGCAGTGAGCCATACAACAGTTTGTTCCACAGGAAGACGTGCCACACAGACACTGAGGACCACCCCAGGGACTCTGAGCTCAGCACTAAGTATGTCCCTTGCCACCACAGTAGACACACCCAAAACCCTCCCGATGCAAAGAGTTCCAAGAAACTTGGGAATCTGCATCTTCTACTTTTACAAGAAACAGGCATGCAGGAAACCATGGTCCCTGCCCCTAAGCTGCACTCAGCAAACTATATATGCATGGAACATGAGGTTGGATATGACAGAATAGGATCTCAAGTTTGTGCTCAATCTAAGAGAATGGATGCATGCATTTTGTCTTGGGATTCATTTTGCTTACTGTCTTCTGTAGTCCTGGTGATTGAACCCAAGTTCTCACTTGCTACACAAGTGTTCCACCAAAAGATACACCCCATCCTTGGGTGTTTTGAAATGAAGTACATACTCCTTCTTACCCACAGTAAGGGATGTAAACACCAGTTCTACATACAGACTCCTAAGAGGAGTCATCCGCTTTCCCCTGTGTGCATTAGGAGTAACTGTAATAACATCCCTACTCTCTGGGAAGCAAAGAGTAGCCAGCTATCAGTTAACCAAGGCTTACTTAAGCAGCTAGCCCAATCCCCTTATTCTAGACAAGCAGAAACAGCAGCAAAGGACTCTGGGTAGACAAGGTTCACTCCATGTCATTACTGTTGTCAGGGTCCTTTTGAGGTGAGCTGTTCCCCAATGACATTCAGGGTCCTACAAGACCTCTTCAGGGTCAGTGCACATCTTAGAGAACTTTTGCCCACACCCCAACACATTTCAACCTAGCTTCTGCCACAGAGAGCAGACCCACCATACTTCACCCAGCCACAAAACAAAGAGAACCGAAGGTAAAACTGTTTGTCAGAGCCCCTGTGAGGAGTCCTTGGAGAGGATAAAACCAAGACATTAATGGGCAATACCTCTGATCACTGGGCAGGTGGCATGGTCCTGTTAACAGCATTCTGTTTGCAAAAAGAGAAACGAACTTTTGCGAGCGATACCCAGCCCTCCCCACATCCAAGTCCAAACACAGGGTCAGAAGAAGCTCCCCGGAACGTGCCATTTGATCATCACAAGCTGATCCTAAGCAACACAACACAGTGCCAAGGGTCAGGGTGCACACAGACAGACCACTAGCGGCTCCCCAGGCTTTAGGAATTTGCTTGCTCTTTTTTCCTCATATGTAAAATGGGTCCTTGTGTCCTGGTCAGACAGGAACTGTGACTGCCTGACAGAGGCTCAAATATCCTCTCTCTTTGGTATCTTCCATTCCACCATTTTGCTTTATGGCCTCCTTTCCAGGTTATGGCCATGCCACAAGCAACAACTCCCTTAGCACCTCCTGCAGCATAACAACATATTCTGACCTTGTGCACCTTAGCTATGGAGTCAACATTTCCAAGTAACTCAATTTCAAAACCCAGCAGGCCAGAGAGACACTTTGTAAAAAAAAAAAAAAAAAAAACCTAATTAATTTGCATTCAGGAACATGGTGTTCCCTGAAGCAACTACTTTTTCCCTATCTTCTTAGTGGTTATGGTTTGTATAGAAATAATTCAAGTGCTGCTGCCGATAGCTTTAGCAGCCTCAGCAGAGGAATTAGCCTCGGATAGCAGAGGAGCTAGGCTCATCCGAGGGACTGCTGTCTGGACATGCACTCAAATACAACTGACACAGGAGGAGTGGTAGCCAGTCCGCGGAGGGGAAGGGGGGGGGGGGGGGGGGGGGCGGGGGGGGGGGGACACGAAGCTAGCCTAGCACCCAGGTGCTCTTTCCCAGAATCCTGGCTACTCCACTACATTTCAACATCGCAAACAGGGTATTTAACATCTCTTTGCCCATCTGCAAAATGGTGTGATAATCCCACTCCTCTCTTCCTAACAAGAGTCTTTCCCGGTGAAGAGCAATGAAATTCAGTACACTCGGCCAGTGATCTTTATTGCCCTTCTAGCTAGCACTCTGGGGGGTCACCATGACTTTGAGGTCTGACTCCTTTCTAGTTGTCCCAGTTAGTTCCCCAGGACCCACCAAATACACCCTCTTTCCTGCTTGCCCCGGCCCCTTCCTCCCGCCCCCAGCCCCCATGTAGATACTCTCAAATACACACATTCCAAGTCCTGGCCTAGCCTCCTCCATCTTCCAGCTGCAGCCACCCCCGCCCCCTCCTGGTCCTCAGGCCTCAGCACAGAAAAGCCTTTCTTAATACTTGTTGATTGATTCGCAAATATAACCTCATAGGCCCCAAAGAGAGAAGCGCCCAAATCACAAGAACTCTCAGATCTCATTTAAAAGGCAAAAAAAAAAAAAAAAAAAAAAACTAAAAGCACTTTTTAAAAGAATTAATGTGAACAGATCGAAGCCTCGAGAAAGTATGCCAAAATGTCAAATGGGTTAGCTCTGATGAATATGCATTCTCAATAATAACAGTCACTTCTGTATTCCTAGTCTGGGTGTATTTTTAAAGCTCTGTACATTCGGGACATGGGGGGACGTGGGGGGGGCGCACCGCAGAAAACATAAGTTGGAGTGGGCTGTGACAGAGCCTGGGGCGTCCCAATCAGTTGTGATCACTCTTGATAGTGGGGTCCGCAGGCCCCACTTCTTAGCGGGAACTTCTTGTGTTCAGTCATGCTAGTAGAGTCGGGATCACCTGCTGGCACCAGCCAGAATGTCAGTTGGGGGAAGGGAGGAGTTCAGGGTCTCTTCCCTCTGCAGGGATTCTCAAATCAGTTCAAGCAAACGTCCTCAGGGACACAACCTAACCCCGCGTCACCCAGACACCCCGGGGCCCAGGACCCTCCCTCCTACTTGTCAGCTACAGCGCCCGCGTGCCAGGAGGCACGTGCCACAGGTGGCCCCCAAACACCCGTCCTCCGGTGGACGGGAAAAGGCGCGATGGGACCCTGCCTCCCAAGCAACCGAAAGGAAAGGGAAAGAGGCGCAAGAGGCACTTGCCTGGAAAAGGCGGGAGCAAAGTCCTGCGATATCCCATTGCAGCCCCAAGCGGCTCTCCGTCTCCCGGTCCCTAACTGTCTCAGGGAGCAAAGTCCGCCGGGCCGCGCCGGCGGCGATAGTGCCGCTCCGCCCCCGCCCGCCTAGCACGGCGCCGGGGCCCGGACTCAGCCGGCCCGCGCCCCGGCCGCGTCCCCAGCCCTGCTCAGCGCCCGCGAGCCAGCCCGCGCCGCGTCTTGCCTGGGGACCCGGCTGAGCCGCAGGCTCCGGATCCAGTCGGCGTGGCCGTCCCCAGCCCTGGATCCCGAACTCCCTTCTCGGGTGTCCCCCGCACCCTCAAACTGTCTCCGCGCCCGGGTCCGGTGCCTGCTCGTCTGCATCCCAGCTCCAAGACCCCCGCACGCCCAGCCTCTGGAACGCGAGCAGGACCCCCAAACAAAAGAGTGTGGCGGCGCGTGGCCGCCCCTGCCCTGCCTCCCGGCCCGGGTACCTGGGCGAACCCGCAGCGCGGTCCGGCTGGGAGATGGCCGAAGCGAGGTTGGGCTCCGAGCTGCTCGCGGGCGGGCCCGTCCTCCTGGCTGGCGGCCCGCGCCCGCCGCAGGGCCCCCTCGAGGCGGCTCGGGCAATCGCCACGGACGGCCCGCGCTCTCGGGCCCTGCAGGTCACCTGGCCTCATCACCCTAACAATGTCCTGCGCTTCCAGGGGCTGTAACCCCCCCCCAGGGTTCCTGACCCGAAAGATGCGCTCTTAAAACACCCTCCCACCTCGCTGGCCTCCCTGAGCACCTGGGGCCCCAGTTCTAGAGGATCGTCAGTTCTAGGTCTATGTAAGTGCACCTGGAGAGGGAGGTTCGAGTCCCATTCCTGCAAAACCAGTTTATTCTTTCATTCGGTGTGTCTGAGTGTTGTGTCTGAGTGTTGTGTCTGCCTGGAGAAAGGCCTACAACAGCGTCCTGTGACTGATTATCTAGTGGAGTCCACGGGTGTATAAAGCAGCAGTCCTTCCAAGACAGTTCAAGATGCCTCAAGAGCCCCTGCAAGGTCCCCAGCTCACCAGGCGAGGGATTGGAGGGTGGAGGTGGGGCGCTAGAAGTCACTTAACTTCTTAAAAGTGAACCTGGTTGAGGCAGGCCAGGAACACAGAAAAAAAAATCCCCTGAAGAGCCCTTCTCAGATGAGGACAGAGCAACAGACTGTCTATCCCTAAGATTCAGACGGCTGGGCCTCTGTCCCAACTTTCCCATTGTGAACTCTAGGGAAGGGACAGCATGCCATTTTATGGTCTCTCTAACACTTGTGCAGAAATGAAGTGCACTCCACCTCCCTGGAGTTCCCAAAGGAATTGCCATCAGTCTCAAGTGGACACCAGCAGCCTTGGACACTAGCAGCCCTTGGTATCACCTATGCTGTCCCGGGAACATACTCAGGGTAGACTTACATCTTGCAAAAGAGGGCAGAAGTTGCATCTGCCGCTGCAGCAGCTGTCTGAGGGTCCTACCTGGAGCCAGGCGAGGGCACTGCCTGATGCCAAGTTACCAAGAACTATCCTTCTTGCCCTATTGTGCCTTTAAGGAAAACCAGGGGGAGTGGAGAAGGAGCAAGGAAAATTATACCTGGTGACTATTTTCACTGCAGCCCTATAGAAACCCTGGATCCAAAGCCTGCCTGCCAAAGCCCAGTTCATCACTGAGAACCCCGAGCCTGGGCGACACTCTATGTCCCCTCCACCGAGCAAAGAAATATGAGACTTCAGTGAGGTTTGGGAAGACCAGTCCTACCCCTGAAGCTCTGGGAAATAGCAATGTTGGGAAAAGGAGCAGGTCATTAGTTCCTGGAGGCAATCGCTTCCTGGGCACTGACCCTCCGGGGCCCTGAGGAATGAAACAGACATTTCCCTGCCCTCTAGCAGCAGTCCAACAGGCCATGGGGTGAGATGCAGAATGCTTGGAAGTGAGCCTTTAGAGAATAGGGAAGAGGTCACGGTCATTCTACTAGAAATGGGGGGTGAGACAGGAGCAGTCACTTTGCCCTTTGAACTGGTAAGGAAATAGCCCAAAATTCTACTTAACATGCCAAGGTCACCCAACTGGTCAGATCAAAGCGTGATAAGGTAAGGACCCAAGACCATTCAGAGTCTACGCTGTTCTCTCAGGCTCTCACCAGATACCTACTCATTGGATCCTTCTATGGAGTCACTGGGTTGCCTCGCTTGATCCCTGCTGCCTGCTGCATGAATTTAACTCCACAAGGTGTTAAGAAAAACCCTTGATAAGAACTAAGGCTGAAGGGTGCTTGATAGCTCAGAACGAGGAAGACTCCAGGCAGGGCTGGGGTTCTCCATCCCTCTAGCAGGATCCTTTCCTGAGATCTCCCTCCTCCGTTACCCCTACCCAAACTACATAGTCCCTGACCCCTGTCTCTGTCCCTCACTGCTGGGGTAGTTCCAGTTGGGAATGGATACCCTAACTAGACCCTTGTTTCTGGAACAATGAAGTGGGGGACAGTGCAGGTAATGTCCGTCCTTACATTCAGTGCTAGTGTTCAAAAAAAGAGAAGTTGGACCATGGTATCCCTGAGTTCTCCATGTCAGGCTGTCTGGCTGCTCCCCGGTTCCTGCATCTTGTCTACAGGATAAACAAAGGGACCTTTGGATGTATGGCCTGGGCCTGGCCTACCCAGTGCTAAGTACCATGGGCCTTCTCACTTCACATGACAAGTCTTTGAATTTCCAAGAACGTAAAGCAAAAACGAGCCATGAGCAATTATCAGAAAAAAAGAGATCGTGTGTTTTTTCCATGCTTAGCCCTCCAAAAAAATGTCTCAGATTTGAAAACCAAAGTGTCAAACCAATTTAGCTATAGGAAAGCCTGCCAAGATGGCCCTACCCCCTGGATCCCCAGCAGGGGAAGGGGCTGATAGGGCCTTCCTTCCTTCCTCAGAACCCTCTTTGTAACCTCCTGTCATCTTCTTAGTAATTTTGTCTTTGCTCCGAGGACCGTCTTCACCGTAATAAAAGTCTGATAATTTTTATTCCTAGATTGATGACTTGGATATTTTTCTTATTGTTTCCCCTTTACACTGCATACTTGTTTCCCAAAGACATACTGGATGGCAACAGGAAACACACGAGAGGTAGCAGCACAGCCTGCAGTGCTGTGAAGCAGCCAGGGTTTGAGTGTGAACACACTCCAAGGCTTTGCCTGAAGATGCGGCGTCCCCAAGGACTTCGCTAGATGCTTCACGATTTCTTCTCTTCCTTCTCTCTCCCCAAACGTGCAGATCCTCAGCCACAGTTTGATAGCGTAAGCTACACACTGGCCAGCCCCAAGCAGGGCCATCTCACTTTGGTTTGTTGGTTTCAATTTTATTTCTTTGAAACAAGACCTCACTATGTTACCCATGCCGTTCTCAAACTCATCTTCCCCTTGCCTCTGCCTCCCGAGTGTTGGTTTTATAGATGTGAAACACTGCGGCCCAACCCAACCCTTGCCTAGGCACATTGTATCTAGAACTTCTTACAATTCTGCGGCTGGTTGTGAGTCAACCTGAAAGGGCTAATGAATGAATATGCAGACTGCTGGCCAGACATTATTTAGGAGCGTTTTCGAAGATGTTCCAAGTGCACACTGGCGTTTGGATCAGCACAGTGTGTAAAGAAGATGGTCTTCCCCAACGCTGATGATCATTCTCCTTTGAGGGCTGAGGAGAAAAGGAAGGACGGAAGAACAATGTTCTCTCTTTCTTGAGCTTGTAAGTTCATGTTGTCCTGCCCATGGACAGTTTGCTTCTGGCTCTTGGGCCTTCAGACTAAGACTGGACAGCACCACTGCTTTCCTGGCTCTGCAGTTTGTAGGCAGCTGATGGTGGGGGCTTCTCGACCTCTATAATCTAACGCTAGCCAATCTCTATAATAAAGCCTGTCTTCTATATACATTCTTTTGGTTCTGTTTCTGGGAAACAAAACAGGCTTTCTGGGAAAGCCTTGTTGATGTGGTACCATATTCTCTAAGCGCACATTAAGGGGACAACATCTACAGCATAGATACTAGGAGACAGATGCAGGCTTGGGGGCTTTGTGTAGCCAGCCAGCTTTCCTGGGAACTGGGCTCTGTTCTTCTCTGTGCATGGTGAGCAGCAAGTTTATCCAATGAACCTTCACAGAGCTAATTCCTGGGGCCAGGCTCAAGGCCCCCTGTTTCTGGATTGGATAGCCACAGGCAGAAACCAGAGCCTGAAGAGAGTCACAGTGAGTCAGGCAGGATGGGTCTGAGATCTCAGACTCTTCCTGCTGGAGGAGCCTTCGGCCTCCAGCATGACAATCCTGAGAGATGCCTGTTATACCTTGGCTTGACAACTTCCAGTGATAGCATCTGTTCAGTTTTGTGAAAAATCAGCCCATTCAGTGAGTGGAACAACCCGCTGGGAAAGCCTTTCTAAGAGAACTGCTTCTCATTCTCTGATGAGGACACAACACATCTCCCCAAGGCTGTGTGAATCAGCCAAGGAGGAGTACTGGGAAAAGATCTATGAAGCAGCAGGCTAAGAAGCATGCCTTTGTTGGGTAGACATTGTGGAGAGATCATGGCTGGGAGAAGGAATATGCACACTGCATGAGGAGAGTGCCTCCTACAGGCATGGTGTGGGCACTAAGCCTGTTCCAGGGAGGGAGGATGAATCCAGAAGGGTTGGGAACAGGTATAAAAAAAAAACCTAGCAAAAACTGAGAACCCACCAGAGCCTACTGGGAACCTGGGCTATAGATTACATGACCCAGGACAGAGAAGGATTCAGGAAAGGCCAGGGGGCAGTATTGCTAAGCTCGTTGCTTTTAATCCAGGCAGACTTGAGTGAGAATCCTGGAGCCATATCATAGTTACCTCTGATTTTTCCATTTCTCCTGTGGTGCTGGGGTGGAGCCCAGGGCCTTGGACATCTGGGTAGGTAGGTGAACATTATACTCCTGAGTTACATCCTGAGCTCAGCCTTCTTTTTCTAATCTGTAAAAATGAAGTTGCTAAAACTCAAGCCTTAGGATGGGTTTGAGTCCCAGCAGCCCTTAGCACTGGGACTAACACAGAGAAAGCTCAGGCTGCGGAACTGTGTAGGGGGGCCCTAGGCCTATGGGCCTTGGAGACTTGCCGGAGGTGGAAAAGAATACTGCTCATCTACAGTGAGCCTGATAATGACCTCTGACCCTCAGTATCTGGAGCCTTGGTGGGCCTTGTTTTGACTTTATCTAGAAATACATAGCCCAGAAAGTCAGCTGGGGGCTTTGTGGTTTTATTCTCATTTTTATTTTTAAACAGTTGTGAATTAGACAAAGGAACATCATTTTATGTTCTTTTAGTAGCTTCCCACCAAGAACCTGGAAGTACTTTGCAGTTAAATGAATATGGAGGGCCCAGCCTTAAGTAAGAGGAAAGCCAAGCTCAGCAGGGTGGCCCTGTCTTTTGTGAAAGTCATTTATCCTTTTCCCCTTTCTGTGGCTCCCTTTGGACCTGGTTACTACAGAAGACTCTCTAGGGTCAGGTAGGTCCTGTAGAGCTGCCCCAGCTTCCTGGATCCTGATGGTGATGTCATCTGCCCCTGGACTAGACTTCCTACCTCAGAGGACATTTAGGGAATGCATTTAATTCCCACAAACTCCCTTACCCCATTGAGCCCTTTGCATAGTGTGTCCGTATCTAAAATCAGAACAGACTTTTATGGCTTGATAGGAACTTCATTCAGGTTGGCCTGGGTCCTTCCTCCCCCCCCAGACATTGTACTGCATCATGTTTGGAGTCCTGGGGTCCAAGGGCCTTCGTGCCTATGTGCAGAGGCCTCATCTTACCTTTGCTGTGACATCTCTTGTGAAACCGGGCACCTGCATCTTCCATCTATCCATCCGGGACCAGATCTACCCACAGCTCGGTCTTCTCCACCTTACCTTGAGCTTTCTGGATTTATAGCCTGGGGTTAGGCAACCAGCCTGGGTTTCAACTGCTTCAGTAAGCCATATATTTGCTCTGCGGCTTTGGCAGGTTAATTAACCTCATTGTGCCTCAGTTTCTTCCATAAAACATGGAGAAGAGAGAGAAGCTGATCTTCATCCAGCTCTCCTGAAAGCTAGAGAAGACCCAGTCTACTTAGTATACTCAGTGTACTCAGTACTTTGTACAAATATCAGCCGTCACAGCTGAGCACTCCCATCACTCCGAGGCCTGGCCCAGATAAGTAAGACCATTGACTCCATTAGAGAACTGCTCAGCTGGCTCCTCACCCACAAGAGTCTGATCGACTCTGTGCTATGGAATCTTTTTGACCTCTATGGCTCCTCTCAAAGCCAAGTCGGTATTCTGTTTCAGGTACGGATTCCAAACCTCGAAGACCATCAGCATCACTTGGGGGACAGGAAGGCTAAACGTTCAGACTTCCATCCCAGATCCTCTGAATTCCCAGGCTGGGTCCAGGAATGTACTCTGAGAAAAGAGTTCTCTGGATTTTTTTTTTTTTTTTTTTTTTGTAATATCCACCTATAAGGAAGGAATCTGTGTAGTTAGGAGACTTGGTTATCCTGGTGCGTTCTTTATTATCCTGAGACTCTGTTACTATGAAAGCCTGTCTGGTGTGAGAACTTAGCTGAATATCTTTCCAGCAGTTCTAAGGGGGAAATTTGAATCTGCTGCAGGTTAGTTCTTAGATTCCCTACGATCCAGCCTGGCCCTGTAGGGTATACCTCAGGAGGGGATCATTCACAAAGCTTTGGAAGCCCAAACAGATTCCTATGGTCTGAAAAGCAACCAGAGGCACTAAACACAAGACACGCTCTTTTCAGAAACTTTGAAGGCATGCCAGGACTCCTCCGTCTTCTACACACAAAAGAGAGACTTTCTTCCATTGCCAGCCCAGGTTGTTTGTACCATACCACACTCACTCATGTACCCACCTCCCCCGTCTCTGCCTCAGTGACCCCTGGATCCCACTGCCAGAATGAATGAGCAGTTGTCCTCAGAGCTGTCAAGCAGCACCCAAGAAACCCCAGACCCTCCAAGACAGACGTTGAATACGTATGAATTGCATTTTCACTATCGAAATAAAGCAGGTCATCATGTTCAACATATCTATTATTAATTTAAAAAAACTATTTTATTGCATGCACATGGATACCATGGCATATGGATGGAGATTAGAGGTCAAAATTGTAGAGTTGGCTCTCTCCTTCTACCTTTCCATTGGTTTTGGATTGAACCCAGGTCTCCAGGTACCTCTATCCACTGAGCCATCTTGTTGGCTTTCCATTATTAACCTATGAACTCTGAAACCCTCTCCCCACCCCCACCCCACACCTGCATGCGCATGCGCACAAACACACATATACACACACACACACACACACACACACACACACACACACACACACACACACTTGCCCTGCATGTCTGGCCCTCGAGCTCCCTGGCATAGACTGGAAAGTTGAGTGTGGTGGGCTGCAGCTGTTGGCATGATTGCTTTTCCATTTTTAACACAGTGTTCATTTCTTTGAAATGACACAGTAAGCAAATGAACACCCAGCTACATCTCCATTTTCCTTTTATCTCCCAATTCTTCAGAATCTGGTGTGATGAAACACAAAAATTCCAGCTGCCCTCCCCTGGCTTTCCTTCCTCTCCCAACTCAAAGCCCCAAAGTAATCAAGAAGTCCAGGTACCTACCAGATACCCATCCTCCTTCACAACGGTCTAAATTCAGCTCTTCCTTTGACTTCCAGAGCAAGCTGGGCCAAGAGAAAAGAACTGAAACATAGCAGATCACAGCATGTGTGTCTACACACACACACACACACACACACACACACACACACATACACACACACACACACACACACACTTTTGATGGTTTGCCTGCTGCCATGGCCTCTTACAAGCTGACTCCCTGATTCAAGCTTCTGGAAAATCTTGATGATTAAAACAAAACTTTCCTCCTGACCTTGCAGGCTTCGGGATCTGTGTCAAGTGGAGAGTCCTCATTCTGCAACTCAAGCTCTGGCAAATGATACACAAACCACAACCTGCTATCAAGTCTTTCATAATCCTGTACATGGAACCAAATGGAAGGAGGGACCTGTAGATGGGGAAGCTGCCAGAGTGCTTAGTCTCCCTGGCTCACTGGCATCTCTGTTTGTCACCCTCGGCCCCCCACCTTTCCTTATGGCTAGTATGGAATGAAGTACTCTAAACTGAATAGATGCTTTTATAGGTAGGATTCACAGTTTTTCTTTCTAATGTTGGGGTCTCATATTGGTTTGCTTGACTCTAAGTTTCTACGTACAGCAAGGGTTGGATTGGGCAGGTTGGTGAAAGATTCTATCCTTTACAGAAGAAAACTGGTGTATTTAGTGTTGCGCGCAGCCAGCGGAGGGCATGAGAGTAATAAGGGAACAGCCAGCATATGGCCATGGGAGAATCTCTGTGTTGGAGGAGCCCTCATTTGCTCATTTGGAAAGGTGAGCCATTTTGCTTGCAGTGTCTGCAAGCGTGTAGTTCCAACCACACAGATGGAAGAAGTTGTTGTAGCTAATTTGTTTTTTCTTTGGCCATGCCATTCTGCTGTTTTAGTCTTTGGATGGAATTGAAATGTGCCTTTTCTGTTTTGTGGACACTTACCGGATCAAGTTTTAATCCCTTTCTGGTCTCTCAATCATGCCTTTCCCTCCACACTATATTAAAAGGCCAGAAATCACTTCCCCATGACTCCACAGGTATGAGTCACAGATGAGAAAATTGAAGTTACAGGGCAGGTAACCGATGAGAGCTGGCTCCTAGATCGTTCTCCAAGTTGAACCAAGTCCTCCACCACACTTGGCTCTTTCCTGTCCGAGTTTCTGACTGTATCTCAGAGGCACAGCTTGGGGTCAGGGATTTTCTGTGGATGTTCCTGGTCTTGAGGATACCCTTTAAGCAGCATGAGAAAACCAGGGTGCCCTTTTAAATGTTCTACTCAGAGAACTGCAGTGATCACTCCTACAGACCTCTGGCAGAGAAAGACTGCCCTTGGGCTCCTTTGGTTACAACTTAAAAGTGTTGATTGGAAAGAAAAAAGATAAAGGGGATATAACAACAACACTAAAGATGGCTTCAAGGTGAAGGGGAAAGGTAGAGATGGTTTTTCTTGGCAATTTCATTTTCGTTTAAGAAGTAGTTTATTGAGCACTAAAATCAGGGCTGCCCCACACTGCCCAACACCAAGGGGTGTGATGTATAAGGGGACTAGCATCATTTTTCTAGAACAGCATAGCAATTGCTTAAGGGGCATGTGCACACACATGTAGAGGGCATATAAATATTCCTTCCTCTGTTTAGCTGGTAGACCATCAGGTGGCACGAGTCGATGACCCCATGAGAAAAGAAATTTACCGGGACATGGAGGTAAAACTGTAAAAATTTAAGACCTAGATAATACAGATAAATAGGGCTGGCTGACACAGAGAGAGATTTGGGGATGTGCTGGTCAGGTTTGATCCACTTGATACAAGCTAGAGTCATCTGGAAAGAGAGAATCTTAATTGAGGCCATCAGGTTGCCTGTCGGCAAATCTGTGGGACACTTTAATAATTAATGATTGGTGTAGGAAGGTCCAGTCCACCATAAGCAGTGCCACCCCTGGCAAGGTGGTCTTGGGTGGTATAATGAAGCAAGCCATGGGGAGCAAGTCAGTAAGCAGTGTTCCTCCACGGTCCCTCCTTTACTGCCTGCCTCCAGATTCCTGCTGGAGTTCCTGCCCAGACTTCCCTCAGTGACAGACTGTGGCAAGGAAAGGTAAGCCAAAGAAACCCTCTCCCCTGCTAATTAGTTAATCTTGGTAAGTGTTTTATCACAGAAATAGAAAGTAAACTAAGACCAAAACGTTCCCACAGAAAGAGCAAAGAAGCAGCCTCTTGGGACCTCTGACCAAATATGTCCTGCTCTCTGTACCAGATTCAGTACCACTGGGCTAAAGCCCCAGGAAGAATTCCATTACAGAGACACCCTCCGGTAACAAACACTTCCCTGACCTAGAGCAAGGCTGGCTAGCTGTGACCTTTTGGCCTATACTCTTTAACTTTGTCTAGGGGAGGAATGGGGTCAGATGTGGATCCCTTGAGCCACTTTAAAGGTAGCTAGACTTGAGCAGAGAATTAGGCAGAGGATGGGGAACAGGATGAGTGGGACTAGGTTGCCAAAGCTTCTTGCATGTGTGGTTTTGGAGATGATCATATTTAGTTTTAACTGTCAACATAGTCTAAAAATCACGTGAGAAGGGAATCTCAATTGAGGGAGTGTCCAGATCAGATAGGTCAGTGTGCATGTCTGTGGGGAACTGTCTTGATTGCTAACATAGGAAGGCCTAGCCCACCATGGGTGGTGCCATTCTCTAGGCTCTTGTTTCTGGGCTGTATGATAAGACTAGCTAAACATAAGTCTCTTAGCCAGCCAGCAAGGAACATTCCTCCATGGTTTCTGCTGTTGAGTTGAGTTCTTGAAGAATTCTTATTTTCACTTCCCTCAATGATGGATTTTTGACCTGGAAGTGTAAGCTGAATAAACCTTTTCAAGTTGCATTTGGTCATGGTGTTTGCCACGGCAACAGAATTTACGATGAGATTTCAAGCTGAAGCAGTATGCCGTCTTTACCACGTGTCCCAGAAAAAGAGGAGGGGGTGGACACGGATAGAGACTGGAAAGTGAGAGAAGGTCTTGACACACAGTCAGCCACACCTGCTTCTGTGCATCATGGGACCCATGATCTCCATGGCACATGTTTGACACCTGTGCGTCAGAATTAAGGTGTTTCTTCAAGGCTCTCATTTTACCCTCCAGAACAATGAGGTCATTTCCGTCTCTGAACCTTACCTAGGACCTTGATGAAACAAAGGCTAAGTTTCAGTCCCCAGGAATAATATATCAGAGGTATATATTTTGGGGTAGAGAATGTTCAAGGTTCCTAATTACCAGAAATAGAATAATCTATGAACATTTCCCAAGGACACCCTGTGACTGGGAGTAGTCTGCAGGCTTTACAGACGTTAGTTCCTTTATCCTCTTAATAGATTGATGTGCGGTTCATCGAGGATGTTCCCTCAAAAATTCATGTTGAACCTAACCTCCCAGTGTACTGAGAGGCGAGGTCTTCAGGGAAGGTGACATGAGAGGTCTGACACTGTGAGTGCAATTAGCTGCCCTTATGAGGCTCTGATAGGAGGTTCCAATCTCTTCTCCCCCTTCTTGACCCCCTGTCTTGGGAGGGATCAGGGACCAGGCAACACTTGAGGACAGAGGCCAGGATCTCTCCAGCCCGAGTTCCCATTCATGATAAATGATCTCTTAGGTACCTCTGCGGCAGCACCGGTGAGGTAGGTGCTATTACTGTCTAACTATTGTTTGCCAGGAATCATCAGGAAGACTGAACTCAGCCAGCACAGAACTGGAAGGCTAGCCTCATTCAATGCTGGAGATATGTATGGCTCAGTGCTTAACAGCACTTGCTACTCTTGCAGAGGACCCAGGTTCAGTTCCCACACGGATGTGTGACTCATAACTGTCTCTAACTCTAGTTCTGGGGGATCTAGGCTCTCTTTGGGCAATGCATGTATGTGGGACACGTGAAGGCAAAAGTCACGTACATAAAATAAAAAGCTTTGAAAAATGATAGCTTCAAATATGTACTTTTATTTTATACACACACACACACACACACACACACACACACACACACACACACACACACACACACACACACACACACACACACACACACACACACACACACATCCAAATGCATGGGCAGTAAGTACTCACTCTTAACTGCTAAGCCTTCTCTCCAGTCCCTTCAGAGGATTTTTTTCATGGGAGAATATTTTGCCCAAACTATTCAAAGGTGGACAGAAAAGATATGTTTGCATGTATTAAAAATATGGCCCTGTGTGGTGGCACATGCCTTTACTCTCAGCACTCAGGAGGCAGAGACAGGCAGATCTCTGTGAGTTTGAGCCCTCTTGGTTTACAAGGTATCAGGCCAGCCAGGATACATAGTGAGACCCTGTGTCAGACAAAAACAAACATCAGAAATAGACTTAGAAGGAATCATAGAAGCAGAAAAGAGGCTCACAGTGATAACCAGGCCCGCCCCCTTGCATGCAGGTGGGTTACAGACAATCGTTTATCTCCAAATAGGCTGTTCTTTAGTTCTCAAGTATTCCACCATGAACTCTTACACTTTTTGCAAGGAGAAGATGCTACAATTGCTACTGTTTCTAAGCAATATGTCATTGCAACTTCAAGCCTTTCCTTTTGGACTGTCTCACAGTATAGACCATGGGCTCTATTTAGATCCTACCATCCCCAGACCACTTCCCCAACTCCCACTCTAGTGAACTTCAGGTGCTGTTCCCAAGCAAAGCAAATTTCATTTCTCCAAACAACAGTGACACGGAGCAGCTTTTTCGCCCTGGTCAGCTCTTGCCACATAGTTGGGATGCCAAGATTCTTTCAAACCGTGTGGAAAGTCCCAACAACCAGCCTAGATGTCAACTTCTGAGTAAATAGTTTCTCTTGCCAACATTCCTTTCTAGGGTGAGCCTTCCAACTTTTCCCAGTATTCTGTCTGTAACCTCTGCACAGCGTCAGGCCCTGTGGTAAAAGTAGTATACGGCATACGCCCGTGTGTGCCGTGTGCAGGGTCCAAATTCCTTCCCAGCAACCTAACTTCCTGTCTCAGAAGTGGTAGTTGCTGCAGAGAATGAACGACTGGAGAGAAGGATGCCCTAATTCAGAGACAGAGCAGAAAAACCAATGTGATTCTCCAGCAATGGGGTCCTTACTTCCTTTTGTGCACGTATGTGGGCGGAAGTTAAAGGTGAATCCACATATAACTCCGCCTCACTCATGGAGCACAGCAGCCCTCTGTCACCCGTGCTGTGGTGGATGGAAAGAGAGAATTCCAAATCTTAAGCTTCAGGAAAACTCTCTTCTTTGCCCAGCTGTTATCTATCATAAAATCATATTGGGAATGGGGCATGGTGATGTGTGCCGATAATCCAAGGAGAGCAGCTGAGGCAGAAGAATCTGTAGCGTAAGGCTAGCCTGGGCTACCTGTGAAGAACTTGTCTCAAAATGGGAGGTGGGAGGCACAGCTGGATTGGCAAGTGGTCCAGTGTAACTCTGCTTGTATGGTGGATGATTTGGGGAGTTCGGGGGACTTCAATTCCAGTGAGAAGAAGCAAAAGACCACTGGAGGCTGGAAGCTACAGGGTAGGTCAGTCACAGTGGGGAATGTGAAGAGTGCCCTGGAGTCTTGATAGAGTCAAAGGAGACAAAAGACTTGGAGAGGAGGCATCCAAAGCATCACGGAGGCTGGGTAGCTTACCTAGATTTCTCCCCAGGTTTCATTTGCCTGTCAAATGCTCATTGACTTTCAAAATGTATACACAATATTTCATTCAGAAAAGAATATTTTAATTATTACAGTACAGCAGGCTGGCTTGTGTTACCTCTAGTTCAAAGATTGAAGTTCTTACTTCAGTACTTCGCCATGTGTCTGAATTTCAGTCAAGAGCTTTTTAGTTAGCTTGTTTATTGACAGGATCTTATAGCCCAGCTCTCCTGGAACTTGCTATTTAGACCTCTCATTCATAGTCTTCCTGCCTCAGGCTACCAAGTGCTCGGTATATACCACCATGCCTGTCCAATTAAGATCTTTACAGAGGTAATTAAAGTTAAATCGGCCATTAGAGTATATCTGGTTAGACTTTTCATCATTGTGACAAAATATTTCAAATAACTTCAAGGGAAGAGTTACTTGTTTCTGCCCACAGTTTCGTAGATTTCAGAGTGGCATAGGCGCAGGATAGGATAATATTTCCGTTCACGGCAGACAGGAGCAGAGCTAAAGAAGAAGCCATGCAGATACAAACAGCAGAGGCACAGAGGGAGGCTGTCAGAGGTCTCTGGAGCTGGCACCCTGATGCCATGTGTCCAGACCTGGGAATGGAACTGTGGGGTTTAATGTTTCCCATGTTATCTTTGGCCTGATCCTTCCTCATTATTCTCCTAGGCTACCCTCTCAGAATAGAGCTGTTAAGGCCATGCCATTGTGTGTTGAAAGTGTGTAACTTGCCTTTTTACTTTTACAGGGGACTCATAGCTAAGAGTTGCATTGGGTGTCAGAGGAAACTTTGAACTTGGGCTCTTACATTCAAAATGTAGGGACTTACCATTTCTCATCCTTTTTGTTATGATCAAAAGAATGATATGGAACCACTGAGACCAAGCACTCACGGGGATGGACTTAATGCGTTTTGCATTATGAGATAGACATCATGCATTATGAGGTAGTTTTGCATTATGAGGACTGAGAGCTGGAACTGTTAAGATTTAAGGAAATGTGTTCAGGTGTTGACAAGAGATGGGTTCGTGATAGTGATTTTTTTTTTTTTTCTTGAGGTAGGGTCACGTGGATCTCAGGCTGGTTTCAAACTTTTTATATAACCAAGATGACCTTGAACTTCGCATTCTTGCTCCTGGCGACTGGGATTACAGACTTGTCTACCAGGCCCTGATGATGCTTTACTGCAGATTTAAATTGTGCATTGTGCATTGGGCATTGTGCATGCTAGGCAAGCACTCCACCACCTAAGCTGTATTTCCGGTCCATGATGATTCATTTGCTTGTCAACTCGAGTGGACTGATAAACTCCTGTGAGATCAGTAAGTGGGTCTGTGAGGGCATTCTCGGAGGTGGTTAGATCGTGAGAGCTCTGACCTAATGACTGCAGTATCCGAATAGACTGCTAGAGTAGAAGTGAGAGAATTGTAAAGGGTGGGGACCTGGCTAGAGGAAGCCAACCACTGTGTGTGTGTGTGTGTGTGTGTGTGTGTGTGATGCCTGCTTCTCAACCACCACCACCATCACCACCACCCCACCCCACTCCACCACACCCCACTACCACTATTCCCCCTCTTCCTACCTACTCACATCACCCCATCACCCCACCCCCACCCTCCCTGCCCACACTACCCCACCCCACCCCACCCTGGCCATAACGGACCAAAATCTCTGAGACTGGGATTAGAATAAATCCTCCCTCCCTCGAGTTGTCTAAACGGGGTGTTTTGTCGCAGTAACAAAATACCTGAGTGATGTGAGCTGAGCTCTCATCAGACCTCACTGGAGTCCTGAAAATAAGAGGGGAGGGGGACCCACACAGAAGAAGACCGTGTGAGGACGCGGGCAGAGGCGGCCAAGGAGAGAGGCCTCAGGAGAAGTCAACCCCGCCAACGCTTTGAACTTCAGTGAGGGTCAGCTTCTGTCGTGAAGCCACCCTAGTAGTGTGTGATGCTTTCTTACGGCAGCCTAACAAATGAAACACGAAGCAGGACACACTCCGCATTGCTTTGCGGTCTCTCCGTGTGCTCTATCCCAACCTGGCATCGCCTTACTTTACAGCCGTATCCCACGGCCTGTGGACCTACTACGCTGTGATACAAGCTATGTAACTTCATGTGCGATGATGACACCCGGCCATTTGGGAGGACATTTGTCCTTGTAGGCCTAAAGCTGCAGGTCCTCAGTCTGCTTCGTCCAGGCCTTCAAGTGACCCAACCGAGAGGTATACTGCCGATCATGTGATCTTAGAGTGAGCTCTCTGACAACCTGGAGAAGTTCAGAGTGCCCTTGAGGAAAGTTTTTAATTTTCCTGGTTGTCTATAGAATAGTTGGCCTGAGGGGGAGACGAGATCAACTGTGTACCGGTGAAGCCTTTATCTGGACGCCTCACTGGTGACGGAAAGAATGCCACCCTCAGGACACCCACATGCAGGGAGCACTGGGTACATCTCTGGTGGGGCAACGTTTCCTTCAGAGAATAGTCAGGAAGCAGCTCCGTTCTGGGTGAGAAGAGCTGAGCCAGGGAGTCCTCAAAGCAAGGGGACAGAGTGTGGTGTCGGAGGAACGGGGAGATGGGACGGCCAGCGTGTGTCAGGGGGAGTCACTGGAGGCCAGCAGCACCTCCCTCGGCACAGGCCTGTCCGTCTCATCTTCTGATTCGTGCCCTCAGGAGCTCGGGACACCACTGCAGGCACGCCTATATTTACACAACCGGAAATACAACGTGTGGTCTCTGCCAAACACTCGGTGATTTCACAACAGTGGAAAGATGGCTCTGTTGGGAAGCACGGTTCGATGTCCTCACTGGGGGCTGTTTATGAAGAAGAGGTCTGCTGCAGGCTCTTGCCTTAAGCAGTGCCTCTCTCTGCTAGGTCAGTCTCTGCGTACTCCCACAGTTTATTCTCCAGTTGTCTTCCTGGACCCAAGACAGTCCCAGCTGGGGACACTCAGCCTGGCAGTTCTCAGCAGCCCTGTTCAGGACACATCTCTTGTCCTGAGGACACACAGCTGTGTGACTTGTCTCACCAGCCTTCCTGGGGCCAGGGCTTTCAGAGGGGCTGCTTCCAAGGAGGAAGGGAGCTGGCTATGTCCTTCTCATGAACCTTTAATTTCATGATGTTCTGAGACCTTACAGTGACATCAGGAACGATTCCAAGTATAGCCTGAGTTACGGGAAAGAGAAGTCACCACCGTGCCACAGAGGGTGCTGAATACAGACGGCAGGGCCAGTGGACAGAAAACCCCGGCAGTCGTTTGGAAGTTTGTGCTGTAAAAGGAGGATTCTCTTATTTGTATTTTAGCATCTGATGGGCGGGGGGTGTCGGCAGGTTAGAAATCAGTAGTTAGGGGATGACAGCTTTCTCTAGAGACAAGTGTCCCTAAGCATTTGGATGACGAAGGAAAGGTTAGAGGACCCCAGCTGTTCTGTGAGGCTTGGCACTGGTCCAGGGATGCTCCTGAGCAGCAGCTATCCTGCTCTCATCTGGACCACTGCAGCTCATTCCTTTCTGCCTCCGTGTCGGAAAGATGGAGACCACAGTCACTGCCTACCTACCCTTTACTCGGGTGAGCTTTAGGGTAGGCCCTGGGACATAGATGTTCTAATTTCATTTTGTTCCTATGACAAAAACCTGACTGAAAGCAAGTCAGAGACAGACAGAAGTTTATTTGGCTTATACTTCCAGGTCACCATCCCTCACTGAGAGAGGGCAGGGCGGGAACTCAAGGAGGAACTGAAACAGAAATCACAGAGATGCCTACTTTCTGGCTTGTTCTTTGGTTCACTCGCAGGCTCATGCTCTGCTGCTTTTCTTATACAGCCCAGGCCCACTTGCCTAGAGACGGCGCTGTCCATGGTGGTCGGATCCTTCCACATCAGTCATCAATCAAAACGATCCTCCACCATCATGACCACAGGCCAATCTGATCTGGGCAAATCTTCAATTGAGGTCCTCTCTTCCCAGATGGCTCTAGGTTGTGTCAAGTTATCAATAGAAACTAACCAGGGCATGTACATTTGGGCTTTTCTGTTTGTCTGTTTGTCTCAGTGCTGGGATTGAACCCAGGACCCTGAACATGTCAGTGCTCAACCACTGAACCATACCCCAGTTTATTTGTGTTTCCATTTGGGGCTACCCTCTTCTCCTCGCATGGTGGATATTGTGAGTTTCTTATTTTTATCATGATACATCACACCACAGTGAACATCTTGCTGTAAAATGTACTTTCCACATATTACTATTATTGTTATTATTATTATTATTATTATTATTATTATTATTAATTATTTTGGTTTTTTTGAGGTAGGGTTCTCCGTCTTAACTCTAGCTGTCCTGGAACTCACTCTGCAGAACTCGCTCTGTAGAACTCACAGAGATCCACCTGCCTCTGCCTTCCAAGTGCTGGGATTAAAGGTAGGCACCACCATCACTGGCTCCCTCCCATTATTTTTAGTTATAGATTTTATGTTTTTTTTAGAATAATATTTTTTTCCAAGTGGAAGATTACTAGGAAAAAGTTTGTAAAGAATCTGGACAAATGCTTTCAGGAGATGGAGGTCCCTTCTCTTAAGGTTTTCAGTGGCTGCTCTCCTTGGTCCTGTGTGTTGTTACTGTTGGATGGTAGCAGGCCCCAGTGCTCTGGTCTCTCCTGCAGTTACCTGCACGCCTATGCCCATTTCCAAAGGTGAAAATCTGATGGGGAAGTTTATTTTTAGTTATGTTTGAAATCATTTTATGCACTGTTGGAAAAAGGGATGCACAGGCCTTGGCATTTTGCATTGTTTGCAGGTGTTGGATTTCTGTAGGGGATGTTTGATTGCTTATGAGCTGCACCTGAGGAGTGCTGAATCACTAAAACAACCTGAGCTCAGATGCTCCAGGTTCCACTATGGAGTCTGGCACTGGCCAGGATGGTGGTTCCCTCTGCTGAGGTCTGGCAGGGTTTGTACCTATATAAGTGCCTTGTTGTCCTGTTTGGTGAGCCCACACAGCAGCCTAACAGCCACACATGGCGCATCAATGTGGGGCAGGACATCTCACCAGCCACATCCAAAGTGGAGACAAGGAAGAATAAGAAAGAAATTCCAGACCTCAAAGAGTCTGGTAAGTATGCTCAGGGCAGCTCCTAGAGGAAAGACAGAATATATATATGTAAAAAATAATGTGTAGAAGTCCCCTGAATGAAGAGGAGAGTGAGAAAGGTAAGCTCTATAAAAGAGAGTTATAAATGAGGAAAAAAGCTCCCAGGTGAGAGCCACAGAATGGAAACACTTAGAGATAAAGAATTCAGCTGGGAGCAGAAAAAAAGCAAGGTTCTCACTGCTTTTCCTGATCATGGGGCAGATGCTTTCTCCCACCGCTGGTGGTAGCGTGCTGTTTCTCAAACTGACTTTTCTGATGGCTGCATTGTATGTGTGGGAAGCTCTAGATCTTGTGTTTGAGGTCTATGAAGAAGAGTGTATGTTTTCCTGTAGCAGTGGTGAAAACGAATGCCAAACTGCCAAGCCTTTGCCAGATATTCTTCCCATCGGCCCAGGATCCCCTGATATTGTGGAAGCATCTCGGATGAGAGCCAAAAAGCTTCTTAGTTAATCTAACTGACCAGTTTTTTCCCCCCACCCCTGCAAACCTGTCTACAAGTGGTAACTCCACCCCATAAGGAAACTCTTCTTGCAGACAAGGACCAGTTATTTTTCCAGCAAACCAGACTCTATCTTAAAATCTGGAAAGTATTTCCTCAGGGTCAGCACACAGAAGCTGTCTTCTAGAACCGGCCGAGGTTATATCTCGTGCTAGTAGCTGAACTTTGTCCTGTAAGAGTCACCCAGGTGGACTGGTTTTGAAGGCATGAAAGGGTTATGGAGAGCAACTGAGGCTTGGCACTGTAAGAGACCAGGAGAAGCCATTAGTGAAGGTGCAGCCAAAGTAGCAATTGAAGGCCCAGACTGAAGAGGTCATGTAAAGAAGTTGAGGCTTGGCACTATGAAAAGAGCCTGGGAGAGGCTATTGGTGAAAGTGCAGCCCAGTTGCAGCAAGGGACCTCAGCAGTCTTTGAGATGCCAATACTATGGGATGACCATAGTACAAGAACAGCAGCAGCAGTGGAGCCAGCCAGAGCCTGGAGGACAAACTGTGTGTGCTACAGAGGGCAGAGCCAGATCCAGGCCCTTAGGTGATCCCAGAAGATTGTGAGTGGATTCCAGATAACTGGGCATTGATAATGTTTTTCTGTTGTCCAAAGACATTATGAAAATCTTGGTAGATGTTTGGTTTCATGTGGTCCTGTGCATTAGCAACACTCATGATTGTTCCTCTTGTAAATAGTTTTGCTGGTATAGTGTTAAATTGAGTTGTAAAGGCAAAGCAATTTTTCTTTTATACAGAAAAGGGGAAATGTTGGGGAAGTTTATTTATAGTTATGTTTGAAATTGTTTTGTGCACTGTTGGAAAAGGGGAAGCAAAGGCCTCGGCATTTTGCATTGTTTGCAGGTGTTCAGTTTCTGTGAGGGATGTTTGATTGCTTATGAGCTGCACCTGAGGAGTGCTGAATCACTAAAACAACCTGAGCTCAGATGCTCGAGGTTCCACTACGGAGTCTGGCGCTGGCCAGGTTGGTGGTTCCCTCTGCTGAGGTCTGGTAGGGCTTCTACCTATGAAAATGCCTCGTTGTCCTGTTTGCTGAGCTACTACAGTAGGCGTATCACTACAAAAACCTCATTGTAAAAAAGCCTGGAGAGTGGAGATATATCCCTAAAACAGCAACAAAGCTATGGAGCCTGGGCCACACAGTTTTCTCACCTAGTCTCCACAGGGCTGGGATTTCAGGCATGTGCCACAATATCCAACACCTTTTCTTTTTCTCCATCTTGCTTTTCTTACTGAAGGATGACTGTCCTTCCCTTCCTCCCTCCTTCCCTCCCTCCCTTTTTATTTTCTCTTTTTTCCAGCTCTTCTCTGTCCTACCCTTTCTTTCCTTCCTTTCTTCCTCCTCCCTTTCTCTTTCTCCCTCTGCTTTTTCCTTTCTACATCCTTTCCTCCCCCCCTCCTTCCTCTCCCCTCTGTTTTTCTTCTCTCTTCCCCTTTCCTTAATCCCTGCCCCGCCCCCATTATTTCACTCCAACCACACAACAAGCTGCCAACTACTCTTAGCATATTGTGTTAACTCTTTTAGGTGTTGGGAATTCCCTGGACCCTTTGGGTTTCTCTCTAAAGCTTTACCAGGGCTAAAGCCCATCTTGTTTTTTCCACAAATGAGGTCAGGAAGTGCCTGAGAACTCATCCAGGAGGCTGGGCACTGGTGCTCATTCCTGTAGGAGACAGAAGTGAAGAGTGGCTGTAGAAAGGCAGCCGCCATGTGAAGGCTGGCGGCTTGAGAAGATCCATGCTGGCCAGAGCTTCAAAAGTAACTCCCTCTCCATTGTCGAAGTTGAGCTTGGGGAATTCTCTATAATCGAAAACATCTGTTCCATTCTGTTTACCTATTAGTTCTCCAGGCTCACTACAGAAATCCCAGAGCCTGGGAAGTTCTGCTCAGAGTGGCCTTCTTTTCTAGGACCAAGCAAATCGATTGATGGCACTGGGCTTTGGAATACTCATGACCCTTCTTGGGGTAAAGGTGAGGTAAGTCATCTAAGCTTTCTAAGAATGTATGGTTGTCTACCCATCAAAAAACACTGGCACAGTCTTGTCCCGACATTCTTCTGGAGCACAATGAATCCCAGAGGCCTCTCCCACAGAGGGAAGAAACTGCTATACTACTGTAAGAGGAGTGTACACACAATAAAAGCCCAAAATTTGCAGAAAGGGTATCAAACGGAAGTTCCCTTCCTTTGTACCCAAACGCTATCCTCTCTAAGATGACATTGTTTGGTTGGACCACACATCATTCTAGAAATTTCTGAGACTACACAAGGGAGTGCATAACATACATTTAACGTGCCTCTGAATGTGTGCATATATGCATATATGAATACGTAATGGGATGCATTAAAATGCATATACATATAAAATACAGTGTAGCTTTGGCAAGCTGAGCTCTGATGTTCTGAATGAGAGGCCTCAGGGCTGTTTCAACATTTTGTTCTAACAAACAGCATTTTGACTAACTAGAGCCAGATCTGTCCAGGGCAGTAGCTAGCGGTTATACTACATACGTGTGCTGGGAGTTGAGGATCTGGGTTCAGGATCTACCTATCTTCACACAAGCACCTCTGAGACCTTATCAGGGAGAGCTTCTGTTTTCTCATATGCACAATGAGGGTACAATCTCCTAGCCTAGAGCACTCAGTGAAATGAGTGCACACACACACAGCTCGGGCTCCTTTCCTTAAGCAGTGGATCTTGTTGCTAGATCAGTCGCTGTGTGCCTACACCATCTGTTCTCCTGTCTTCCTGCACCCAGAGCAGTGCAGCCTGTGGTGCTCAGTAGTTGCAAAGAGTTCCTTGCTGTCCTGTCATCCGGGGCTTGCATCTAATGCTCAGTCTTGCATCCGTGGCTCTTCCCAGTGTATGCTGATCATTATCAGGAGACTACAGAATTGCATGATGGGACATTTCATGAACTCAAATTCCCAATCTCTCCCCCAAAGAAGTGTGAAATTCCCCATTCATCTCCTGATCTTTACTCAGGCCAGGGCACAGAATGCCGGATTCCTCTCTGGCTACCCAGGTCTTGTTTAGGCAGCCACATTGCTGAGGTATCATGGGTGAACTTAGGTGGGTTCATATTTCTGCATGTCCCCAGATTCTTGTGGGTGGTCACAGTGATGTTTATGGATAAATTAATTAACTTTTCTGCCTCACCCTCTCTATCCTTTGCTGTCATCGATGATATCATCATAAACTGAGACCATCAAAGATGGACCAGATTACACAAAATAGTAAATAGGACAGAGAATGGGTGGATCCCAGTTTGGAGACAAAGGTGTCACTGACTAGTATTTAGAAATTAAAGATAGTACATTCTTTGGAGTGCCCAAGGTCAGGTCCATGACACAACTGGCCTCTGTGTGGCAGTCACATGCCAGGGGTTTTGCTGGGTTGGTCCACAGTGTGACCCAGGCTGTTAGACAGCTTGGGGTCCTTGCCGACCCTAATTGTGTTGCTCCTCTTAGCAGCGTCTAACACGGAAGCTGAAGGTGTGTGCGGGCGAGTAGGCAGATCGAGACAGAAGTCCTGGAGTGGATAAAGCATTTGGGGCAGAAGCGAAGAATATTCAGTATAGAGAAGGTACATGGACAGTGCCTCTGGTGTCTCCTCCCAGAACAGCGGAACGCTCAGTCATACTCAAAGGTGTTCAGAAGAGGTGATGTTCAGAAGAGGTGATGTTCAGAAGAGGTGATGTTCAGAAGAGGGCCAAGGAGAGCAAAGGAGATGGACTCTCAGGCCTCGTCTTCCAGGTATTGCCTTTCTCAGAGCAGAAGTGATATTCTTCTCTGGAGACTAAGTTCTGAAGATAAAACTAAAGCTAGCTAGACATGGTGGCATATACCTTTAATCCCAGCACTTGGGAGGTAGAGGCAGGTTAATCTTTGTGAGTCCAAGACGAGCCTGGTGTTCATATCAAGTTCTAGGCCAGCCTGGGCTACATAGTGATAGTCTTAGTCTCAAAAACAAGCAAGCTAGGATTAGTAGCACGTGTTTTTAATCCCAGCACTGAGGAGGCCAGAGGCTAGCCTGGTCTAGATAGTGAGTACCAAGGCAGTCAGGGTCACATGGAGAGACCTGTCTCAAAAAGCAAACAAAAACAAAAAAACAATCAATGTGGCCAGGCAGTAGTGGCACACGCCTTTGATCCCAGCACTCGGAAGGCAGAGGCAGGCTGATCTCTGGTAGTTTAAGGCCAGCCTGGTCTACAGAGTGAGTTCCAGGACAGCCAGAGTTACAACAGAGAAACCCTGTCTCAAAAAACAAACAAAAAGCAAAAAGCAACAAAACAAAACAAAACCCAAAAAACAAAAACAAAACAAAACAAAAAACCCAAACAAACAAACAAACAAACAAATAACCTCCCATGTACACAAAAACCCTGAAGACATACAGGACAGAGGGGCTTTTCTTATATTTTAGTAGTTTTTTTTTTAATAAAAGTTTTTTAAATTTAGGTGTATATGCCTCTGTGTGTCTGCCACCTATGTGCAGGTGCCTGCAGAGGCCAGACAAGGGCAATGGATCCCCTGCAACTAGAGTAGCCTTTGTCAGCCAGCTAATGTGTGTGCTGAGACCTGCACTCAGGTTCTCTAGCTGAGCTCTTAACCACTGAGTTGTCTCTCCAGCCCTTAATACCTATACTGGGGGAAAGGTTTTTGATATCATGTCCCCCTCCAATTTTAAAATAAACCAGGCTAATCTTAAAATATTTGGAATGCCTGGTGAGAACAAGGAAGAAAAGGCTCTTTCCTGTGCTCTCATCACTCAGGAGTAAGCTCATACATTCAGGCTGTTTGTTGCCTAGTGCAGGATCCTGTGCAGAACCATTAGGCTGCCTTGCTGCCCTCTTCTTGGGTATTCTTGTCGATCATCTTAATGGTGGGACAGGGAACTTTGTGCTAATCTGAATTGCAAATAAGAGTTTTCACTGCTAACTAGACTTTGCTAAGTCTTCACAGACTAGATTTGAAAGAGATCAAGTATTAAGCCACGACATTTAATTCTCCCATAACCCCCTTGCAACTGTGAAGGCTTGTTCCTTCCTGGCTGTACTCTGGGGTCTGGGCAGGGGCTTGGTGTAGAGGGAGGATTTCTGGGCTCTCTTCTCCCTTCTTCCTGGGGCCTCCTTTCATTCCTAGACATCTGAGGTTTCTGCTTAGGCCAGATGAGGGTGTAACCCCTCCCTCCCTCCCATCCCCTGAAAAAGGAGGGAAGGACCATTCCTATGATCCATGAGGGAAGAGGGCAAGAGGGAGGCAGGAGTCACATTGAGCTATGAGAGCTGTGGCCTGAACACTCAGGCCCACTCTCCTCTGGGCTCTGTGTAGCCACTGCTGAACAGGGCCCTGCCATTGTGATGGCTCACCCCCTTGATATGCGCAGCCCAAAGAGTGCCAGGAGTCATGGGACACAGAGAGAGGGACACCCTGTCACCCACTGCTTGTGTCCAGTGTTGAGAACCAGCTATCTATGTTGGCCCTAGGGTCAGAATAGTATAGCCCTGTGAATGTCTGGTAACTTTGGGGCTAGGGCTAGAGCACAGACACACGGATCCTCTTGATGTGAGGTTCTTGGCCCAGACCAAGGGCTGAACCCCACACTAGGACTAGTGGGAAGGGAAGTTGACTCAACAGCCCAGAAGACCTGAGCCAGCTGTTGTGAAACCAGCAGCCCTAGGAGCTGCTGTCACCCAGCTGCAGAGACACCTGTAAGACATGCTGGATAGGACAACAGGAAGTCAGAAGTGACATTTTGCCCCCATGTGGGAGGCATTCAAGACACCCCTATCATGTACCCATAACTTCCCCAGGACCCCACATTAAATGGAAGCAGAATAGTTCAATTGACAGACAGACTCTCTCCCCTTTTTTAGAGCCCTATCTGTGTCCAGGGGACCCTTGAACACCAGAAGACAAGGCAAACGTGGATCAACTTAAGTCTCTCAGCTTAAAGACTTAGCATGTGGTATGAAATTCACCCATATGGGTGAAATCCAAATCATGGCTTGTATAGTTCTTAGCGCACTGTTGGCACTAAGGAGCAAGGCCTGTCATGAAACACGGCAGGTGGCACTGGGATGGGCTTTAGGACCAAATTGTTTGCCCCAGTTGTTAAGTAACGCTACACATGCAGAAGTTGGTCCTGGCTGCAAAACCTCAGTTATTTTTCCTGCACCTGACAACAAAAGAGAGGTCTCTATCATGGGGTTCTGGCCCTGGTTCTCTTGTTCCTTCTCCCTGTAGGAACCCAGGCTTCGGGCTTCGGAAGGCTGGAGAGGACTGTTTTCTAGAGTGGCAGGAAGTCTCTCTAAAGGAACACAGCAGCTGCTGAGCTAGGGTCTGGATCCACCCACTATGTAGAACAGAAACCCTGCAGTGACTCAGAAGGGGAGGCTTCCTGCATGGCTGAAGAGAGGCAAACCAACTAAGGCATGTGGTCAGTGCCTAGTAGTCAGTGCTGTGGTTCGAATGTCCCCGTCAAAACTTATACCGAACTGGGTGTGATAGCATATGCCTATAATCCCAGCACTGGAGAGGTAAAAACCAGAAGCACTGTAAATTTAAGGCCAGCCTAGACAGGCTACATGATGAATTTCAGGACAGCCAGGACTGCAGAACAAGACCCTATCTTAACCAAAATCGAGTAAAACCTCAACTTGAAATTAAATCCTCTTGGTCGAATTAAAAGGATGGAAACTTAATCCACAACAGTGTTTGGAGTCAGGACTTTTGGGAGGTGATGAAGGGTGAAAGCCCCTTCAAGGGCATTTGATACAATGAGACTGTGGTCTTACATTGGGTAGGTTTCCTTTGAGATGGAAACATCCCACCCTGCAGGGAAGCTCCATAGTCAGAAAGGTAGACAACTCAAAGGAGCCTCAGGAAGTCCCTGAAACTGACCAGATTCATTAGACCTCCTCCTTGGCAGAGTAGCAATTAAATCTGAGAGTCCCGCTGAGATTAGAGGAACAGAACTGCAAGAAAGACTCCCACCCAAGCAAAGCTAAAAAGAAGACTCTGAGATCAGACCAGCTGCCTGGAAGAAGCAGAAACCAGCCAAGCATCCTGGAAGAGATTTAGACCAACTGAGACACTTGGAAATGACACTCTTGTGGTGGAAATTTGTTTTTAGTTGTGTTTAAAATAATTGCTTTTGTGCACTGTTGGAAAAAGGGATGCATAGGCCTTGGCCTTTTGTATTGTCTGCAGGTATTGGATTTCTGTGGGGGATGATTGATTGCTAATGATCTGCACCTGAGGAGTTCTGAATGAATAAAAACACCTGAACTCAGATGGCTGCACGAGGATAGTTGCTGACTTCCAGGGAAGGCAAAGTTCACTAGAAAGGCCTATGAATAAACAAATAGCCCCAGAGCAATGGATGCCCTGATGAAGACTCTACAGATGGGATGGGAGCTGGAGCAGAACAGATCGGAATCCTACAGGCTGGGGGAGCTTCCACGTCTGCTAGCTCCTTGGGTTGGGAAGAGAGCGAGGACGGTGATCTGGGTGTGTTGGGAGGGGCAGGCTGCAGTGAGGCTGCTGCATTAGGAAGGTATGCTTCATGCCTGGGCAACCATAGAAACATCTAAAGGATGTGGACACTTTAAGAAGCAGACAGAATGGGTCAAGGTGTGGGTAAGAGGGTTTGGAGGGAAGTTGAAAGGTAGAAGAGGGAACTAAAACCATGACCAGTGCTGTAGAAAGTGATAGAGAAACCAAACAGGTTCCCATTTTGGGTTCGTATGGAAACCCCTGCTGTGTGAGTCAAGTCTCTTCTAAAAATACTTGTCTCCCTACCTCTTGATCCTTCTGGACACTGAGCCATAGAGAAGTAAGCTCATTTCCGAAGGCTCATTTTGCACTGGACGTGGTAGGGATGGGCACCGGAAACTTCTAGAGCCTGGCCTATTTGCTCACTGTGGACACTCCCTGAGAAGTGGTTAGAAGAGGTGCAGGGCAGAGTGTCTGCGTGAGAACTGAAGCTCTCTCTGCCTGGTTCTAGATCAGGGGGCTGTTGAGTGTTCTGGAGGCTAGGCATGTCCTTCTCCAAGGCTGAATGCATGTAAATATGTGTGCGGGATGGATAAAAAGACATGGACTGAGCCACTGGCTCCAGTAAGAGCACCCGCTGCCTAGGGGCCACTCTGACAGTATTTAGAAATAAGAGTTTCCCTCTCCTGTATCCCCTCCCTATTTCCTTCTTCTCTTCCTTTGCTTCTTTTTTATTGTCTTAGACAAGGGCTCACTCTGTAGCCCAGGCTAGCCTATAACTGGAGGTGATCCCCCTGCCTCAGCCTTGGATGTTAGGATTATAGATGTGTGCCACAGTGCCACAGTTTAAAACATGAGGCTGCCCTCCCATTCTGGGAAGGGAGAAGCGAGTGTGTGGAGGCACTTGGGAATCCTCGCAGCAGCTAAACATATTCATGGTCCCAGCGCAGCCTTCAGACTGTCGGTCTCCAGGCTTGGCCTCCTCTAGAAGGTAAAATGGAGCCTTCTATTTCTTTTGTTTGTGACAGTCCTCTTTACTGCCCTCCTCACCTTTTAAAGACTTTCAACAACCCGCGGAAAGGAAGAGGGGGAGGGAGCAAAGGCAGGAAGGGATTTGAATAAGATCTCCATCACAGTCTTTCTCCTCTAAGTTTGATTCAGTGAAACACTACGGCTGAAGGCAACTCGCGAGGTAAAGATTTATTCTGCTTACATATCCTGAATCATATCCACCGAGGGAAGCCAAGGCAGGAACTCAAACCTCGTGGAAACCTGAGCTGATACAGAGGCTGTGGAAAAACTGCTTACAGGCTCATTCCTGCTTTATTTTATTTTTTTAAAAATAGAACTTAGGATCACCAGCCCAGGGGTGTCCCCACACACATGGCTGGGCCTTCCCACATCAAGTACTAATTTTCCTAATTAAGAAAACGCCTTACACACTTGCCTACAGCCTGATATTCTCGAGACATTTTCGGAATGAAGGTTCCCTTTTTTTTCAAGTGACTCTAGTTTGTGTCAAGTTGACATAGAAATTAGCCAGGACAAATGCATAAGGCTTGGTGCTGGAGACATGCCCGAAGCTTTACTGTCTAGCTGTCACTGAGGGAACTTGGAATTTCGTCTCTGCGTCTTAGAGTCTTAGTCTGTGAGACAGACCACACTGCCTTTTCCATGAAGCCATGTGAAGAGTCAAAAACATAACAAATGTGAAATTCTTGTCCCAGCCCTGGGCCGTCGTAGCCCTCCATACAGAAGCAATACTAACATTACTGTTATGGCTATCACTGACCCTGGGTTTTAGGGTTACACAGACGGGATCCTGAGCCCAGAGAGTAAGCTATGGTGGGTGTGGTCCTTTCGGGAGGGTGGTCACAGGTTGGGGCTGACCCAGATGAACTGTAGTGCAGAGCCATCTCATCTGGGAAGTCAGGGCTGCCAGCTACTACCTTGTCTTGGTTAGCTCAGGCTGCTACAGTGAAGTACCACAGCTTGGGAAGCTGGAGAGACGAATCAGTATTTAATGTACTTGCTGTTCTCTCAGGGGACCGGGGTTTGGTTCCCAGCACCCGGGTCAGGTAGCTCATAACTGCTTGTAACTCCAACTCCAGGGGATCTGCTGCTCCTTTCTGTGGGCATATCACACAGGCGGGCACACACACACACACACACACACCACCAATAAATCTTTTAAAAAGTACAACAGGCTAGGCAGCTTAATCAACATTTATTTCTCACAGTTCTGGAGGAGCCAGGAAGCCAATATCAAATGCAGCATTCTTGATTTCTGATGGAGAAGGTTTTCTTCCTGCTTTGGAGATGGCTACTGTCTTCCTCAGTCTGGGGAAAGGGAGGAGGGAGGGAAGGGGAGAGAGACCGAGAAAGGGAAAGACAGAGAGAATATGCATTTCTTCCCTATTCCATGGGCTCTGTCCCATTATTGAGGATTTACTCTCAAACTTCATCTAATTAGAATCTCCGATAAAGACCCTAGATCTTTTACATGTGGGTGTGTGGGGTGTCAACATATGACTTTTGGGGGAACACTGTAAACACTCGACTTTGCAAAAGCTAAAGAAAGGCAGGCTCAGGTGAAACAACACCCCAGAGTCTCTGCCTGTCTTGGTGCCTGTGGGCTTTCCACTGAGTATCACAACCCTGTCTTTGCCATGTAACTACCTCACCCCTCAAATTGACAGTGCTATCCTGACTCTACTCCTGTCAGGAAACACAGTGTTCCCCATCTGTCCTATCGTGGCTGGTGATATTGTCTTCTGGACATTAGACTTCATGCTCCTAGAGACGGGCATTTGCATCAGCCCAGGCCTTGAGCAAGAAGAGGAAGGAGCCATCCTTACATTGTCTTGGAGCCAGGTCCTTGCAACCTTTCTGGAATCAGCGAATAAATTGCACCCACAGTGAGGTCCTTGGCATGAATGCATTATTAAGCCTTGTACTCCGAGAAGGCCAGAGGGGGCTGGGGAAGCAGGGCTGGATGAGAGTGCTTGAGGGGGAGGAGCTGCAGAGCCACTTGGGAGCTGACCTGGGAAGGGTTCCAGCTTAGCAACTGAGCCTGGATCAACTGCTGCTGGAGAAGGAGGTCTGGGGTACCCATCAGCTTATCCAAGGAACAGTCATGAATCTGGGGGAGACAGAGCCCAGTGAGTGCATTCTTAAACAGGGGATTTGGGAGGGAAGGAGGGGAACAGAGTGGAGGAATAGAACCAGGACCCAGTCTCCAGACAAGAACCCACCAGACTTGTCCCAGTCCTGTGTCCCCTAGGGAGGCAGCCGTAAGGCCATTATCTTTCCAAAGGAAGAAAAAAAAACCCCAACAAACTGAAAAGTGGTGGGAATGGGACATGATACCAGGAGGCTGGTATGGTGGAAGGCAGAGCCCATGTGATCCTCGGTTGCATCTGGTGGTGTGTGGGTTTGGCTCAGTGACATTTGTTTTGTGCTTAGTTGAGTTTTTGCTTTTTGTTTTGTTTTTGTTTTTGGTTTGTTTGTTTGTTTTCGCTAACCGCCAGCAGTTGTAAGATTTCCACAAAACCCAAGGCTGTTGCTTCTCTTTCAACAGAGTCTGTTCTACTATACAGAGTTCCACTTCCCCCCCAGATGACAGCCACCTTCCCGAGACCAGGCTAGACCAGCATCCCACCCTGGAGTCATTGGACTATTGTACAAAGGGACTAAGTTCTGTCCTGTGCTTTGCGTTGGGTTGCCCGGCCCTTTCTTAATATATTCTTGCCAGGTGCCAGTCCGAGAGCACCCTCTGTGCCCCCCACCCCCCACCCCCAGGCTGGAGACCAGAAGCAAGCTCTGACTGCTATTGCTTTCCCTAACTGTCATCCAGTGGATTGTGTTTCAGGGGAAATGAGGCTAGTCAGGATCCCTTTGCTTTGGAAGTTAGGACAAGCCTGCACTCCATTCTTCTCTGAGCTTCTCGCTCGAGACGTTTCTGTTTTTCTTTAAGGTGATGTCAAGCAGAAACAGTTTTCCTTGTCCCTGGCAGCTGTGGCATGGAAAGTGTCTTCCTCCTACCTTGGCATTAGCTACAGCTGTCACTTAGAGGAGAATGAAACGCTGTCTGCTGTCTGATTACCTCTAGGCACTAGAAGTCTGTGCTGGAAGATTCAGGCTCCAAGCAGGCTTCGGCAACTTAGAAGAGTCTGCTTGAAAATGAATTCTTTTATGTGCAAAAGTTTCATAAATAGCAAGAGCCAAGTTTGGATCGGGACCCTGCTTCAGTTTCTGTGGTTGTGTAAGTTCTCCATGTGGTAGCCATTGAGCCTCAAGGCTTAGTACCTGCTCAGTAGCATATTTCATCTCAGCCGTGGCAAATGCCAAAGGGCTTTTGAAATGTCACAGTGAAAACTAGGAACAAAGAAGATGCAGACTCACTTTCATGACCTCGTTTGTTTTGTTTTTTTGTTTTTTTGGGTGTTGTTGTTGTTTTTCAAGACAGGGTTTCTCTGTTATAACTCTGGCTATCCCAGAACTCACTCAGTAGACCAGGCTAGCCTCGAACTCACGGTGATTCACCTGCCTTGCCTCCCCAGTGCTGGGATTAAAGGCATGCACCACTACCACCTGGCTTCCTTTCATGATCTTATAAACAGGGTTTTTCACAAACCCTTTCTCTGTATTTTGTGTGTGTGTGTGTGGGGGGGGGGGGTGTGTACATGTACCACTGTGTGTGTTAGCTGTCACAGGACAATCTATGAGTATCGGTTTCTTCCATTATGTGGATCCTGGGGATTGATCTCAGGTTGTCAGGCTTGGTAGAAAGCAGAGTGAGCTTGCCAGCCTAGAGCCAAAGATCTACTTATCAGAAGAGTGGGCTGGGCACCTTAAAGTAAGGCAAGATGTTTGCCTAGAGCACCTTATAAAGCACCAGACTTCAGAGCTGGTGGGAAAAGAGGACAGGTCAGTGAGCTGGCTGAGACTGATCTGTCAGTCACAGTGTCAAAACTGAAGCTGGAGCCTGCGTTTATGCCACTGCAAAAGGTTGTGGACACATGCACCATGAAGGACAGCCAGAAGATTGAGTGACATGGTATATAAGGCATAACGTAGAATCTGCCACAATATAAACACTACTTTCTCCTGATGTGTGCATGTGTTTGTTGGGTGTGAACATGTAAGTGTATATGTGTGTGCACACATGTGTACGAACAGGCCTGTCGGCGTGTGCTTTTGCAAGTGGAGATGTGTATAGGGGTGTGTCTGTGTGTGTGTGTGTGTGTACGTTCTTGCCAGTGTGTGTGAATGACAATGTCTGTGCTCTTCTGCTCTTTTTGAGTCCTGCCAAGAAGGCTGGTTCATGGCCTAATTTGTCTTGCAGTTTGCCGTCCCTCCAGTCCTCCCCCATCTCAGACAGAAGCTCACTCTCAGTTTAGCCCAGGAATAAGCCCCACCCCTGAAGGTAACCTGAGCACCCTGTGGAATGCACAACAGTGCATCAGAACCCTGCAACAGGACTAATCCTCTTTGGCAGCAATTCTGAAAGAGGAAAAAAACAAAAAAAGCAAAAAAACAAAAACCAGTGGGGGTTGGGCAGGAAAGCTGGAGACCCCACTTCTGTCTGTCTGTCCATACAAAGCCAGCTGGGCTTTGGACTCTCGCAGAAAAAAAAGACTTTGTTCTGTGGATTATAAGGCATACAGTGGCAGAGTCTTCGATAATTATGTCTGAAGAGTGCCAGTCTTTGAAGCCAGGAAGCAGTCCTGCTGCTGATCAACTGTGCGTTTACTGAGCCTGTACTGTACTGTACTCCTGTCAGGCTCCAGAGGCGCAGGCGGGAAAACGGTGCTGAGGTAGAAAAGCCCCGAAGCAGACATCCCTGGCAGGAGCTGCCTGAGCCCACTGCATGATTAAGTTTGAAGAAAGGTCATCCTGTCTTTAGGAATGCATGAACACGGACTCACATACGAATGAGTACACTCCTGGGAAGCCAACAGAATGGATTTATTTTTATAACCCTGAGCCTGGGTTGAGCTCTGGATCCATCAGTCACCCTTGTCCTAGAGGGGTCCCAACACCTGCCCATGTCTGTATTCCTGAAGGAAAGGCTCTATCGTGAGCCTTGCTGGGATCCGAGTCTCATCTGTGATTACTTGCTTGCTTTTATTTATTTATTTAAGACCTCATCTTCCTATTTGACCCAGGCTGGACTTGAACCTGCTCTACAGCACACGCTGGTCGTGAACTTGTGACCCTCTGGCCTCTCAGTCTCTTAAGTGCTGGATCACACTGCGCACCACTTGCCTGGCTTGTTGTTATTCACTCATCTTCCTTCCTGTTGGTTTTCTTCCTTAGTACTTGTGTCTGTTTTCCTTCATTACAAGATGGTGCTGAAGGTAATGCTCTGCAGAAGTGTTACACATCTTACTAAATACCCAATTAAGAGCATACATGCATAGCTCAGTGTTCTGGGACAAACTTTTCCTGGGGTGATACTACACGAATGTCTACTTCCCCCAAATAGGGAGACCACGACAGGCCAAAGAGTAGATACCACCAAAGACCAACTTGGTGAACCAATGGTTTTCACTGGGGTTACTTACAGGAGCAAAAATGACACAGTGACAGCTACATCACCAAAGCCTATGCCAGCATGGTGAGCGATCAGGAAAGATGGGAACCTGGAGCACGCTGCACACCCTGCAGACAGCTTGAAAGTTGGAGAGTGTCCTTTCTAAGTGACTCAGTTGGTCTAAACCTCTTCCAGGCAGCTGGGCTGGCTTCTGCTTCTACCAGGCATCTGGTCTGGTTTCTCTGAGAGTCTTCTTTGTAGCCTTGTTCCTCTAGTCTCAGAGGGACTCCCAGCTTTTATTGCTTACTCTGGTTGGGGTGGGGGGTGTCTAGTGAATCTAGTCAGTTTCAGGGACTTCCTGAAGCTATTTTGAGTTGTCCACTAAGGAGCTTCCCTGCAGGGTGGGATGTTTCAATCTCAGAGGAAACTGTTACTGGACACTAAGTCAACATGACACTGAATGGGAAAAGTTGCCCCTGTTTCTCTAAGATCAGGAACAAGACAAGAATGTCCATTTGGGGGCTGAGGGTGGGGCTCAGTGGTAGAACACTGACCTGACATGAGTGAAACTCTGGGTTAGAGTCTCAACATATTACCAAATGGGGCTTGGTGACATACTCTTGTAATCTCAGGTGGAGGCAGGGGGATCAGAAGTTTAAGGTCATCTTCAACTAAGTAGCTGGTTTGAAACTACCCTGAGGAGACCTTACTCCTCTCACCCAAAAGAGTTCAGTGTCCTCTTTTGTGAAGTCATTCGAGATCATATTTGTCAAGTGTCAGCCAAGCAACAAGGCAAGAGAAAGAAATGTTGATTATCCAATTAGGGAAAGAGGCCAGTTTATTCTGTTGATGACATGATTATAGACAGAACTGCAGGATTGCATCCATAATCAATTAGAATTGATAAATGCATGCAATAAATTTATGGAGTATAAGATCAATATGGGTTTTTTTGTATACAAAAATATACAAAATACAGCCAGGTGGTAGTGGTGTACGCCTTTAATCCCAGCACTCAAGAAGCAGAGGCAGGTGGATCTCTGTGAGTTTGAGGCCAGCCTGGTCTACAGAGTGAGTTCCAGGACAGCCAGAGTTACAACAGAGAAACCCTGTCTCGAAAAACCAAATAAATAAGTAAATAAATAAAATAAAAAATATACGAAATGCAGTGTAAGAAACCCAGTAGGTTTTTGCACCAATTAAAATTCCTGAGAAGAAATGAAGAAAGCAATCCCATTCACAGCAGCAAAAACAAAACAAAATGCCTTGAAGAAATTTGAAAAGGGAAGTGAATGACTTACATAATGAAAACTATGCAACACTGATAAAGAATTGCCCACAGAAACAGAAAAATGAAAAAAATAGCCTGTATTTGTGAACTGCAAGTATTGATAATGTCAACACATTCAGAAAGAGCTCTACAGATCAGTGAAATTCCCGTGAAGGTGCCCGTGACATTGCTTTTTCGCGCATGTCCTGTGTGTACTCGTCCTGTGGAAGTCAGAGGACAACTTCGAATACCTTTCCTCAGGTATCATCCCCCTGTTTGGGGGCCTCTTTCTGGTCTGGGACTTGCCTAGCAGCTAGGTTGGCTGCTCAGCCAGCCCAGTATCTGCCTTCTCTGCCTTCCTGGCACTGGGATTACAAGCACATGCTACTCCACCAAGCTTCAAAACACAAAACAAAAAACACTTTTTATTGAAAAAAATTATTTTGAATATATTTTGATCATGTTTCTCTCCTCTTCCAGTTTCTCCAAGATCCTCTCAACCTCCCTACCTACCTAACTGTATGCTCTCTCTTTAAAAAACAAAGAGAAACAAAGCAAAAAAAAAAAAAAAAAACACACACACACATTAAAAATAATCTCCACAAAAAAGCACAAAAATAAAAATCAAAATAAACAAACAGAAGAACAATAAGACAAAAAAAAATCCAAATAAAGCAAAACAATACAAAAAAAGTCTACGGAAAACACCTCTGAGTTCAATTTGTTTTGGCCAACTACTCCTGGGACTGCAGCCTGCCCTGAGATATGGTTAATATACCAGTGATAGTCCATTAGAGAAACTTCTCCTTTGCCTGCAGGTACTAGCTGCAGGTAGCTTCTTGCTTAGAGGGGAGAGCCTATGTCCACTTCTTCTCATGTCTGGGACCCATCTAGATTGAACCTGTGTGGGCCTTGTGTGCACTGCCAGTATCTGTGAGTTCATATGTGCTTAAGTCAGGGTGTGTCTGGAAGACACTGACTCTTTGGAGTCATCCATCATCCCTGGCTCTTACATCCTTTCTGATTTCTCATCCACATAGATCTCCGAGCCTAAAAGGGAGGGCTTTGATGAAGACATCTCATTTAGGGCAGAGTGCTCCCAAGTCTCTCTCTCTCCGCACACTGTCCTCTTGTAGGTCTCTCCATCTACTGCAAGGACAAGTTTCTCTGATAAGGGCTGAGTGAAGAACTGATCTTTGAATTTCATCTCTTTCAGGTGGGTGCTTGGGCTTGAATTCAGTTTTTCATGTTCGTGAGGCAAATGCCTTACCAATTAAACTCTTCCCTCAGCCCTCAGTGATATTCTTTACAGAAAACCACATTTTAACTTGGCAGGAATGGTTACCAGGATAATACAGAAGGTAAAGGGCCTTCACAGCACAAACCTAGTAACCTGACTTCTATTCCTGGAACCCACATAAGAAAACCAGGATGGGGGCCAGAGAGACAGACCAGTAGGTAAAAAGTGCTTACTGCCAGGTCATAATCTGAGTTTGATCTCTAGACTCCACTGATTCCGAAAAGTTGTCTTACCACCTCCACATGCTCAGGACCGCTCTTAATACAGAAATAGCGCGCGTGCGCGCGCACACACACACACACACACACACACACAGAATAAATAAATACATAAATAAAACAAAAGACAAATCTTTATACTTCGTAGGTAACCACAAAGACTCCAAGTACTCAAAGCAAAATACTGACCAGAAAGAACAAGCTGAAGCCATTACAGTATCTGCCTTCTAAACACTCTGAAGGGACAATGACCAAACAGCACTGTGTTGGCATAAAACCCAGACACAAAGGCCAATGGGATAGAATAAAGGAGGCAGGAATAAAGGAGGCTCTGTATACGTGTAGCCAAGGTAAGTTCTGACTGAGCTAGAAAGATTATATATTGAGAGACGGAAAATTTCTTCAAAGAGTGGTGCTTGGGAAAATTGAATCTTCATATGTAGAACAAATAAAGTTAAATTTTTGTCTCTTACCATATTAAAAACAAAGTGTGAAAAATGTGAAAGACTTAAATGTAAGACAAACCAGAACAAAACACAAAGGGAAACACATCGGGACATTGATCTGGGTGAAGTGTTTATTTTTAAAGATCTAAAAAAATATTTAATTTAATTAATAATTAAATTAATTAATTTAATAATTAATTTAATGCCAGTATTTGGAAGGCAGAGGCAGGAGAGCTCTGTGAGTTCCAGGCCAGCCTGGTGTGTAGAAGGAGTCCCAGGACAGCTAGGGCTCCATAATAGAGAGAGCTTGTCTCAGAAAACCAAATAAATAAATAAACAAACAAATAAATAAAATAAACAAATGTAATTCACTTTGTCCAGACACCTCAGTGGAGTGGTGATCTCTTTCTCTGAGACCTTGAGTTTATTTCTATCATTTGGAACACATGGTTTTAACTGCTGAGCCATCTCTCCAGCCCATTAAATTTTCTTTTATTGCCTGTGGTTTTGGTGTTATATCAAAGATAACACTGTCAAGTCAAGTGTCATGAAGCTGATTTTTTTTTCAGTTTAATGGGTTTTATTCTTACAATTAGGCCTTTGGTCTATTGGGGATTAATTTTTGTCTGATTAAAATCTTAAATTTATTAAGATTTTGTTTTGTGGCCTAGTACGAAGTCCAAGTGGACTTAAGAAAATTAAATCTTCTTTTGGTGGGTGGGCTGTTCCCCACGTGTCTGTCAGGCACAATTGATCTGTAGTGCGCTAAAATCATTGCTTTCCCCCTCTCTCCACTCTTCCCTCCCTTCCTTCATCCCTCTTCCTTTCCCTTCTTCCTTTCTTTGTTTTTCTTCTTCTTCTTCTCCTCCTTCTCTTCCTCCTCCTTCTTCTTCTTCTTCCTCTTCCTCCTCCTCCTCCTTCTTCTTCCTCTTCCTCTTCCTCCTCCTCCTCCTTCTTCTTCTTCCTCTTCCTCCTCCTCCTCCTCCTCCTTCTTCTTCTTCTTCCTCTTCCTCCTCCTCCTCCTCCTCCTCTTCTTCTTCTTTTTTTTTTTTTTTTCTGAGACAGAGTTTCACTCTATAGCCAAGGATGGCCTAGAATTTACTATGTAGCTCAGGCTAGTCAGAAACTTATGGGCATCCTCCTGCATCAGCCTCCCAAGGGATGGTATTACAAGCACGAACTCCTATATTCCATTTTCTTAATTGATCTTTTGTTGGGGTGCTCCCATGGGGTGGTTCAGCACAAAAGACAAGGAGGTACTTTTATATGTGCAAGCCCTGCCAGACCTCAGTTGAGGGAACCACTCTCCTGGCTGGTGCCATAATGGACAGTGGAATCCTGAGCCTCTGGGCTCAGGTGTTTTAATTGATCCAGAACTCCTCAGGTGTTCTACTGGTAGCACGTGCAGATCATGAGCAATCAAACGTCCCCCACATAAATCCAACACCTGTAGACAATACAAAACGCCAAGAGCTAAGCAGCCCCTCACCCAACAGTGCACAAAACAATTACTTTATACGTAATTAAAAATAAACTTTTACAACACTGAGTCATCGTTGAAAACTGGCCTGGGAAATTATGTGTTTTTCCTTCTAGTTCCATCATGCCTTGACTTCCTGTGTGTTGGATCTCTGGTGTTGCCTTTTGCTTTTGGTTTTATAGAGGTAGGATTTCATGTAACCAAGTCTGACCTTGAACTCCTAATCCCTTTATCTTCACTCCCCACAAGAGTCACGATTATGTAGGCATGCACTACCACCCCATCTCTGATTCGTGCATCGGTTTCCTTTCTAACTGCTTGGTGATATTCTCTGTGTCTTGGAATGAAACAGCCTGTTTTCGGGTTCACAGACTGTTTTTGTAGCATGTTTGACCCTGTGGTCGAACATCTTTAGCTGAAATTTACTCTTCAGCTGTTGTATTTTTCAGCGTCAGGGATTCTATTTAGCTTCCTCTCATCCTGCTGCTTTCTTACTCTTTTCCAATCGTTGTCTACACCCTTTTGTGATTTCCCTTTGCTCGTTGTTCTGCGGTTTCCTTTAACTCTCCCAGCACATTCAAGACCATTCGTTGTTCAAGTCCTTTATCTAGTAAATCTGATATCTGGCTGACATCAGGCTTACATTATGTTACTCTGCAGACTGGGAAGTCTTTTGCTGAGACAGGCAGAGTATGAACTTTGGGATCAGCCCAGTGTGAAGGCATAGACTAGTCTAAGATTTTCTGAACTATTCTAAGACACTCCCCCCCTCTTAATTCTACATATGCAGTTGCTTTAAATATCTGAATTTTTCAATTTTTCAAGGATTCTCACCCTAGAATCATCAAGGGCCTCAGATATTCTGTTGTATTCATTTGCCCACACACTCCCCCACAACACGCACACACACACACAGACACACACACACACACCTCTGCAGGAGTGCAGTGCCTGCTGCTTCCTGTGCCCCTTCCAGCCTGGAATCTGAGCTCCCACTTTTCTCTGTCTGAGCACAGAGTGAGGTGAAAGAGACCAGTTCTTCAGGCAGTCCTCAGTGAGAACATTGCACACAGAAACTTCTCTGCCCCTTCTGGTTTGAAGGGTGGAATGGGGAGCTATGGTTTCCTTCAAACATCTTATACCAGGGAGGGAGTGGGACAAGGGAAGATAAAATGTCCTCAATGTGGCTTTCCCTCGAATGGGCATTTACTTGGCTACAACAGAACTCTTACCTAGAGTCCTATAAAGTCGTTTCAGCCTGTCTCTTTGTTCTGCATGGAAATCAGGGCTCAGAGCTTCCTAATTTGCAGTCTCGGTATTTCACTCTGTACTCATGTCTGTTTGAGTTTTGTCTCTTCTAAGGCAGCCCTAAAGATCACAGATGCCACTGCATAATTAGAAAGTAAGACGTAAATTCAGAGCAGTTACAGTGTCCAATCTGCATGGGTGAAGCCTGGATCACTTAGGACTCAAGCTGGGAGCATGTTGATCTAACATTTTGGGTTCTGTAAACAGGGCCTTTTGAATTGACTCTTTGAAACTGCAAATTCAAATTCGAGAGGTCTGAGGAGGGACCTAAGGTGCCAAGTTCCCATAAACATCAAGGTAGAACTGCTGCCCTGTGGGCAGATTGAGGATTCATAATGGGGACAAGGGCAGCCTGACTTCCAGTGTGTGCGCATGCGTGTGCATGTGCATTTGTGTGTGTGCATGCGTGCGTGTGTGTGTTTGTATGTGTACGTACGCATGTGTGTGAATGTGTGTGTATGTATGTGCTGGGGAAGGTATCTAAAATGTTGTACAGTCAGTGATATCTGCTGGGAGACTGTTTCCTTGCTTTCTCAGATGGAAGATAAAAAGGTTTTACCTACACAGCTTTTTAGGGCCTCTTCACTTGGCAATGAAGACGTCCTGAGTTTAAATGTAATCCCTAAACTTTTCCATGTTATTCCTAACTCCCAGGCTAAGCTTCGGCATCCCGGAGTACTCCTCACTGGGAGGGTTTGAAGTGGCCTATGCCGTATGTGCAAACACTAGGGCCCCTCCTCCCTACCTGCCCTTCTCAGTCCCTTGACAACATCTGATTGGAAGTGACTATTGAGGATCTCTCCCATGTAATAACTTTAGAGAAACTGGAAATGCCCTTCAAAGGGATTTATGTCCTCCCATCAGCCCACTAGTGAAGCAAGATTGGAAGTACCACAAAGTGAAGGCTACCGTAGTATCTGGAGGCCATGAGGAGGCAGTCCTCTGTTCTTCATGAGGCCACCTTTGTCCCCTGCCATGAGTCACTTAGGTGAGGACAGCATGTCTGAGAATAAAGCAGAGAATAGAGTTTGGGAAACTTCAGAGAGTCCCCAGGAGCCTGTCTTTTGTTTGCTTGATCGCACACCTGTCCACTCATTAGAATGCTTTTTTGAAGCCCCCAGGAGCCATCTTTGGGCTAACGAGTCAGCTAAAGAGATTTTGCCATGGTCAGTATTATGGTGCTCTAGATCAGCCAACCTCCTGGGATGTGCAAGAGGAGTTGACAAGTGACGGTAGACAGAAGCAGCCTTGCCTGCGTCTCTTCCCAGGTCAGTACTACGGAACGACAGTAAATTGGAGTGCACACCCCATTGAGCTGCTTCCTACCACATGGCCACGACCGTAGTCATCCACACTCCGCTCCGCTCCTCTCCATTCGTCGATGCTGCGCCATAGAATGCCCTATCTGATTAGAGCCTTCGGTATCAAGCAGAATTGAGTCAGGGTATTCAAGTGTGTCTGTTAAGGAAAACAACAACATGTAGCAGGGAGGGGTCCAGGTTTGTGTGTGCTCACCACTGACTTGAATTTACGTTCTGTTATGAAAGAGTCTCAGCCAGATTCATCTAGTGTCTTAAAAACAGATGAAGTAAGATGTCTTCCGATCAATGATTTCTTCAGCGCTCTCTGAATATGTGCTGTGTCACTAGCTCTGAAGCATAAGAAAACAAAACAACAAACCAAACCACCCAGGAGGTCCTGGGCTGGGCATTTTAGACCAAACTTCTGATGTGCTTTATGCTGGCCTGTGGATTCATGATCTAAAATTCACATAGAATCTTACCTTTTCTTTATCATCAAGAGAGAAGCTGTGGAGCTGGCATGTAGATCGGTTGGCAGAGAATGCACAAGGTTGCCTAGAATGCATAAGCCCTCGGCTTGGTCCACAACACTGTATAATCCGAGCATGTGCACTCCTGTAATCCCGTCACTCAGGTGGTGGAGGCAGGAGGTTCAGGAGTTCAACGACATCCTTGACTGCGTAACAAGTTTGAGGTCAGCATAGACTGCATGAGACCCTGTCGTAGGATGGGGAGAGAAAAGAGAAAGATTGCTCCTTACACACAGTGGTGTCCCTTCCCTGGACCTGGGGCGTGCCAGCCTGAGAATGTTTTGGGGGAGAGGGGCTGAAAGAAATGAAGGGGAGTGAATGTCCTGTTTTCTTGGCCTCTGTTGGCCAGCCTATTTTAGTTTCTCAAACTTCTTTCATTCCACAGATGTTTGATAATTAGAGGGTCCCCCTTGGCTCCATAAGTCACCCTCTGGACAACCACATTAAAGTGGGAGAGGCCACTGTGTTTCTGGATTATGAAACAGCCGACAATAAAACAACACAAAACAGAAAACCACCGACAACAGGAACAACGACCAATCCTAACGTCCCAGGCAGAGCCACAGAGACCTGAGCTATGGGAATGTCTTAGACTCACTGGGTGGGACTCGGTCCTGTGCTCCTCCCTGACCCAGACGGATGTGTGGGTTTAATGTTTCAGTGGGATTTCAGCAAACCAAACCACAAGAAGCACGTGGGCTTTCATGCCAACATTCTTCCCCTAATGTTTGTTGAGAGGTTGTTCTGAGGTTCAAAAAAATACAGTGGCTTTATCTGAGGATTGTCAGTTAACTTGGATCATAGGGGGGAAAAATGGATTTTGAAAGAAATTAGGAAAGCATGTACCTTCTTCATAGTCCAGGAAATGAAAATGCAGTGATTTCAGGAGTGAATAAAACTTTTTGAAATGCTGGCTTGAGTGCCCAATCTAAAATATCTGCTGGTGGACTATTTAGAAGCCCCCTGGAGGGCTGACCTTCAGAGAGGCCAGCAGAAATGCCACCCACCTCAGCCTCCACTAACACAGGTCACGGTGAGGTAGGGGCCACTAGGGGCCACTCAGCTTCATCCCAGCACCCAAGCCAGACACTGGGTCTCTCAGGCAATGCTTGTTTGCAAATTGAATTGATAACGGAGCCGAGACCGGTCCGCACGGCTGTGTCCAGCTCCTAACCTTGGGAAGCAACAGCTGTCTGTGTCTTCTCCCTTCCGTGATGGCAAAGTGTCTTCTGAGGAGTTGTGGTTACTGAGAAGTGTCTGGGGTAGACCTACATCTTCAGCTGGCTCTGTGTTGCTCTCAGGCAGCCTACTCTGGTCTTCCCACATCTCACTGACTATCCCTTCATGGGGTCCTTTATCAGGGTGTCATGACTCACCTTGCTCCAAGGGCCCACACACTGGGAGCAGTCTTTCCAGCTATTGACCTTGTATGATTCAATGGCCAGCTCCCGAGCAGGACATACATCTCAGTTACTTGCTTCTAGGAAGACCCTGCTGGGTCACCATCAAGGTTTTTATTGTTTTTGAGAGCAACTTTACATGTGGGCAGGAGACGGCATGGATAACTGGTCCTAATTACCACATGAGTAACAGAGATTCCGAAAGCCACTGGTCTGAGATCAAACATTTCTGTGCAGTTGGGTCAGGCCACATAGCATTGCCTCTCCCTCTGACTGTCTATCCTCCACAGACGACTAAGAACAGCCAGTGTCACTGTGACTTGCATCCAGGAAATGACCTCTGTTCTTTTTACCCCTTCCCCCAATGTCCCTAAAGACAGCAGGCCACAGGATATCATAGCCAAGTGTTTATAACTTCTCTCAGGGTAACTCTGGTCATTATCCACCCATTTCGACACAAAACCTCAAAATAAACCCATACGAATTATGGCCTAAATGCCCAACTCACAGACATTTCTAAAATAAACAGCGAGTCATCTAAAATATTCCGCACATGTGTCGGACAGATCGAAATCGTGGCTCCTACCCTATCCCTCCAGCCTCGGTGACAGCAGAGTCTCTGAAGCAAAGCTTTGGGAAGAAAACTGAGGCTTTTCTTTTTCTCTTTCAGTGCTGGGAAAACTCAGGACGGAGGCAAGCATTGCATTACTTCCGGGGGACACCCCCACATTCCTCCTTTTAAAATTTATTTTGAGACAAGATCTCCCTAAGTTGCCCAGGCTGGTCTAGAACTCATGTCTTACTGCCTCAGCAGCTGAAAATGCAGGCACGGACCATCACAGCCGGCTTATTTTTAATCTTAAAGGATAGGATAACGTGCTTGGATGCAGCTGTCCAGGTGGCTTGGCTCAAAGGTGGGGGGGGGGGCTTCGGAAGATGCTTCAGGAGCATCGGGTGTCACTTGCTGGGCATGAGCGAAGCTCTGGGCTGATCCCCAGCGTGGAGGGAAAGGAAAAGGTGGACCAGTAGGATGTTTGCCAAGACCATAGCAGAGTAAGTGGGATTTGATGCCAGAATGCCAAGTCCACGATCCAGTCCAAATGCTCACGTCTCTGGAGGGAGTCATTTAAAATGCCTGAGACTTAATTTGCTCAATGACAAAGTGGATAAAAACGATCTTTTTACCAAGTGTGATCCTCTCTCTGGGGAGGTAGAAGCAGGAGGATGTGAGTTCAAAACCAGCCTGGGCTACATAGTGTGAACTTGTCTCAAGAAACTCAGGACTAGGGCCATGGACTAGAGACTGGGTACTGGCATGCGTGCACGTGCATGCGCGCGTGCGCACACATACATACACCCCCCCCCACACACACACCCCTCTGGCCACAGTCTTTCTACTCATGGTTACATTTCTTCACAAACACTTATTCTCATTCATTCTCCTCTCTACATTTTTCTTTCCTGCCTTTCAGCTTTTGTCAAGTTTAGAGATCATGAAATTGAGAGTTAAGGTATGATTATCTTTTCCTGTACAGTTCCCCGTGAATTCAATGGCCTCAAGAGGCCGCCGTGAGAGTCTGAGGCCTTTAGAGCTCAGCATGCCTGGGATTTTGATTGAAAAGCTGAGCCTGCTTAGAGCCGACCTGGAGAAGCTAAGCGAAGAATAAGCAGGTGGGACTCTACAGAAAATGACTCATTTTCTCAGGTTGCTTGTCTTCTCTCTTTATCGTTCTTATCCACAGACTCTCTGCTACACCCTAGCTGCTCTAAACTTGACCCCACAGGGGGTCACCCTCCCCTTCCCCAAGCACAGTATTCCCCATCAGCTCTCCCAGGACCCCAGTCTCACTGACTCTAGGGAGGAGCCTAGAGTAACCAGATGAGAGCTGCCCAGATAACTTGGTTCAGAGGGTGTGCCGAGATGCAACAGGGAGTCAGGCATCACTCCTCTCCCACACCAGGGTCCCTGGCTCTTCTGCCTTGAGGGTCTGGCATGGAGCCCAGGAAACTGACCCTATGAGGGAGTCACCCCGATCAGGCTGCACCTTCTGTTCTATAATTATTTAAGTTGAGTTTGCATATTTCAAGGGAATTGCACTTAAAAGCCCATTGACTTACAGTAAGAATTAGAGCAATATTTGAGTAACAGTTGAAGTTTTTGAAATCAGATCACTGGGCTGAATGAATTACAGGAAAGGGAGTATATTAAAGTGTCATACTGTCCCAGTTTGGGGCAGAGGGCAGTCACTGGCCTCTCTAGCCTCCCGGCTGCACTCCTTATTACAGTGAGCTCTCCTTGGTTACAGACTGTGGAAAATATTTTTACTTTTAGTTAAACAGCATGATTAAACCGAATGGGAAGTCTGAGGACTTTAAATTTTAATTCTGTTATTTATTTAAAAATAAGTTTGGGGCTGGAGAGATGGCTCAGTGGTTAAGAGCACTGGCTGCTCTTCCAGAAGACCCTGGGTTCAATTCCCAGCACCTACATGGCAGCTCACAACTGCCTGTAACTCCAGTTCTAGGGGATCTGGGGCCCTCACACAGATACACATACGGGCAAAACATCAATGCACATAAAATAAAAATAAATCATTAAAAATTAGTCAAGGGCTGAGGGTGTGGGTCTGTGGTAGAACTCTTGCTTGACACAAGGTCTGGGTTCCATCTCTAGTAACATCCTCCTTCCTCCCCCTCCGATCCCCCACCCAGTAATAACATTTTTAAAAAATGAAAATAAAAAACAAGTCCACAAAAGCCTTCAGTGTAGCTAGGCAGGTCCATGGCCTCAGCATCTGTGGACTCTGTAACAGTATTTATACTTCCACGTTCTGAGTAGTGGGGCCTAAAATAGACATGGGCACTGGAAATTATAGGAGAGTAAAATTGCAGAACCCAGGAGGTTCCCACAGGAATCCTGTCCCGGCCTCAGGGTGTTGAGGGTGAAGACTCCAGACTGGGGAATCATCAGAGATTTGCCTTTCCAGAAGCACAACTCCCCAGATACTGGGGTAGGCCTCCTGTTCTGAATCCCAGATCTGAAGGGGAGAGCAGTGTAGTTGCAAATGCCACCTTGATGTTCAGGGGAGTGTGGGAGACTCATTTCCCATCATTTCTTGGTATGGTGTTCTGTTGTCAGGGCAGTGGACTGAGGAGATTACATACTGAGTCACAGCACCAAGGTAGCTCCTGTCTAATTGGGGAGAGCCGGGGGTCAGGACAGTGGTCATCTGTGGGGACTGAGAAGAACATTGTACACTGGGGAAGGCTCTGGAGTGGTCCTGGTGACTGTTAATGCAGGGGTAGCAGGTGCTAGTGTGTGCCCTGGGGCAGGGTTTCCATGTCTCTACCCTTCCATGAACACTTTGAGAAGGAGGAAAAGAGGAAGTCACTCAATTAACTTGAACTCATCTGTTGGTTTTTTTTGTTTTTTGCTTTTCAAGATAGGGTTTCTCTGCTATAACTCTGGCTGTCCTGAAACTCACTCTGTAGACCAGGCTGGCCTCGAACTCACAGAGATCTGCCTACCTTTGCCTCCCAAGTGCTAGGATTAAAGGCATGCGCTGCCACCACCTGGCTCACTTGTTTTCAAGATAGGACCCAACAGTCAGATGGCACACATGTGCTTGTAGCACATGTGACTATTAAAGTCTTGCTGGGTGTTGGGGTTTACGGTTTCTGGGGTCCCCTGTGGTCTCTAAGAGAAAGATCCTGTGGACCTCAACCCCCTTGCTTTCTGAATACTTCCTCAAATTCGCCCTCCATTCACTGGCTGGATACTTAAGAAAAAACTTATTGATTTTAACCACACAGGAGTTTTGTCTGTATGTGTGCCTGGGCACCAGGTGTATGTAGTGCTCACGGAAGTTAGAAGAGGCTTTCGGATCCCCAGACCCTGGAGTTTTGGATGGTTGAGAGCCACTCTGTGAGTGTTAGGAATTGAACCCAGGTTCTCTGAAAGAGCAGTAAGTGCTCTTAACCAGTGAGCCATCTCTCTATCTCCTAGCTAGCTGGACACTTTTCTCAGCTGCTTTCAGACCTCACATACCTGGAAACTATGCCCTTTAACCCCTTTGGCTCTCACAGCTGTTGTTCCTAGCCTGATAGGGCTTTTTATTGTTGTTGTTGTTTTGCATGAATCTTATTCAAATTTGCTTCCTTTTCAGGGCTCAGTAGCCTTATTGAGAAAGCATGGCTTCCTGATTCTGAAGCTGTCCAGGATCACCGTGTACATTCCTCTCTTGGTAGGAATTAGGAGTTCTGCCTTTTTTTTTCATTGTCTGTTCATGGAAGACAGAGAGGTTAAGCCTTTTTAATTAAAGCAGAAACCAGTAGTTATGACAGTAAATGATGTTAACTTTTATTAAGACAAATAGTTTGGATGAGTTACCAGAGCCAATCAGCATAGGTCTGCAGACAGCAAAGCCCAGGCAGGGTCTGTCCTCTCTGGCTTGGGCTGTACATCACACCCTCCCTGCAATAACCAACCCTTCTCAATTACTGGGGTCTTCCCTCTCTTGGGTGGGGGTGGCTGTGAGCTTTCTGTGGACACAAAACATTTTTGAATTAGTATTTTGTATGGTTTAATATTTTATTCATCTTATTCCTCTAGCTTATTTTATTACATTTTCTAAGACAGCTGATATGTGACCCACCAAAGGCTTGAGAAAATTAGATTGGTGTTCTTACATAGGTGGTTAGAAGCCCTGCCTTTGCTGGGTGGAAGGGAAACGGGTCCCTGGGGCCTGAATTTCAGACATCTGACAAGGCAAGTGAGGGGCTAGTAGCAAGAAGTGCCTCTGGCTGATGGGGAACGATCCAAACCATCTGTACCCTAGTGGGAACTAAGCCCCTTCCGGTTTCCTTCCACCACAGACCCCTGGATAGAGCCTGGATTCTGGGACTCTCCAGACCCACCTTCTAGTTTCTGCTTAGGTCTTGGTTACACAGCCTCTGACTCACAACTGAGCCCTTCCTCAAAGAAACCTTGATGGTGCCCCTGTGCAGGACGGTGTGGCGGTCAGAGGCCACATGCCAGCCTTCAGAACCAGCTTTGAACAGGAAGATGCAGGAAGCATAGCGGGTGCTATTCTTTTCCTTCCTTTTGTGTTCTTCTCTGCTTTGCCAGCCATCAAAATCACTCTTCTGAAGGGCTGGAAAGAAAATTACATTAAATTCCCAGTGTCTCCTCTGTTTGGGGTCTAAATGTAGCTTCCAGGGAAAGCTGATAAATTCTGTCTTGCGTTTTCTCGTCTTCTCCAATTTTTGTGACCTTAAGTAAATTACGTTCCCTTTCCAGGCTGTCTTATCTCTGGTCGGCTGTGCTTTGGTTCCAACTCCAGTCTGATTCCAGTCGATTCAGTTCATGCATTGCAGGAAATTCTGGGGAATGCTTGGCAAGGGGGTGACATCTCTCTTCTACAGACAGATCTTGGGGAGTGGGAGCTGCACACAGATGCCAGAACTGGATGATCTCAGGACAGCCCTTGGTCCTTGGATCTTCACATGTTTCCTGTCTTCAGATTTCCTTGTGTGGAAGCCAAGTGAACTTTGGAGGGTCCTACCGTATCCTGATTCCTCCCCTCCTCTCCCCTCTCTGCCTTTTGTCATGTGTGTTGTGGGCTAGGATGTGTCTATGTATGTTTGTATGTGTGTAGGTGCACTTGTACTTCTGTGTGCATAATGGTAGGGGCAGAGGTTGACATTCTCTTCCTCGAGCTCTCCATGGCATATTGAGGCATGGGCTTGCTGATTTGGCTAGTGTAGTTAGTCAGCTTCTTCTGGGCATTCCCTCAAGTCCCTGTCTCTACCTACTGAACTCTGGGATTACAGGTGGGCTGCCGTACTCACCTTGGTGCTGGGATCTGAACTCCATTCCTCATGCTTCTGTGCCAGGTGCTTTGACCCTCAAGCCATCTCCTTAGCCTCTATTTCCTGGTTTTTAAGTCAAAGTTTCACAATGTAGCTATGTGGCCCACGGTGGCCTCAGACTCACTTGCTCTGTAATGCAGGCAGGACTCAAATTTGTGATCTTTCTGTCTCATCCTCTTCAGCAGTGGGATTAAAGGGTGTATTGGCTAGTTTTATGTCAACTTGGCACAAGCTAGAGTCATTGAGAGGAGGGAGCCTCATTTGAGAAAATGTATCTAAAAGACTGTGCTGTAGGCAAGCCCGTAGGGTATTTTCTTAACTAGTGATTAATAGGGGAGGGCCTAGCCCACCATGGGTAGTGCCACGCCTGGACTGGTGGTCCTGGGTTTTATAAGAAATTGGACTGAGCAAGCCATGAGGAGTAAGCCAGTAGGCAGCACTCCTCCATGGCTTCTGCCTCAGCTCCTGCCTCCAGGTTCCTGTCCTACTTGAGTTCCTGTCCTAATTTCCTTTGATGATGAACTGTGATTTGGAAGTGGAAGCTGAATAAACCCTTTCTTTCCCAAGTTTCTCTGTTCTTGTGTGGTTCTATGCTTTCCGTTCCCACCCTGGGGCAGCCAAACCTTCCATGCTGATGGTTCAGCTTTAGAGAAGGAGAGACACAGTCAGGAACCATCTAGGTCCTGAAGGTTTTGGGCAGATGCTGAGAACCAGTGGGAGAGAGACTTCTCAGGAGGCAGTTTCAGTGAACAACTCAGTTTATTGAAGCAAAAGAAGCCATATGTATATATATATGGTAGAGGGAGAGGGAAATGTCCCATATGGTGGTATGCTATAAGCCAGGACAGTGATAGTAAGAGAGCTCCATTTGCACATGGGAGGCTCACAGCCAGATATGTGTGCTATTGGCTGGGTCCAAAAGTCTTAAGGAAGCTCCCTTTGCATAAACACAGGTCTCACAGGGGTCAGGGAAGAGACTTTATAAGGTCATATAGGGAGAGAAATCCAGCCCAGGGCCCTCCAGCTGCAGTGGTCAGACAGGGCCAGATGCCTTGGAGAGGCAGGATCTTATTAGGTGCTGCATGTCATGAAACATGGCAGCATTGGAGGAGCTTTGCTAGCTGTTAATGCTAGCTGGGGTCTTCTTGGTGCCAGAGCAAGAAGGAGGAGCGGCCAAACTTCTACAACTCTTAGGGGGAGAATTCCAGGGTTCAAAGCACGCTTCAACCTCCTCTTAGCTCAAGGCCAGGCCCACATTCATGATCTTTCATCACAGCAATAGCAGTCCTAACTGAGACACAGGTGTACGTTATCATGCCTGGCTAACCATTTTTTTCCACATTCTCTCCAGATTGTTCTGTTTCATCTGCTGTTAAGCCTTCAAGTTTCTCCCCATGACATCATTGCCCTCTAACTTGACCACCTCTACCATAATCTCTGTTCCTTAGATCCTATTCACTCTCCTGAGCATAGGTGATCAGGCAGATTCAGCCCTACCCTCTCCCAAAGGCTGACGGATATGCCTGCCGTATCAGTGAGCTGCAGTTTTACGTTGGCTACAAACTGTACATTAACCCAGTATACCTGGTGGTGAGGGGTGTGAACTAGGTAGTGGATGACCTGGGTCTGTATCTGACTTTGCTACTCACTAGCTTGGCATGTTTCTGTGCCTCGTACTCTTGATCTGTAAAACGGGTTGAATGCAGGTATGTTAGGATAGCTGATCAAGATGATATGTTGATAGTATTTAACACTCTGGCAGGATAAGGACTAGTTAAGCACTGGCTGCTATTGCAACATTCACTCCCTGCAGGTCCAGTGGTTTCTATTTTCTATTACTTCCCAACCTGCTGGGTGTTAGCAACTTAGCAGGGTATTAAAGAGAAAACTGTCATATCATCAGTGCCACACACAGGCCTTGGTGCTGGAGGGGGTCCCCTGAACGTGTCTGGGGACAGTACACCCCTCTTTGGTCTGCTGGGAGGGACTTCTACCTGAATCATTACTGATATCAAGTTTGGAGCTTACGGGAAATCTGGGGCAGGAAGTTCACAGACACCAGTCGCTGTGCTGAGTCCTTCCTTCCATGCTTGACCTCACACTTAGCTTTCTTTGGAACATACTTCGAGTCACTTGTTCAGGGAAGCATACAGCCCCAGGTAAATTGAGCAACTTGCTCATAAGGCTGTGCTTCTAGTTTTGCTGAGGTAGAACTTCAGCTTAGGACCAGGGGGCAGAGGCCAGTCCTCTTTCCCTCTGCTACCTGTCATGAATCATTTCTAAAATCCAGGGGGAAGGTAGAGCTGGGGGTGGGACTGGAGGACACGGCAGGCAAAGGTGGTAAAGGGAACTTGGGAGGGAAGAGAGTACCACAGGCCACACATTTTCCAGGAAGATTGGGAAACCCCTTGATTAGAACTGTCTCATCTCAGTCATCATGATGCCTGGAGGGTGGAGTTCTCTATAAGGGCTCTCTAGAAGCTCATGTATCAACTTTGCTGTACATCTGTTCATGGGGCACTTGGCTCCAGCCAGTACACTGGCTGGCATCTTCAGCGCAGCCTTGGCCTTCAGTCCCTAATCCCAGGTATGAGCAAGGACTGAAAGGTTTGGGAACAGTGAAGCTAGCTAGTCAGCTGCTGACTACATCCAGGGACAGTCACTCAGCTGCAAGCCTTGGCCAGAAGTGTCAGAGCAGTTAGCTTTCCCATCCTGTTGCCCTCCCCCACGGAGTGGTACTCCCCCATTGTGTCCTTTCTGAGCCTTCTCTCTGCTGTTTCCACCGTGCATCTTCTTCCTCTGTAACCTGTCAGCACTGGAGTCCCAACTGGCTCAGGTGGCACACCATTCCTTTAGGACACAATGCCTTCCTGCGGATCCTGCCACACCCGACAATGGTGAGGAGCTCTAGGGAAGCCTGGGATGGAGATCAGGAAAGGGAAGCGGGAATAGGGTGTTGATTGAATATAAATGAGGACATGAGCCCTCCAAGGTAGGGTTGAGAAGAAGGATGCTCTTGTAGATTTGAGGGAGAGTTCATCCAGAGGCATCTGGAAGAGTTCAGACTGAACTGACCATGAGAAGAGACAGAGATGGGGAGAGCGAGAGAGGAAGAGGAGAGAGAGGTCTAAGAGGGGCGAAAAGAGAACTAAGAGAGGCTGTGGCTGAAATGACAGGTTTACATAAGAATGGGAAACTGAGGGAGGAAAAGTCAAGCCCTTGGGCTGGAAAAGTTTAGGGAGTGTGTGTGTGTGTGTGTGTGTGTGTTAGGGTTAGAGGTGTGTGTGCGTATTAGGGTTAAGTGTGTGTGTATATGTGTGTGTGTTAGGGTTAGGGGTGTGTGTGTGTGTGTGTGTGTGTGTGTGTGAGTGTGTAGTAACAGGAGGAACTGTGAGGCCGGAGACCCCAGGCCCTGATCATTAATCCTAAACTCTTAACAGGACATTCCAGAACTCCCTGTTCCAGGAACTAGCCCACCCCAGAAACCACAAAACAATTATTGTCAGGCTTAATTCAAGAGCACTGTGACCCAGCCCACATTCCTAAAATGAGCAGCGGCTACAGGCACCGCCTAATAGCCTTAGGCAAGGGACTTTACCCTAAGTGTACATTTCCTGGTGCCCGTGACCTTGCTATCATCAACTTAAAGGTTAACTGGCCCCTACCTATCAAAATGAGAAAACAATTTGGGAACTAATCAACTTGTACCAATTCAGTTTATGCCCAACAACTGTATAAAAAGCTTCACCATTTGCTCCTTGGAGCCGCTTCTATCCTGCGAGTTAGAACGGCCCCAGCGCTGGTTAATAAACCTCTTGCTTTTTGCATCGATTATTCGACTGTGTCTCTCTGTGGGCGCATCACCAAGTTGGGGTCCAGTTCGGGAACCCAACAGAACCAGAGGTACTAGTGAGCCTTGTCCCAGGTTTCTTTGGGACCTGACATTGATAAAAGGGGTTCCTCCAACTAGACTTGGCCTCAAATGGTTTACAAGTGGGGACAGTTCCTATAGTTGAGGGAGTGTGTGTGGAAGTGTTGCATGTAGTTGCATACCTACTATGGTGGCTCAGCAAGAAGGACAAAGAGGCATTTTCATAGGTGCAAACCCTACCAGACCTCACCAAAAGGAACTACTATCATGGCAAGCACCATACAGGACAGTGGGACACTTGAGTGTCTCATTTCAGAGGTTTTTATTGATAACTAATCTCCTCACATGTTCTATTGATAGCATGCTCAGATCATGAGTAATCAAGTTTCTTTTATATAAAGCCAACACCTGCAAATAATATAAAATACCAAGGCCTAGGCAGCCCTTCACCCAACAATGCACAAAACAATCATTTTAATCATAACTAAAAATAAATTCCTGGAATTTTTCCCCCTTTCTGTATAAGACAATAGAAAAACCAAAACAACAACAACAATAACAATAACCACAACAACCACAACAACAACCACCACAACAACAACCACAACTGCCTTATCTCTACAATACATTTGAAACTGCACTGGCAAAACTATTTATGAGAGGAACAATCACAGGGACTGGACCGAATGAAACCAAACACCTATCAAGCTTTTCACAATATCTTTGGACAGCAGAAAAAACATTATGAATGTCCAATTTTCTGGAATTCACTCACGATCTTCTGGGCTCCTCCAAAGGGCTTAGGTCACTTCTCTGGCTCTGTCTTTTATAGCACACACAGCTTGTCCTCCAGGGTCTGGCTGGCTCCACTCTACTGCTGCTGCTGTTCTGGGTGGTCATCCCATGGCACTGGCATCTTCAAAACTGCTGGGGTCCCTTGCTACAACTGGTCTGCACATTTACCAATAGCCTCTCCTGGGCTCTCTTCATGGTGCCAAGCCTTGATTTCTCTGCATGACCCCTTCAATTGGGCCTTCAACTGCCATTGAGGCTGCACCTTCACCAAAGGTCTCTCCTGGCCTCTTATCACGGTACCAAGCCTCAGCTGCTCTCCATGACCCCTTCATGCCTTTAAAACCAGCACCACCTGGGTGACTCTTACAGTACCAAGTTGGGCTGCTAGCACAAGATACAACTTCAGGAAGTTCTGGAAGACAGCTTCTGTGTGCTGACTCTGAGGAAACACTTCTCAGATTTTAAGATAGAGTATGGTCCCCAGGAAAAATAATGGGCCAGTTTATATCAGTGGCTTCTTGTCTTCAAGCTGTGGCTTCCACAGCAGGGGGTTCTAGGCCAGTGGGAATACCCTCCAGTCAAAACATTCTGGCAATTTGCCATTTCTATTCCACCACGGCTATGGGGAAAAATAGAACCTTCTTTATAGATCTCAAATAGAAGACCCGATTGAGCTTTACACACACACACAAAAGCCATCAGAAAACTCAGTTTGTAGAATGGTATGCTTTAGCTCAAATTTCCCGCACCTAGGTTGCTGCCAGCAGAGGGAGGTGCATTCGCTCCATTATCAGGAAAAGCGGTTTGAACCTTGCTTTCTAATGCTTTCACCGACCCGCCAAGGTTCTCATACTTTACCAGAAGGACTTCTCAATTTTTTTCAGTATCCTTTATCTGTACATAGCTCTTTCTTATAGAACTTTCCTTTCTTACTCTCCTCTTCCTTCAGGAGCTTTTCTTTACCTTTTTAATTTTATTTTACTTTTGCACATATATAATCTCTATCCTCTAGGAACTACTCTGAGCATACTTTATAGACTCTGCAAAGTCTGGAGTTTCTTCCTCTTCCTTGTCTACATGTTGGATGTTAGCTGCCATGATGTTGTGTCCCAAGTTGCAGGCACAACTTGTACTTGATAGCTACTGGGTGGCTTATCAAGGAAGACAAAGATGAATTTTTGTAGATGTAAACCCTGGCCCACCTCAGCAGAGGGAACTACTGTCATGGCAAGTGGCAACTGGACAGTGGAACCCTGAGAGAGGGGTTTTTATTGATACCTAAGCTCCTCAAGTGATAGCACGTGCAGATCATTAGCAATCAAACATCCCCCCACATAAAGCCAACACCTGCAGACAATATAAAACTCCAAGGCCTAGGCAGCCCTTCACCCAACAATTCACGAAACCATTTTAAACATAATTAAAAAGAAACTTCTGCATCAGTTGCACATTAAAAAGAAATTACAAATCAGTGGATTTTTAGATGGTAAAATGCATTGGTGGGGACTGAGGAGATTGCTCAGTCAGTAAAATACTCGGTGTGCAAATATGAGAGGTGCAGGTGGGGTGCGGGTGGGGCAAATTCTGGCAGATAGAGGCCAGAAGAACACCACAAATTCAAGGCCAGCCAAGACTGAGTAGCAAATCAAGATAGACTCTCTTAAAATGCTATTCCAAGCCTGGTGTGGTGGCACATGCCTTTAATCCCAGCATTTTAGCTGCAAGAGGTGCAGGAGCTCTGTGAGTTTCAGGTCAGCATGGTTTATACAGTAAGCTCCAGGATAGCCAGGACTATATAGAGAGACCTTGTCTCAATAAACAAAACAAACCAAATAAAACTAATTAACCTTTCAATGTTGCTGTGAACAAGCATCGCCATTTTCCTTTGGGACATCCCATTTCTTTGAGCTGAGTCCTGAGGGTAAATTCCCTTACCGAAACTATCTTCCCTTCCCATAGTTAATGTGCCCGCCAGGCGTTGACCTCTTGCTTAGCACTTCCTGGAAAAAGGGGAGGCCATGAGCAAGCGAGCTTTTAATTTGGGCAAAAGTGAGTATTTACACACAGGGCCGGGTCTGCGTAGGGCAAGTGGCCGGTTCTAGTTGCTTGTTGCCTGGAGACTGTGTTTCAGAGTCCAGCAATGTCAGCTTCTCGATACAGTGTAAACACCAATCGCCCTGACTTCGGGGAGACAGATACAAAGGTTGATGCAGAAGGTTGATGCAAACATCGTAGGCTCTGGGAATGTGGCAACGAGTGCCCTGGGGACAGGGTTAGCAGTTTTGCTTTCTCTGTCACGTGTTTAGCCGTCAAAATTCAGAAGCGCCCTTTCTATCAGCAGCAGAAAGGGAAATGAACGCATATGGAAGGTTATGCCTTAACTAACAATAGTCACTGCATGAGACCCACAATAGAGAGAAACAGCCTCAGGACGGATTGCGTTGACTTCAGAAGAATGGTGCATGTGCCCTGGCAAAAGCCTGGGAGGAAGAGGATGAAGTTTATTTCCTTGGTGGCACGTGATAGGTGGATCCCGGGTGACCTTTGTCTCTTATCTAAACTTTCAGGATGAATATCAAGTTGTTGGGCAGGAGACAGACGGACTAGAGAAAACTCAGTGGAGTTCCCTCACACCTTCAGCCATGTACATACCACAGGGAATAAGAACCATTTGTCAGCCTGCCTCTCTGATACTTGAATTATGATGTGAGTTATGTTTTTGTTTTTTGTTTTTTTTTGAGAAGAGTATGTTCCCTGGTGGCATAACAGAGGGATGCTATAACGGATGCAAAAGGGGCAAAGCTGTGAGTGGTGCAAACAACCAACCTTCATTTGCATGCAAAGTTCACTGCTTATTGGTGCTCCTCCTTTGTGTGTACAACCAGGCTGCTGGGCTCACCCGGTCTGTTAGCCGGCAGACATCCTGTACCATTCTCCCTGGTGTTGTGACGTCAGACCCAGCGAAAGGCTTCTCTCATTTGCTTTTGGTAGACCTGGCTGAGCTGGTAACATGAAGAAAGGAGCAGAAACAACACAGCAGTGCTGGCGGTGATGGTGGTTCCAAAAGAATGGTAGTAGCAGCAAGCAGGTCTCCTGGCACAGTGGCTTCAGAAACAGTAGAGTGGACAAGCTGCTTTGGATCCACAGAAGAGGCATGGCTGTGGAGAGAGACTTATAGACCAGTGCTCAGAAGTGGGGAACCACAGGAGTTGCTGGTTGCTTTGACCTCCGGAAGAAGTGGAGCTGTGAGAACCGTAGGGTCCTGGCAAGAAGCAGAAGCAGAAGCAGAAGCAGAAGCAGAAGCAGAAGCAGAAGCAGAAGCAGAAGCAGAAGCAGAAGCAGAAGAACTACGGGGAACCATGCAGTGCCAAGGCCTGGACGAGGAGCCAGAGCAGAGCTGCCAGCCTTGTCAGCCAGTCTTGAGAAGCTGCAGAAGGGTCAGCAGGCTGATCCGCAAAATCGGCATGGCAGCCTGCTCCGATGATGATAGCTGTGGAAGAGGTGGGACCACCAGAGTGAGACTGGTGACTGGGAGCTGCAGGAACCACAGCAGCCAAAAAAGGAGTGGGAGCAGCTCTCTCCTATGTAGGGTGGCCATGGCAGTAGACACAGCAAGCTGTAACACAGCCTGTAAGGACTCACAATACCTGCTGACTGATGCTCAAGCCCAAGGGATCCCAGCGCCATATCCTAGAGGCTGCAATGCCAGCCTGTCAGGGACTAAGCACCCTTATTTCCTAGGTCTACCTAAGAGCAGCAGCAGCTGTGGAGTTAAAGGACCCTGGTCCTCAAAGCCAGCAAAAGAGCCGTGACCCAGGAAAGTATCACCTGCTGCTACCTGTGCCTGCCCACTGTTGCCTCCCACTGCTGTCAGAGGCAGAGGGAAGCAAAAGCTCTCAAAGATCACTGCTTGACTCCTGTTTGACCTGCTTGGCATCCCAGCCTGGTCCTTCACCTTAGGTAGGTTCTACTGCAGCTCGGGCAGGTGTGGATTGCGTATTGGGTTATGCTTGGCTATTTTCCTTATACTGCCCAAGTCTACCTGTCTAGGAATGGTGCTGCCCACAGTAGACTGGGCTCTCCTTAAAAATCAGTAAAGTGCCCCACAGACATGAACACAGGCCAATCTAATCTAGGCAATTCTTCAACTAGGTTTCTTCTTCTCGGGTGACTCTAGACTATGTCAGGACACGTGCTATTTCTTTATTTCCTATCCCCTAAAACTTTGGGTACCGTATGTTTGAGCCAATGGCATTGTTAAAGTTTCTTTCCCTTCTTCTTCTCTGGGCTCTTGAATGGATTGGGTGCAGGTTCTAAATTCATAGAAACAATAAGAGTCCAAGTGTGCTTAATAAGATGCACACAGAAGTGGCAGGCATATCTCAGATGGGTTCTGAGCTGTGTTCATAGTTAGAACCTTTCCTTGGTTCTCCTTAAATGCCTACCTGGAGTGAGTCTCAGCTGGCTTTGAACTTCAAGCTGCTGGCTTCTATTTTTGGTGTCTATTTTATCCTTAGGGTAATTTAGACACTTCCTCGTGGCAACATGTAAGCTGAGGGCTGTCTCAAGCACTTGGAAAGTTCTGACTTTGACATATGGGTAGCGGTTGTGGAACTGAGCACGGGTTGAGTTTAAAAATCTTTGCGTATGTTTTGGGTGTTCTTCCAAAGCAGTACTGTGTCTGTCTCATGAAGATGAAAATCCACACATCATGTTGGTCAGGAATCCAGGCTGCATAGCTCCATCATTCATCAGCTGCAAAATAAGCACTGTTCCCAGCAGGCTTGCTGAGGACTTACCTTATAAACACTATTAAGCTCTTTCTGTGTAGCAGAGTTTGGAGAGATGCAGGCATTGGGGAGGTCTCCACAGGAAGCTATAACTCACAATGGTGAGTGAGACTGTACAATGAGGCTCAGGATGCTGGGACAGTAGAGAAGGTGCTCCTGGGATATGGGACTATTTGGGTTAGGGGCAGAAGAGAACTGAAGCTCCTGAGTATAGGAAAACACGACAGTGCTCAGCGTACGGCATCTGGTGACCACCACAAAACATCTAGATTGGCCACAGAGTCCTGGAAATACATAGTGTCTTTGGTGGCTATTGCCACCGCCTTTCCAGAAGGCTTCTCAGGTGAGCTAGGAGGCACAGGTACGATCCAGATTCATCAAAATTCCAGCATGTATCGCAAGCATCATCTTGTTCATCTTGTGTCTGGAGTATAAGTAAGAAAGAATTGTTAGGCATTTGGAGATATTTATGCGACAGACGGGCTGAAGAGGTGAGAATAAATCCCAGATTGGCTGCACTGTTTCTCATTCCGAGCAGCACCATTCAAGTCACTTGTGTCACCTCTGTGTTGATGGTGGCTGTCCTGAGAGGTGAGCAGCGCCGTGTCATCCTAACTTGCACATCCTCTGGCCGACGGTGCTCTGACCTTCTAAGGCACCTGTCATCTGTATGGTGCCACCCGTGAGGCGTGTCTCCAAGTCTTTGGCTGCACTGAGCATTGCCTTTCTTTTCCTTTTGCTGTGATAGTTAGGGATTAAATTAGTGGTTCCTCGGGTTGTGAGGGGAAGGGGGCCTACCCCCAAAGAGGTAACGGAAAGAGAGGCTTGTGCTGTGAACTGCTCCATATGTAAATTGCGATGTCCACACACCCTCAGACATGCTAAAATGATGGAGCCCTCTCCATATTGACCAGCACCTCCTTCTGCTCTTCATGTTGTTCCCAAGTTTGCAGAGGTTGGAAGTAACTGAGTGATGTATTCTTGAGACTTCTCTGGATTATCTCTGCAAAGTCCCATGGATCTACAAGGATCTAATAAAGGGCTAAAGGAGACTTCCGTCTTGCTTACTCTGGCCCCAGGAAGATCACTAGCCCATCTTTGTTATTCTAGCTCTTCCTCTCACCAAGGATTATTTGCTTATCCTCAAGCCTCTAAACCATATCGTTTGACATCTGGCTATTCCTTGAAGAAAATACACAAGCCTGTCTTGTGAAGCAACAATGGTCCCATTTCAAGCAAGGAATGTGAAGATGGAAATTGGATTCCAAACCCACCAGGTAACCATAACGCAGGGGACTGGAGAAGCAGCCATCCCTTGGACCACATCTGTGCTGAGTGACAATCTCTCTTAATGAGAAGAAATAAAGGCTAATTATCCCCAGGGCTTGACAGGTCTTTCTCAACACTTCTGCATAAAAGAGCAAGGCCACCCAGCTGGTCCCTCAATCGAAGGCTGCAAGAATCTGGTGGTGGTACTCAAACAAACGAGAGAGAACACATCAAAGGGGACCCTACAAAGGCCCTGGGGAAGCTGGAGGAGGAACCCGATGGTGACCGCAGTGTCTTCAGCTGGGAAAGCAAATTGAAGAGCGGTCATTGTAAAGGGGACAACATGTGGCCACGTGGAAGAAAGGAAACGTTGTGCGTATTTTTGTGCATCCATCACTGCCCTAACAGGAGTAGGTGGGGGGTGGAGGGGTGCTGTAAAGCAGGATGCATTCCTATGTATATGGAGCCAGTCTGAGTCAAATCACAAGAGGGCTGGAATGGGATATCCCGCCTTTCACCTAACTTGAGTTTAATGTCTTAAACCCATGTGGAAGGATCGGTTTGCAGTCCATTCGGCTCTGCTTCCCGTGGATTCCTACAGTGAAGCCGTCTTGGATATGAACCTAGTACTTCCTGTGTCATCTGACGTTACATTAATATCTTCCCCACAGAGATAGCACAGTTCCTTCTTGCAGCCCTAGAGCCTGGTCAAAGGGGGGGGGGCAGGGGAGGACATTGGGAAGAGGATGAAAATGATGAGGTCTGAAGACTGAGACGGTCAGAGGATAGCACAGGCAACTTCAAGGGGCAGACCCAGCCGCGCTGTCCACGGGCTCAGCCCACGTTCTTGCTGTTTCTTAGTTGGGCAATGCTATGCCTGGGGAGAATGACCCAGAGCAGGTTACACAAGGACACTTCTTACTTACTTACTTACTCTATTTCTTTCTTCCTTCCTTCCTTCCTTCCTTCCTTCCTTCCTTCCTTCCTTCCTTTCTTTCTTTCTTTCTTTCTTTCTTTCTTTCTTTCTTTCTTTCTTTCTTTCTTTCTTTCTTTCTTTCTTTCTTTCTTGGTTTTTCAAGGCAGGGTTTCTCTGTTGTAACTCTGGCTGTCCTGGAACTCACTCTGCAGACCAGGCTGGCCTTGAACTCACAGAGATCTGCCTTTTTCTGCCTCCTGAGTGCTGGGATTAAAGATGTGCGCAGCCACCGTCCTGGCTAACTTCTTACATTTTATACAAGGGGAGCTTGCATTCTCTATGTGGGGTGACAGAAAGATACTTAGCTACAGGTGAACAGGAGACTGAGAATTCTGACTAAGGGGAGGGAGGACCTGCCAGGGCACAAGACCAGAGACTGCCTGTGTGGACTCTGCTGAAGTTAAGCTCATACAGAGTTCAGGCTGTGCCAGGGGTTGTGCAGGTGGGGGGGTGGGGGTATAAAATCTCCATAGCGCTGTGGCTGGGGGGAGGAAGGACGGGGAGTTGGAGGCTTTTATGCAGGGGAGTATGGAATTTTACCAACTCCAAGAGTACAGTGCCCAGATGTGTGAGGAAGCTAATATACAAGGCAAATACAGAGCCAGAGCCACGGAAGAGGACAGAGAAAACAGAAGCTTGCATACTGACTTGTACGCGTGTACTGGTACACATCCCCACGCCCTCACTCATTCCCACACACGCCCTCACCCGAGGATAGTCACCTCTACACTCACACACACCTTGACTGTGACTGACCAGGGCAGAATCTACAAATAAAGGAGAGAGATAAGGCTCTGTGTGGCACATGCTCGGTGTTTTGCCTCAGGACACCATAGGCTGATGATGACTGCTTCTTCCATGATGGTCTGACAGGGGCGCAACCCATCACCGAGGAGGATGGCTGACTCAAGGTCACATCTTTCCTCTATGTTGCCTGTTAGCTACTCGCTCTCCTCCAGTTCTCTCGGAGCGTAGAGCTTGTGAGTGAGAGAGCATGCGTACAGACAGTGCACAGCCTCTCGGCGCAGTTTTTAAACGGCGCAGGAAACGTGAGCGTGGGCCATCGGAAACATTACAATCACTTAATTCATGTCACAAGGGTGAAAACGTGCCAAGGGGAGAGGTATTCTTATAATCATAATCATTCAGATTTTTTTTGGGGTTTACTGAGTAGTTCAAACCCTAGTATTCTCTCGTCAGGTGCCTTCAAACTGCCGCTGTGAGTCAGCAGGCTTTCTACGTGGATACTGTTGTCACAGGAAGGAGGTTCTCTTGGCAGAAGGATTTTTTATTTTCAATTAAATAATGAAACAAATCAACACTTAGAAAATCTGCTTAATCCAGTGAGTCAGCTTTTACCAAACAACCTTACACGTGAGATCCAGGGGTCAGTCAGTGGTTGTGTATCACAGAACAGGGTAACTTCACAGATACGGCCTTTTAAAAATTGCCTTTATGTGTATGAGTGTTTTTCTTGCATGCATGTATGTGCACTGCATGTGTGCCTGGTGCTCTCAGAGGTCAAAAGAAGGTACTGGATCCCCTGGAATTGGAGTGTTGTGGTTGCCGAGACCAAACCCAAGTCTTCTGCAAGAGCAGCCAGAGCTCTTAACCACCAAGCCATCACTCCAGCCCCAGTGGATGTAAGTTTTGATTCTACAATACAAACAAGCTTTAAGAAATTACTGCTCATCAGGTTTTGCTGCATCATCAGGAGAAAGCATCCACAGAAATCTGAAATACTCTTGAAGTATTTTAAGTATATTGAAGTCTGTCTCCCGAAGACTTAACCAGGGACAATGCAGGGACAGGCTGAAAAACCCCCCTTTGCATGAAGCCAGACTTTGGAGAGATCCCACAAGGAGCACTTCTGTTCAAAGTTCTGAGAGTGCTCAGCCCTAGATGGACCATCTGTATCCGCCCCACCCCCAGGCTCGGAACACTGCAGGAGGATACAAGGAGGATATGAAGTCGAGAAGGAGATATGATGGGGGTACTCATGGGGAGCTGGAGCGGGGAGTGAGGCGATGATACGATCAAGATACATGGAATAAATGTACAAGTTTTCAAAGAAGAAAACGAAGAGATCTGTGTAAACAGAGAGCAACTCTACTGTTCCCACTATTCTATTTGCGTCTGGCATACTGAAGTTCATGTCTTTAAAAAAATGCTATTTGTGGTCTTGGAGAGATAGCTCAGCAGCTAAGAAGACTGGCTACTGTCCCAGAGGACCAGCGTTCAGTTCCTTCTCTGGGTCTTAATAAAATTTTGTTGCTTTTTTTTTTTTAAACCTGCTGTGCATCACTCCAAGTATCTGGGTAACAAGTGCATCACCCCAAGTATTGAGGTAACAGGCATGCACCATTACACCTACCTCCTGATAGGTCTTGAGAAGCTATGAGATTACAGGCCGAGAAGTTTCAAAGCACCCGGTAGGTATTTTCAAGTTAGTTCTGAAAACGAGCTTGGAAGAAGCAGCTGGGAGGAGCGGCCCTCTGTAGATAAAATGAGGATCACAGAATAAGCGGGGGGGGGGGGGGGGGGGGGGGGGGGGGGGGGGGGGGGGGGGGGGGGGGGGGGGGGGGACGGGACGGGACGACACGGGGGGGGGGGGACACACGACACGGATGGACGACGACGACAACGACGACGACGACGACACAAGGAGAGGTGTCAAGAGGGCAAGAGGCCAGTGAGTATGGTCCAAGTGGGCCAGCAAGAGCAGAGAGGGTTGGCTTGTGACTGGGGAGGTTGAACCTGGAGGCACTGAAGCACAGGTCGTGGAGGGGGTGCTGTTTACTGGCTTGCTCCTCATGGCTTGCTCAGCCTGCTTTCTATAGCACCCAGGACCACCAGCCTAGGAGAAGCTCCGCCCACAATGAGCTGGTTCCTCCCACACCAGAACCAATCAAAAAAATGCCCCACAGTTTTGCCCACAGGCCAATTTGGTGGGAGCATTTTCTCAATTAAAGCTCCGTCTTCCCAAATGACTCTACTTTATGTCAAGTTGACATAACAAAACAAAACAGAAATACACCAGCACCCTCTCAAAGTAGTATTTAGGTGTGAGGAAAGTCCCCAGGAAACAAAATAAAACTGTCTAATGCGGATCGCGACATGTATAAAGGATGAGCAACAATAATTCCCACGAGTGCTTCGAAGCATTCTGAAAGCTTCAACAAGCATTACCCACAATCCCACGGTGCCCTGGCTGGGTCCTTATCACAGTGTACAGGTCAGGAAACAGATTTGAGCTTCCAGTAACCAGGATGAGGACGCAGGCTGCTTTGCATCTCAGCTTCTTGCAGTCTCCTGCCTAAGGCTGAGGAACCAGCTATAACTCAGGCCCGCACTTTCCCAGGGTGGTGGATCTGAGTGAGGAAGGCCCCAGTGTGACAGTGGTGCCTGGTAGGCTTGGACCTCCTTATATTTGTGGTTCTCATCAATTAGCCTGTATCCATTCGCCCGTGACAGGACCAAACAGTATTTGTCTATAGAGCTCTTGATTTGCCATTAGCTCTGTGGGAAATTCCCAGAAACAGTGCTGAATGGAGGAAAGTTCAGCCTGGGAGTTCAGGCCAGGAGTTAGGTTTTCTAGGTCAACTCAGGGAGATTCTGACTGGGCTGGTTAGACTTCTCTCACTGTAGGCTTTCTGGAAAATACAGGATTCCACCCCACCCCAACCATTGTTTGAGTCCACATAAGCTGCCCCTATATTGGCCAAACATCCTGGTTTGGGTAGTTGGGGCAGAAGCCATTGTCTCCCCATCTGTTTGTCACAGTGAATATCAAGACCTAGAAACTGCTCAAGGAAGGGTCTTGCATCCGGGCAAGGCCTTTTCATGGCACTGAGTGGAAGGACAGGGATGTCTTGGTGCAGGTATGAAAGATGTGAACGAAAGCACTGGGTGAGCAAATGCAAAGTCTTTTATTTTTTAAGATAAAAATAAAATGTATATGTGTGTTTGCTGGCATGTATACAAGTTCTCTCTCTCTCTCTCTCTCTCTCTCTCTCTCTCTCTCTCTGTGTGTGTGTGTGTGTGTGTGTGTGTGTTGCCCACAGAGACCAGAAGTGTTGGGTCCCCTAGAACTGGAGTTAAAGACAGCCATAAACTACTATGTGGGTGCTGGAATTGAACCCAGTTTCTCTGGAAGAGCAGCCAGTGCTCTTAAACCCTGAGCCATCTCTCCAGCCTCCAAATGCAAAGCCTTTGAGGAACAGGTTTGTTTCTATTTTTGTCATGCTGGAAAAGTAGGCATCTTTCCATTCAACCTGCACAGTGAAGCCTTGTTTTAAAAACATGGAGATTTCCCCCTTTAATTTATTTTTTAACAATTGGCTGTTTAAGGATGCTTTATTTAATTTCCATGAACCGCGAATTTCATAATTTCCCTCCTATCACTGATTTCTAGTCTGTCTGCAACCAGAACAGACACGGTATGGTTTCGGTAACATCTGCTTTGTGATCTCATATAGTGTGTCCTGGATAATGTTCTCTTCGTAGCTGGGGCTAGTGAGATTTTCTGCTGCTGTTGTATCGAATACATGTTTTAGTCTTTGGCATTGTTTTGTCTGCTCCTTCCTCCTGGAGTTTTTGTGGATACTCTACCCACTGTTCAAAGCAGGATGATGAAGTCCCTTTCTGTGTTCATATGGCATCTGTTTCTCCCTTGGAGCTGTTTGCATTGTATATTTTGAGGTCCCACTGATAGGTGCATTTATGTTTAAATTTACTTTAGCCTTTTGCTATGTTGACTCCCTTTTGTTATATAATGATCTTTCTTGTCATTTTGTAGAATATATAAATACAATTCTTCCTCTTATTTTCAGTGTATGAGTGTGTGTGTGTGTGTGTCCGTGTCCCTGAAGCTAAGTTAACAGTCTTGTAGGCAGCATATATTTGAATCTTTAGAGCTCAACCGTTCTGTGTGTTTTGGCTGGGAAATTTTATCCATTCACGTTTAGTTTAATTATGGGTAAGTAAAGTTTTGCTGTCGCCCCCTTTGTGACCATTTAGTAGTTTTTCTCTTCTGTTCTTCCTCTCCTGCTATTTTTGTTTGAGACTTGGTAAGTTTTAAAAACTAGCATACACACTTATTTCCTTTTTTTATGTTTTATGCATATGATGTATTAAAATTTTGTGAACAACATAAATTTTACATAAATCACCTTTCAGTTTTAATAGTCTATTTTAAATTGATAGCAACACCGGTCAACATATTAAATATGTTTAATATATTGATGGATATATGAATATAATACACGAATAAAATATGAACATTATGAATATATGTAACGCATTCATTACATGTAATGTAATAATGTAATACGAGTATAAAATGAATATAATATAATATAATATATGAATATATTAAAATATATTCAACATGTTTAGTTCTTCCCTTTTTCTGTATTTTCATGCTGTTAGCCTTCTCCCACTCCAGTTCCCTCCTTCTGCTTCCTATACATGGTTTCAGATGTGACCTCTCAGCTTCCCACATCTGTTACCATGGCTACCACCACCGTGGACTCACCCTCTCGAACTGTGCTCCCAAATAAACTCTTCTGTAAGAAGCTCTTTGTCTGGTGTTTTACCACAGCAACACAAGCTAAGGAATACCTGGTGAAAAGCTGGAGGCGGAGCCTAATGAGAGGAAGCAGGCCACCGAGGACAGATGTGGAAAGATGTGTTTTGTCTTCTGTCCGTTCTCCACGCTCTCTGCTTCCTGTCCATCATGAGATGAGCTGCCCTGGTTATTTCCTGATAATTTACGAAGCGTGCTATCTCAGTTTCTCTCGTTGCTGTGACCAAATGCCTTGGCAAAAGCAACTTGAGGAAGAAAAGGCTTGTTTTGGTTTAGCTGTAAACTGTGATGCAGTTTACTATGGAGCAGTGGTTCTCAACCTTCCTCATGCTGCAGCCCATTATTACAGTTCCTCATGTTGTGACCCCAAACTGTAAAATTTGCTTTCATTGCTATTTTATAACTATTATGAATCATACTCTAAATATCTGGTATGCAGATGGTCTTAGGCGACCCCTAAAAAGGATTGTTTGACGACACACAGGTTGAGACCTGCTTGTTATAATGGGAAAAACATGGCAACAGGCAGGCAAGGCAAGATGGCAAGAGCTGGAGGCTGGCCGGTTGTACTGCACCCATACTCAGAAAGCAGAAAACAATCAAGGCTTGTGCTGGGTTCACTTTTTCCATTTTGGATAGTCCAGAACTCCAGCCCAGGGTACTGTATCAACCATAGTGGGTAGGATTTCCCACATCAATTAACCTATTCAAGGCCAGACCCCACAAGGCTGTCTCCAACTTCCTGGACTCTCTGTGGCCATTTATGTCTCACCCCTGTAGCTTCGTGCAGAGCCAGCTCAGGGGATATCTCTGTAGACTTTGGGTCCTCTCGCACAGTGCAGGGCCTCCCATACTTTCCTGTGAAACTGCTGGAAGCCTCCCTGATGTTTATATCCGGCAAGCCTCTTACATTCTGCATGCCTACAAACCCAGAATCAGGCGGGTGACACCAAAGTCTACTGTCAGCTCAATCCTGCCCCGACGCTAACCCGGCCTTGATAATCACTCACAGGTTTACCTGGAGGTTTACTCTGGCGATGCTAGAGTCTGTCAAGGATTAGGTTGGTGGCTTAGCCTTGGGTGTTAAATTTTTGCTCTTGTAAGTTATGGGGGTCAGGGAAAGCTCTTATTCTTTGTCCCCATTGGGTGACTTAACCTTGGTTTTGCATTTTTCCTCACAGCAGCTAAAGCTCATAGATTTTAGGGTCATGAGGGAGGTTTTGCTTGAAGGTTTTGGAGCTTCTGCAGCTGGACGGAGGTAGAACCAAGGCGGAGGGCCCCTACAAAGCTGTAACTGAATCCAGTCACCATCTTAAAAGGATTCTAAGCAATCTGAAAGGAGAAGAGATGAGAAGAGCTTCCTGGTGCTGGGCAGGGGGCGCACAAAGGGACTCTGTTCTGGAGCCCCTAGGGTGCCCTTTGCCTAGTGGACTGTCATGGCTGTCAAAACAGAGAAAGCATTCCTCAGCCAACCCAGGACACAAAGGCTAGGCCTGGGCCAAGAGCAAGTCACTAGGTAGTTTTATTAGTCCAGCTAGAGTCATAAATCCTCCCCTGGAACGCAGCCCTGTCCACTACCCGTCTTCTCCCGCTTCAGTATCGCAGCCTGAGAGCCCCGACCGACCAGACACAGCCAAGGTGGGGTTTTCCTCTTTCACTTTTAGGGTAACTTTTTAGCTCTCCTAAATGGTAACTGTTGAAGAAGATCATGTAAAAAGACTACATTTGCGTAAGCACACACGACTACTGAATATACTCAGGGGCCCGTGTGTGTTTCTACTTACAGTTGTGTGTGAGTTGCAGCGGTATGGTGTTAATGTTTTGACAGCCTTTTTATTGTGAAATGCAATACCCAGCGTGTTGCCGTAAGAGGCGTAGTTTATCAAGTAATTAATGAAGCGACTCTCATGAAACCCAGGGATGCCCCAGACCGTTTATTCTGAGCCGCCTGCCTTCTAGCACCGCCCTGATTGTGTATCCGTCCTCTTTTCTGTCTTTTTCGTTCCAGTCTACACAAGTGTCCCGACAGGAAGCCACCGGAAGATGAGTCCATCCAGTCTCTGCATGCTGTTCATCTGCTTTCATGCAGTGACTTTGCTTTCTTACCTGCATCTCTCCATGGACGTTGGGTTCTTTCTTATGTTGAGTCTTTAAAATGAAATGTGGCTCTGGTTCCAGGGACTGTGTTCCTGTCTTTTGTCCATGCCCATATCACACCAGACATATGTTACAAGGTCTCCAGGGAAGATAACGCTAAACTGCTTTTCAAATGATGGCGGCATTGTTCCTTCCGAATGCTCTTCAACTCGCATTTAACACACGGTCATGTACATGTAGAAGTAGCTTACATCCATTACAGCTTGTGCAATGAATGGATAGAGAAGGAGAAAGAGGTGGATGAGGTGGATGAGGAAGAGAAGGAGGAACCCGAGGAAGAGGGGTGAGGAACGAGAAGAAAGAGGGATGAGGAGGATGAGGAGTTGTCAGAGTAGTTGATCCTTAAGGTGTTTTGTCTTTCTGCTTGCTGTATCACTGGCTTTATCACTGCTTACTGATATTTAATATGAGCATGTTGTATAATTATAGCATAGTTACATATTAGTAGTGGCTATACACAAGTTGCTTATTAATTGTATAGATAGATATCAACTACGTGCTTAGTTACTGTAGGTGATTGGATGGTTTTAGCTTACATGAGCAGCCAGCCCACTTTGATTCTCTGCACAGTGTTTCTCAGGTCTTCCCTGCCTCACACGGTAGTTTCATGAGAGAAATGGGCAGGGAACTTTCTGGTACATAGCGAACGCTTAGCAAATGCGTCATCCCTTCGTGTGAATTCCAGCTGTGGGGCATTGCTGGAAGGTCCGCGCACCTGAGGTTTGCAATTATTAAGATGTTTGCGTCACAGCATTCCACTTGTCACGCATAAGCCCCGAACCGTTGTATTCTAGGGGGATTGCGTGATGTCATCACAGATTCCATTTTTATCTAAGAAAAGTTTAACCCTCTCTGTGCTGCTCTTCAAAACTGTTTTCTTTTTATGTGCTACCAATGAACTCATAAGGCATCCATTATTCCTTCCGTTGTTTTGAGAGGCTGGCTTTGAAAACGTGTGAACATTCCAGGATCATGAGACCCAGGGGCTCAGGACGGCCAGGCCCATGGACCCCTGGCGTGCTTCCTGAGCATTGTACAAGGCCTGCCAGCCAGATGGAAAACACTAGCTCTGCTTTTCATGAACACCACCCCTAAGGCTGAAGATTAACTGGCTTTTTTTTGGAATCCAATTTTGTTTCTACAGAGCTATTAAATGTGAAACATTTTTAAAGAGAAATGATAAGATTATTTACTTATATCTCTGCTATGCAATTTTGGACCATTAAGTGTGACCTTTCTGGATCGTCTACTAAAAAGTACACTGGTTTATATTAAGTACAAGTAGAAAACTCAGCCTCCTCCAAGAAAAACACGTAATTTTCAGACATATTTTATTCATATTAAACATGTGGTTATTGCATTACTAAAAATTTCAAAACAATTTATGACTTCTGGAAAATCCACAATGCTGTTCTTATTTATTATTTTTCTTAAGCAGCAGGGTGTGGGCTGCTGGTCGGGAGTGATCTGTCCTAGTTATTTTCCTTTTTGCCTCTGAATCTTAGAATAGTATTCTCATCTCCCTTTAAAATTTGGAAGATTTAAAAAAAAAAAATCTCATATTTTTCAGTGAAATCACTTTAAGTGCATTTATGTGAATATTTTAAATCTACTTCATCTGTTTCAAACCATTAAATCGATTACTCCTTCTCAGTTTGTCTTTCTCCATATGGCAGAATTAATATTTGGAAAATGAAAATAAATGGAAAAATATAATCTTTGGAAAAAGATTATATCTCGATTGACTGGGAACCAGTGAGAGGAGCTGCATCTCGGGCATCAAATCTCGGAGTATGTGTCTGGGGGAAGAGCTGGTCATGGGGAAGACCAGCAAGCTGATGAACTGAGGCACAGGCCACGTTATCCCACCATGCGTGTCTAGAAACCCAGTGGCATGTGTCCCTGGAGAGGACACAGCATTCGCTACCAAGGCCTCGTTTGTGCCATCTGGGTTTTCTCCCTCCTGGCACTTGGACTTTTTCTTGATGTTGGGACACGAATCTTACCTTGGTCATGGCTTTTGATCTGGTGGCTTCTCTGCTGTCCTAGTTACTGCCCCTCGGCTGGTTCTGCCTCCACCTGTTCGTCTTTATTTAAGAACCCGGGACAAATTCATCCACCTGTGAATGGACCTCAGAGTTGATTCCTAGCCTCAGTCTCTCTGTTCAGCCTCAGGCCTCTGAAATCACGGTTGTTGGATTCCATGCGCCCCTCGTTGCTAGATGCTATATCCATGTCTATAGGCCACACATATCACCCTGGGGTTCAGACCTCAGTAGTCAGTTATCCACTACCTGATTGGTTACTTGTTTCTGCTCGTTGACTTCATGTCTAGCATTCCACTCGAATCCATCTACTTCTCTGTATCTCAAACCGAGGCTTAGCCCAGACCATTCTTGCAAGCTCTTCCCCCATCTTGTGAAAGCGCTTAGCTGGTTTGCTCCCCTCCCATTTCCCCGATCCCGCACTAATTTATAATCTGCCATGCAACCAGAGATCCTTTCAGAACACAAGTCTGATCCTATCTTTGCTCTAATTAAAATGGTCCAGTGGTCCTCCATCTCATGAAGGGGAAAACCAACCTTCACGTGGCAAACAATGAGAGTGTTTTGAGCAGACTCGGAGTTTTCCTGTGTGGGTAGGAACTGGACTTGGTAAAGCTGACTCTGAGAGCCTCTGACTAATGACAGCAATCTCCTTTGTCCTGGGGGCTCTCTGAGGTTCAGCCAACATGTGAGTCTGCACGGAGCAGTCTCCCTGAGGGCGCCACTGCGTAGCATCCGCTGCCGTATCTTTTGCACATGTGGAGTTCTGCACTAAGAAGTCCAATAACTCATGTAAAACTGTGGTGGAATTTATTGTCTGCTACAAGGAGCTTTGCAGTAAATTCCTCTACGAGTTCCATTACAGGAAATATTTAGTCTCTACCACTGGAGGCATCTGTTTTCTGTTGTCAAAAATTTCTGTCTCTGTAACCTGGAGTCTCTCTGTTGGCTATAAATGCCGGAAAAGTTGGAACCAGATATATTAGCCAAGAATTTTGAACTGCTGAGCTCTGTGGCCTGATACCATGAACCCCCTTTAGCTCCCTCTAAACACATTCCTCTCCATCATTCCTGAAAGACATTTTTTGTTTTTTTCCCCTGTTGGTTCCTCAACAACCTAAAGAACTCAGAGCGGGGCGTGCTCAGTAAGGCATGAGAGTTCACCACAATCGCTTTTGGTTTCGTGATTATAATCTTCTAATTGTATCTGTTCTTCCCCCAGTCTCACAATATTGCTGTTTTCACATACCAGGAGAAGACCTCAGTCATGTTAGCCTTTCTTATCTTGGCTTGGGCTGGTTCCTAGTCTGATTCTTCTAATGTGTACTTCAGATCTTCATTATTTCTTACAAGGATATCTTCAGTCTTCAGTTTGGACTGCAGTATCTACTGTCTTCTGTCAAACCAGTGTTTAAGTCACCACCCGAGCCATCTTTTAAAGTCCAACCAGGGAGTTAGAACTCTGAGGAGAAGAGGTATTTGTGTACTGGGGTCTTAGAACACACCCTTTGTGGCTAAGAGGGAGCAAGTGAGTTTAGCACTTTGTTCTCTTCATAGGGGAGCAGTAAGTCACAACTGTGCTGGCTAAGAAAGGGGCAGTTCAAGGCAGACCCTAGGAGAACTGTATGTGTGACCTCAGCAGGAAGGTTTGATTCTCCCTTGAAACATAAAACGTTGGGGCTGTGGATGTAGCTCAGTTAGCAGAATGCTTACCTAGTAATGAAGCCTGGGGTTTGATCCCCAGTGACAAATGAAATTGGTTATGGCTATGGTGACATATGCTTGCAATACCAGTACTGAGGAACTTTAGGTAGGAGGATCGAAGTCCAAGGTCATTCTTGGCTAGTAAGTTTAAAGCCAGTCTGGCACACATGAATCCCTCTCTATATATACACCCATACACACACACACACACACACACACACACACACACACACACACACTCACGCCTGCCTGCGCTCATGCACGCCTGCACAGCACACACAGAAAGTCAGCAGGTGGCTCCATCTTGAAGAAAGAACGGGAACAGGAGGGAGCTGTAACTCTACAGCTAGGAAGGCCAAGCTGCAAATTTTTATGGTCACATGCAAATCAGGTGAAATCCCTGATAGGGCTCTGGTGAGGCATTCCCCAGCTTGTCCTTCTGGGCCCCAGGGAGATTGCTCTTTGTCTATGCTGTTTAAGGCTGCACACATTTTGGCCATCAAAGTGGGGGTAGAGATCGGAGATGACGTGAATCACTTCTATGTAGAAGTTTTAAGAGCAAAGAGTGATTGCTTCTTTTCCTCCATCACCATCATCACCTTGACAGGTAGGTATTCCATCCCTCACCATCATCATAACCACTACCATAGCTACTGCTGCCAACACCACCACCACCACCATCACCATCACACCACCACAGAGAATTATCTCCGTCACCATCATTGCTACCATGGCAATAGCCATGGCTTCCATCACCACGAAATCTATAACCACTCCCTGTATCACCAACGTAACAACTTCCAGGACGGCCATTATCTCCACCACCATCCCCATAGCCGTTACTCACGTCACTGTCGACACCACCACGGTAACTATTGGCTCCATCACTATACTCACCACCATCACCGCCCCCCTCACAGCTATTCCCTTCATCTCTGTCACAGCCGCCAGCATGGACATTATCGGAATCAGCTTTATCCTCATCATCTCCACCACCAGGATAGCCATTGCTTCCGTCACCGTTAACTCATAATCACTACCGCCACTGTCGGAACCACTCCCTTTATCACTACCAGCCCAGCCGCCACCGTAGCCACTCTATTACCATCGCTGCCACCACTGTAACTATCACCTCCATGGGCATAATCAATCCTCCACCTGAGGAGCTCTTAGCTGTAACCCCAGGAACCTCCATGTTTAAACTGCTTTACCTGACACATCAACTTTATGGTATCATTTCAGTACATCAATGATAATGATGACAATAATAATAATTAATAATAATAATAATAATAATAATAATAATAATAATAATACATGGACAATAAGGTCTTCCAGAAGAAAAACGAAGGTCACTAATAAATACAAGGAATATTTCTGGCATCAGACTGGCGTTGTGAATCTCGACTGTTACAAGTCAGTGACAACGATTTCAAAGTTCTGAATGAAAAGTCTACTCTTAGTGAAATAACGTAACAAGTATGAGAACAGAATAAAATCTTCAAGGCATTTAAAGACTCCTACACACTTTCTCGAATGAAAACCCTGCTACGGCTATTCTTGATTTTCAACTTGACTATATCAGGAATCAACTAAAACCCAAATGACTGGGAACGCCTGTGAGGGATTTTTTTTTTTTTCTTAGTTAAATCATTTGAAGTGGAAAGATCCACGAATCAGGATCATTGAGATGAGAGTATCAGTCTTTAATCCAGATCTTTTGAGATGGAAACATCCACCTTTAATGTGAGCCACACCTTCTGCTGGTAGCCTCTATAATGGACACAGAAGAAGAAAGCTGGTATGTTCTTTGTCTGTTTGCTCTTTTCTGCTTGCTTTCACTCTTTTTGGCAAGTCTCTTCCTTCACTGGCATTAGAGCCTACTTCTTCAAGATTCTGGTGGACACTGAAGACCAACTGAGGCATCCAACCTTGTGGACTACTGGATTCTTGGACCTTCCATTGGTAGACAGTTTACTGTTAGACTAGCTGGACCACAAACTGTGAGCCATTCTAATAAATCCCATATGTATGGAATTTATTATATATTACATATAATACATAAGCAATATTATATATATTCATTCTATGAGTTGTGTTCCTCCAGAGAACCCTGACTAATACATTCCTAGATGTATCCTAACCTGAGGGGAAGGAGACTGAACCCACAAAGAGGTCAGCTGGCTCCTGAAGAGCAGACTCCAGGGACATAGGTCTCATAAATGGATGGTGAACTTTGAAGTTTGGAAGAATTTAAAAACACAGTAAAAGAACAAGGGAGAAGATGAAAAGGACCTTTTACTCTAACTAAATATAGCAATAAAGCTAAGAATACCTATGAACCCGAGTCTGAAATCAATGGGTCTCAAGGGAGCACAGTGGAGTCTCAGTTATCCAGAGAATGAAAGATTAGAAAAATTTAAGAGTGTTGGCCTGTTTCCTCTCAGGCCCGGGTCCCCTCCCTTTACACACCAAGGAAAGATATTGAGGATCCCAGGATTAGAAAGAAAGAGGAAAGAGGAGGCAGGGGCAGAATGAAGGAATATAAGGTAATTATGTGCCAAATGGGAGGGTAACAGCGTGTTGTATAGTCTGAGTCATTGAGAGAACACAAGAAAAGATGGCCAGCCTAAGAACACTTAAAAATAAAGTTTAGTTTTTAGTGAAGTGACCTGGCCTTGTATCTAATAAAATTTAAGAACGTGAAGTACTTTTGTGAAGACAGAACATCCTCGTGTCCTGTATTTCTTATCACAGCCCCCTGTCACAAGGACAGCAATTTTCTGTTCTTAAAGCAATTCTTTCTGGCACTTTTCCCATACGTTCAAAAAACCTTATATGGACACTCTAGTTTTTATTAATTCTAGACAGTGGCATTGGCTTATTGTGAGAAGGGGAACTGTGTCCACCACCCTCCCCAGCAAGGAACTTATAGGTCTTGCCCTACAGGTCTGTCTCAATGCTGTGTTACTCAGTAATGGGTCTTGGTGCTGTGTTACCCAGTCCTGGGTCTTGGTGTTGTATTAAATAATCAGCCAGCTCTAACATTACTGCCCCGCTATAAACATTGTTCACTAGAGCTAATTGCTGTGTTCCTTGCTTATATTTTCTTTCATATATTTTCCCCTGAAATTATGAGTGGCTTCTTACATTGAGAGTATTTTCTTTTTAATCTAAGCTCCTTTTCCCCAGTGCTCAGTCTGGTCTCCTGTTTTCTGTGGCCTACTCTTGGAAATTCATGTCCACCTGCTCCAGCCTGGCTACTCCAAGCCTGCTGCATGCTGCCATGACAACCTAATACAAGATTCTAATTTCTGGACCCTGCACAGAGCTGGAGCTACCATGCGTCTGTGCTCTGAGGTGCTTTCTCCATATTGGGAGTCTTGCAAACCACAGCAGCTGGCCACCACCATAGGAGTATCTATTCCTCAGGTTTACAAACCATACAGGTCTAATTGCCTGCCTACCGTGGGTCCTTTACTTCCCTTCATTCATTTGCTCCTCCTCTTTCAGATGGAGCATTTCCTATAGTACACAGTGTATATGTGTACTTTCCATGTTCCATGTTTACCAATTCTCCCCCACCACAGACAGAAAGCAATGGAGCCAGCTGCATTCACATTAAACATGTAGACTCCCCGCTTGTCAGTTCCCCAAACGACACACCACCACTACTTACACAGAGTCCACACTGTAGCAGGTACCACAAGCAACCCAAATTTAACAAGTATTTAGAGACTGTGGGAGGATGGATGTCAATTATGTGTAATTATAACACCATAGTAAAAAAGGACCAGGGCGTCCATGGATGGTGGTATATGATAAGTTTCTGAACCCATGGACTAAGCTACTGATGGACCACTTTATTTTCTGGAAGCAGGAAAGGTGCAGGACAGGTACAGATAGGTGTGTGGTACTCGCATGTCTGGATATGCCTTTGCTCTAGGCTGACAATTTATAATTTAGTGGAGCAGAGAATTTGAGGTTAAAACACAACCTCCCCTCACATCTGAAGGCGTCTTTTCATCCTTGCCTGCCTCCTGAGGTGGCTGGCAGACTCAGTGGTCTACTCTCCATCCTTTCGGACTTCCCGAGGTTGCTGGTTAAAATCATAAACTTTTTGTATCTTATTCTCATCTTCCCCCCTTCCCTCTTAACATTTTCAAGGCCTCCCCTTTCACTACTGTTGTGAAACTTGGCAAACTATGCAGCCAGGCCCCAGGCTGGTGGCCCTGCAGATCTGGTAGTCAATGCCCTTTAGTTCTGAGATAATTTTTCTGTTTCATTTCTCTGGAATTTCCCCTCACTCTCCCTTCTATAACATGTCACCTCTCCTCTGCTCCCTTGAACTCTAATTGGTTGAATGTGGCCTCTCCCATGATCTAATTTTCTTGTTTGTTTCCCCTCCTCTTTCCTTTCCTTTTCTATTTATTTCTTCTCTACCTCTTGGCATTGGTCATTGCTTATGTAACCATTATTTTAAATATGACAGAATCTATTTCTCTCTTCTCAGATTATTAATTTTAAAAACTCATACACAAAAAATTAAGCATAAGGGAATATTTGATAAAACTAGCAGGATAAAACCCTACAGGCTTAGATTACAGTAAATAAAAACACTGTAATTCTCCTAATGCCACTGAGATAATTTTCTTCTGTCTGTGTGCAGACATGCTAGTGAGGACCACTTGTGTCAGCCCCCATGTTTATATGGCTGCCATGTTGATGGGGCACATCTTCTCTGTTCTATTGCTTGGCTTGGTACAGACAGCAACAGGGCTGGTGAGCACTGAGTCATGTTTTCAGTGAAATATTGAACCAAACTTGGAGCAAGAATAGATTCAAATCATGAATCCAACCTTTTTATTATTTAAGCCAGTTTAAAGGGAAGTATTGGTTTCTACCAATACTGATGAAACACAGAGAAGGAAATACACACAGAAGCATAGCCACATGTTGAATGGTTCTTCTATTAAAGCTAGCTGAAGATCTCAGCAGCTGCAGTGAGGAGGGACTGGAGTTAAGCTCAGAACTGCACGTCTTAGACAGAGCTTTGAACAGGCATACCCACAAAAAATGAACTGGATAGTCAATTGTGCACAAACAATTCTATACCAGAGAGTCATCATTTCCTAAGAACTATATAAAGTTTAATTGATATCTAATTTTTATTGAATTTTTTTTGTGCGAAATACGTTAAATACATATTCTTACATTAAATATATGTGTGTGTGTAGTGTGTGTATACCTGTGCACAGATTATATTCTACACACACACCACACACCACACACATACACACACACACACAGACACACACACACACACACACACACACACACCATCTTCACTGGAAAAACTGACACTTGGTTGTCCAGTGTGCTGAGCTGCAGACTGAGGTCATCCTGATCCTGGCAGTAGGGAATGGGACTCTCTTAGGAGGCTGGAGCCCAGGAGCCCTTTCCTCCCACATAAGTGAGAACAGCAATAGGGCACACGGAAAGTCTTCAAGACACACCTCTCAGTTTTTCATGCTTTGAGTTCTAAAAACTCAGGTGAATGGAGATTCTTGTGTCTTAGGCCAAGGTGATGAGAGACACACTCATCATGTTTGCTCTGGATTTTCCCTGACAGGACAGTGGGTGGATCCATGATGTTCCTCCCCAGTTTGGCAGTGTTGGTGAGAAGCCTTGCTGAGGATGGAAGAAAGAACCAGAAACCCTAGGTCCAGGACAGAGCCTTCTATAGGTGGAGCTTACATGCCACCTGACAGATGCCAGGGAGCCCATGCTCACACTACGCTGAACGCGGAGATGGGCCTGGCAGCTGCAGTGTAGGGAAGTTAATTTCATGGTTCCTGATAGAGATCTGTCAGTGTGCACAAAGTGCCATGTAGAGGAGCAGGTAGGTTCTGGTGCTCTTCAGCACAGCAGATGGCTGTGGTTAACCGTGTTGTAGTGTTTTCCAGACTACAGGAAGAGAGGATTTTGAACATTTTTTCACTGATACGGAAATGACACCCGAGAAGATGGATATCCTAATACATCTTACCCTGTGTGGCTTCTAGTTGTGATGTGTCAACTGAAACTAAAATAAAAGTAACATGAAATTCAACATTGTGGGCTAAGTGGAATAAATATAAAAGACAAAACAAGCAAACAGCTCCAGAGCAGATATTCCAAGATGAAGGGTGTTGAGTCCCCAGGCCAAAGGCTTGGATCAGCCTCTGGCACTATTGGGAGGTGTTGGCACTTTTAGGAATGGGGCCTTACAGATGAAAGGAAGGTCACCAGCCACATCATTGAAGGGCTTTCTGCACACCCGTTCTTCTTTCTCCTTTGCTCCATGCTGCCACAATGAGCTCATATCATCCATGATGTCCTGTTTCTCCTGAAGGCACATTGTCCCGAAGGCAATGTGGCCAATCTACCATGGACCCAAACCTCTGAAACCCTGGGGTAAAACAAACCTTTCTTCCTTTTGAATTAATTATCTCAGGTGTTTTTACCACAGTAGTGGAAAGTTGACAAGTACAGGTATTATGATGGTTTTATTATGATTTTAACAGTACAGGATGAGTGCAGAGGGGGATTGGGAGAGAGAGGGAGCACAACAGAAAAGACCTGGGAGAGATGGATGGCTTGGTGGCGCTGGAGAGGTGGTTCAGTGTCTAAACATGCTTGCTATTCTTGCAGAGGGCCCCGTTTCCATTCCTAGCACCCACATTGAGGGTCTTATAATCACCTATAACTCCAGTTCCAGGGGATTCTACACCCTCTTCTGTTGGTACCTGCATGCACCTGCACACACACACATAGACATAGACACAGAAATAAAGATTAAAAATAAGTTTCTTTAAAAAGAAAGAGGAAAATAAAAGGTAGGCTCATAAGAAGAGAAGCAAAGAGGACAGGGGTGAAGGCAAACCAAAGAGACACCACAGCAGTACATTAACTAAAGTCTTTCCATCTCCTGAGAAAGCACTCTGTGCTCCTCAGCCCCCAGAACCCTGTTGTTTCCTGTCTGGTCTTACTGCTCTCCCGGCTATTTGAACTAGAAAAGGGACATCTGACCTCAAGATGTCCCCATAAAATATAGCTGACAGAAAGAAGCCCAGTGGTGGACCTAAATATTCTTTCCATGGCACAGGACTGTGAGAACAGAGGAAAGAGAAACGGATGGGGTCACATGGTGAGTCTGTGGCTACCAGCTCAGAAAGTGCCCAGATGTAAATGTACGATTTTAGTGGATGGAAAGAGGCAACGTAAAGCAGAGAGAACGTACCTTCTGTCAAGCAGCACGTTACAAGGTCTCTATTTTTCCTAAACAGAATCTCACTTCTTCACATTCCATGGACATGTGACATCATCATTTTCTTCTTTTTAATATCTGTTCTAGACAAACCTGTGATGTGGAAACTTCAATACATTTTAAATATAGATGACTGCTTCCATCTTTGCACACAACCACTCTATGAACCGAGAGCTTGGGTGATCAGTCTGGGGATGGGGTAGCCACAGTGTAGCGATTCATAAAGGTGCCTTTGTAGCTGGGTCACAGGTTCGGGGCTGGCCTGTGCTTTCCCTTGTCTTGCCCTGCTCGGTTACGGCTGAGTTCTTTCCCAACTGGGTCTGAAGAGCCACCACTGTTTGCTTGGTCACCTCCTGATATCAGGGCTCCTTTGGGAACTCCTTTATGGTGGGGATGATCATCCCCCTCTGTGGCCCAGGACTGCAGTTCTTTGACTTCAGGGATTGTCTGTGTCCCCTACTCAGTGAGAGGAGAACTGGCTCCAGGGACTTAAGCTCGGTAATGCCCAGTCTTGTCTCAGGGCAGCTGGGGGAAGATGGCCACACACAAACACTGCAAAGAAATGAGAAGTAGAGTCCATACCCTGTTGAATTAGAAGACTCACCTGGACAGACAGGGTCGAGAATCAGCTGGGTGACACTCCAAGCCATAGAAAGTTCCCAGTGGAGGGGGAACCACATTACCCAGGGAGAGGGTGTGGGTAGCAAGCAGGTGGGAAGGAAGATGGGTACAGGCTTGCTTTTAGAGTCTTGGCCACTGGAGAAACAGATGGGCCAGCCCTTTTATCTGGGCTCTGTCCGTATTCAAGAGTCAGCTGTCACTGAAGCCTGTGAGGCTCTTCCTCCTTCTCAAGGTCAGGCAGAGCCTATGGGGAGAGGAGACCCCAGCGACTCCACTCCAAAGAGGTCTGCTTCTTGTAGGAAGTGAAGAAATGCAGGCACCCTTGAGAGTCTGTCCTCCTTGCAGGGCTTCTGGCAGACCTGGGAAGAAGTCCCATGGGCAGAGCCCTGCCTTATCTCAGTGAGTCCAGCATACATGCGAGTTGAATGCATGGCATGCAGCTCTCTGCTCTTATTTTCTGCCTTGGCCCACTCAGTCTTGGGGACAGAATATCAATATGCTATGTAAATCCCACCGGTTGAGAATAAGACCATCACTGCAATTTTGAGCCAAATTTGAAGCAGGTTTTAATTAAATTAATTAAATACTGGCCAGGAATGATGGGCTCTGACCAGGACCATTCTGTGGTTCCCATGGAGCGGTCCCCCCAACACTCCGGATTTCCACAAAATGGCACTGAGTTACATGGCACAGATTCTTATAAAAGCAGAACCCATGAGGCTCCGCACTTCCCACCAGCTCCAATCAGGGGCAAACATCTATCCTGACCTGCTTCCTATCTGGGTTATCTCCTGCCTACAAGTGACTAAGTATATCCAGTGCCATTGGATTAACCAAATTGAATCTACGCAGTGCTCATCCAACATTCCAGGAGGTTATCTGACCTTGGGCAAGTGGGATTACAGGATTATGTGTTGTTTGTTTGTTTTGTTTCACACATGAACAGCTCCACCCAGCGTTCTAGGAAGTTATCTGCCTTTTTGTTTTATAGATCTCTTAGGCACAGTAATTAAAATAACAAACATAGCATTTGCTCTTGTGTGCTGGTGGCAGGTGGCTGCAGGGAAGCTGAGGGAGGGGCCTGGAAAGGACTTGTGCTTACAGCTGGAGAGGCAGCGCAAGCCCCTGGGGCGTTTCTGCATCTCCAGTCCAGTTTTCACTTCAGGGTCCACAGGATCGCAGCATTAGCGGGGGTCAATGGGCACCATGACGGTGGGTAGTCCATACCTGATGAATAGTCCAAGACCTGGAGGCTGTAGACACTCCAGCAGGGCTGTTCCCCAAAAGCTAAGTGTAGGAGGGAGGCGTGAGCATCTGAGCTTCTTAGAAGTTTCCTGAGATGGGCTTGAAGTGTGGCTTGGTGGCATACTTAGGGTGTCCAACCTAGCATTGCCAAAGCTGGATCCAGTCTCTAACATGGGAAACAGATCTCCCCGGGAGCTGCCCGGGGTGTACCTGTGGCTGAGGCGGGTGGAGAAGCACTGCCTATTTCACATTCTTGAGGTGGGGTCCAGGTAGCCAGCCTCTATATTAGCCTAATGCACAGTGTTCAGATCCAGTTAAGCAATATAACGAATCAGAGGAAAAACAACAGCCTACGATGCCCTCCAAAATATAGAACAGATTGAAGATAAATTATCCCTTGAAATCGGAGCTGGGCATCCATTCTTCATGCAGGAGACCCTGCAGACAATGCTGTGCTCAGGGTGCCTGAGGCTGTGGACAGTCTCCACCATGCACAGAGAATATGTGATCTGAGGTGAGCTTGGGAACCCTGGGAATCTTCCCAAAGACCACTGGTCAAGCAGATAACCGCAAGGTCAGGCTAGCCTTAGGGATTAGGGACCCACCTAACAGGATAAGAAACAGGCAGAGAGGCCTGGAGGAAAGAACAATGTGAGTGGATGGAGGGGCTCATTCTTGGGTCCTATGCAGCTGCTTGTGCCAGAGTCCCATCCACTAAAAGAATCTCCGAGAGACCAGCAGTCAGCATAGGAACCTCTACTGTGGTGAGCACAGCGCTGACCACTTCTGAGTCAAAAATACTTCTGAACAGCCAGAATGCATGCCTTTCGCATGAGAGACGTCAGCTACAGGCTGCGACCCCTTTGTGGACCTCACAACTCTTTACGAGTACAGAATTATACAATACACAGAATTGTATAATATTATAAATAATAATAATACTATAAATAATAATACAATTCAAGTCAAAAGACAGCCAGGCATCACAGGTTTAGAAACGAGGAGGAAGAGGGGAGAGTCATACTGAATGTGCCCTTGGTGTTGGGAGGGTGCCAGGAGGAGCCTCTCAGAGTTTCGGGGCAGCCTCTGGGCTCCCAGGCTGGGGCAAGCTACCATGAGGAAAGTCTTGACTAAACCCTGCTCAAGCTGCATGCTGACAAAAGAGGCCCCAGTTGTAAGCCTTTGCTCACTCTCCTCAGCAGTCGTCCTCATAGGCTCTTGTGAAGTGAAGCTTTCCTGTTTGAGAAGTGACAGCCCTTTACTGGGTGTTAGCAACTGTTTAGAGCCACCAAGGAAAGAAGCCCCACACCAGGGTCCTTATGTGGGCTTCCACCTAAATGGGTTAAAACAAACGAACAAAACCCCAATAATCACATCCTCATGATTTCGGTAACGCTTGCTATCGGCTCCGGGGTGGAAGTTCTCACAGGTGTTGAACAGGTCAGACTTCTCCGACATCATCCTTTAAGTTTCTGACTTGCTGCGTTAATTTCAAGTAAAACATTGTGTCTGTGTGGCTAAACACTGAGTCATTTTCAGGCATCCATTTATATGAAAGAGACAAATTAGCAATGGTATAACGGATACTTTTGCTTACCTTAAGTAGGTGGCATAACATCCCAGTAATTATACTTAGAATGATGTCTGGGAGATAGAAATCATCGTGTGAGATGCAAGAACTGTACATGGTATCACGAGATCAGCGGAGCCCGTGAACTTGACGCCGGGATTCAGCACTCTGTGCTAGTTTCAGGTATATGGTTGATCTCCACTTGGTTACCCTCCAGGGGTGACCAAGAAAAGAAGAACAGGGCTAGGGAAGTGCCTTGGAGACTGTCAGGAGACATTGCTTGGGAAATCCTGACTTGCATCACGCTCAAAACTTTCAGAGCCCGTGTACCGAAACTCTCCATCTTGCCCGAATTAACGTCTTCAAAGTAAGCCTTTAAAAATAAACATTAAAAGATCGTCTTTAGATAGCACATACTATGGTTAGAACATCGCCTGCTCCCTCTGCCTGCTGAATTCACTCAGGACTGTAATCACCCTGACCAGATGTTCATGGTCATATAACCAGAGGACAAAAACTCAAGCCCACTGTAGTGTGAGGCGGAGCCATGGGAAAGTGATTCCTTTTAGATGGGGTCATTAGGGTGGAGTCCACCTGATGGCTTCATAAGCAGAGAGAGACAAAGACAAATAGACACACTCCTTGTCTCTGACCCAGTGATGCTTTGTGTCACCTTAGGACTCCTGCCAGCAGGATAATCGTTATTAAAACTGAGCTCGTTTCATGCTCTGAAATGTTCAAAATGGTCAGTTAAACAAAACTCTTTTTTAATATATAATACTTTTATTAACGACTTGAGTTTCATACAATGTATCTTTATAACACCCTCTTCCCGTTGCCTCCTCCCTCCCACCCTCCTACCCCTGCGCCTTCAAAAAAAATTAAATTAAAATAAAATAAAATTAAGTCCATCTTGTCTGGAGGGAGTATGGACCACGACCATCACCGTGCTGTTTGGAGGTGGCAAGCTGCTCTGATCATGGACATTCACTTGGCCTGTATTAGCCTAAGATTAAGTATGATGAAGTTTGACCTGAAGTTGGGCTTCACTGCCCAAATCTGCAAGTACCAGACATCATGCAGGCACCCAGATGTCCCGAAGGTACCTGGACATCCCAGAGGCACCAGGGCCCAAACTTGTTTTCTTTATATAATTAGCCTGCCTCAGAACAGCCACACAAGAACCAACTTATTTGAAAAGTCCCCCAGATAGGTGATACTGGCATAACTGAGAAGGATGCCACAGCACACTGTCTCTTGTCTCTTCTCCTTATCAAGCGATCTGGTGCACATCTGTACTCCCGGCTGTTTAGGAGGCTGAAACAAGAGTATTTCCTGAGTCCAGAACTTTGAGACTAGCTAAAATAATGTAGTGAATCCTGATCAGAACAAACAACCAGCCAAAGCTTCCACATCAACGCTGTGGTTAGGGTAATAAGTACACAACCCATGTACTTCAGACATAGGATTCACAGGCCCCTGAGCTGAAATTGACTTGAATATCCCCTTCCTGAATACTAGTTTTCAGGGTACCAGAAAGTACCATGCAAGCTTTCCAGATATGATGCCTATAAACCACAGCAGTGACCAACATGGCACCATAACGCTAAAGGTGCAGTATTGGCACACATACCTTGGCAATAACCAACAGCTCTCTAATTGTGCGTACGACCAGCTCAACAGAGTGAATACATGCCTGATACTGAAAACCTAGCCACTTACTCAGAGCTATGGAAGTACGGGTATTAGAGGAGAACACTGCAGAATCCCTAACAACAATCTAAATGTTTGTCTTCGTACCCACAGATAAATGTAGCCCTTACCCTGATCAAGGAAACTCCTCTTTGCAACAGATTGGAGAAACTACAGAAAACTACAACCAATCAAGATGCATAGTCGTGGAGCCCAGTCCTAATGCATGCACTCACAAAACACTCCTAAGCCTCAGGGAACATTGCGGAAAAAGGGGCAGAAAGATTGTAAGGGCCAGAGAATCGGGAAGTTTTACATGAAATTGTGTCTCCTCCTAATGTCAGAAGCTACACTTCTTTAGCCTCACCATCGTGATGGGTCAAATGTGAGCAGAACAAGGATGACTCCAATGGACATGCCAAAGTGGTCAAGGAAGAGCCTACGAGGACTCAGCTGTACACAAAAACCGCAGGCAACTAAGGAATGTGGAGGGAAGGAGAAATAGTCTTTCCTAGGGAAGAGCTCGCTAGTTGGTTATTCAGTATCAAATAGTCAGCCCTGAAAGCATTCATCCAAGCAATATTACGCAGACTGAGCAGGTTATATTTAGGAATATATGTGTATACACATAATAAATAGATGCCTTTGATAACAATCCATGAAAAAAGGCCATGAATTTGAAAAAGCTCAAGGAAGGGCATAGGGGAAGATTGGAAAGGAAGGGGAAGAGGTTGTGATTATATTACAGTCACAAAAATTAAAAAGTATTTTATTTTCATTTTAATTATGTGTATATCTGTGTGAAGTGGGTAGGGTTGGGGGAGCAGCTGCATAGGAGTGCAGTGCCTGTGGAGGCCAGAAGAGGATGTGGTGTGGAAGTTTATTTTTAGTTATGTGTAAAATAATTGTTTTACGCACCGTTGGGTGAGGGGATATCCTAGGTTTTGGCATTTTGTATTGTTTGCAGGTGTTGGATTCATGTGTGTGTGTGTGTGGGGGGGGTGTTTAATTGCTAATGAGCTGCATGTGCTATCAGTAGAACACCTGAGGAGTTCTGAAAGGATAAAAACGCCTGAGCTCAGAGGTTCGGGGTTCTACTGCAGAATGGCACTTGCTGTCATGGTGGTTCCCTCTGCTGAGGTCTGGCAGGGTTTACATCTATGGATATCCCTCCATGTCTCCTTGCTGAGCCCACCAGTGACTAATTATTACAAGGGTGTTTTATTCCTTGGAGCTCAAATTATAGGTCATTGCAAGAGGCCTGACATGGGTGCTGGGAATGGAACTTATGACCTCTGGAATAGCAGTATCCACCCTTAACTGCTGAGCCCTCCCTTTGTCTCCATGATCGAAATTTCTAAGATTTATTTAATAGTTTTAAAATAATGCCCTTAATCCTCGTGACTGTGAAATGACTATCCTCATGAATAGTGATTTAGGCTATGATTTTTCAGTGTCTCCCCTAAGACATCAATACTTTATTCTCCTTGGCTTAGTCATCCAAATTCCAATAATTTATCTCCAGGAAATATTTCAAAAGAGGAAACAAAGTAGAATTTTTGTAGAATTTTACAGTAGAAAAGCTAGAAAACCATTTATAGCAGAGACTGTGTTGAAAAACTACATCCCATGGGACAAGTAACCCACCCCCACCCCCACCCCACCCCCTATCTCTCAGGTCTGTTTGAGTAAATAAAGCTTTATTGGAATGCAGTTGCCCTCATTCATTTACGCTTTGGCCCTGGCTGCTTTTGTGCTGTAAAGGCAGAAATGAGAGGCAGACGCAGATCTCATGGCTCACAAAGCTGCAAAACACCATCTGGCTCATTCTGTAATACTGACTTTAAAGCCATTGCCTAGTCACCAAGTTATCTTCTTTATGTCTTCTGTAAATCTTAAGTTTAACTGTCCATAGTATTTTTTACTTTTCTTCCTGTTGTGAGTGGAGTCTTTTCAAAAAATAATGTTCTTTTTTGTTGATAGTGATGGATATGGGAAAATCCTTTATCTCCCAAATATTTACATAGCAACCAACTAGACTCTGCATTCTCTTACTTTCACGGTCAATTAATCTTGGCTCAATCCTGTTATAGTTTTTAGGCAAGCATATTATCTAGAAGTATAAAACAGTAGTTTCAAAGGTTTATTATTTTATTTTATTTTATTTTTTATGTGCATCAGTGTTTTGCTTGCATGCATGTGTGTGCACTGTGTGTGTGCCTGGTGTCTGAAGGGGCCAAAAGAGGGCATCAGATCCCCTGGAACTGAAGTTACCGATGGTTGTGAGCTGCCCTGGGGGGGCTGAGACCTTAACTGCAGGCCTCTGTAGGAGTAGCGCATGTTCTTAACTACCAGGCTATCTGTCCAGCGCTCTAAAATGGTATTTTTGCACTGTTTCTGATATCTGTCTTTCCTTCTTTTCTTTCTTTCTTTCTTTCTTTCTTTCTTTCTTTCTTTCTTTCTTTCTTTCTTTCTTTCTTTCTTTCTTTCTTTCTTTCTTTTTTTTTTGACAAACTGAATCAGCCAGTGTTTCTGGGTCAGCCTTAGAGATCACTATTCTGTGAGCATAATTCTCTTGGTTCTGAAATAGCCTTGACCTGGTTACTCTGAGGGAGGAACCTTCAGTCAGTTCTAAAAAGTCAAATCACAAAGAGTTTTGTTTTCCCAATCAGCATAGTAATCAGTAAAGGAAGAGCTCTTGAAACAGCTCCTGGGCTCCAAACAAGCCGTGTGTCTCTGGTCACCTTATAACGGGACTGGAGGGAATGAATAGTCTCTACAATCAGTGAATGAGTGAGGAGAACATACATACAGAAGAATGAAGTTCGATCCACCCCGTCTACCACACACCACTAACTCAATTTATTTTATTTCATTATTTTATTTTATCTTTAACATCATGACTCCTAGAACAAAACTCAGGACTTTATCTCCATGAAATTGTATTTGGCAATGACTTCCTAAATATGATGTTAAAAAACAAAAACAAATAAAACCAGGCAGATTCCATTAAAATTAAGCACTTTTTAAAATATTTATTTTTTAAACATGTATGAGTGTTCCCCCTGCACGTATGTAAGTGCACCACGTATGTGCTGTGTGCCTGGTGCCTTAGAGGTTTGAAGAGGCAGTTGGATCTCCTGGAACTGGAGTTGCAGATGGTTATGAGCCACCATGTGGGTTCTGGGAGCTGGACCTAGGTCCTCTGGAAGAGCAACAGGTGCTTTAAACTGTAAGTCATCTCTCCAGTCCCCTAAAATTAAATACTTTTGTGCACCAAAGAATAGCTCAAGATAACCTAAGGAATGGGAAAAAATGTTTGCAACAGACATCTATCTATCTATCTATCTATCTATCTATCTATCTATCTATTATCTATCTATCTACCTATTTATCTACATGTCTGATAAGGCTCTAAAGTCCAGAATATCAAGGAACTCATGTAACTGGTCCATGAAATAGAATTGGAAAATAGGCAATGGACTTGAATAGCCATTTCTCCAAAAGACGTATGCAAGCGGCTAGGGAGTTACTAGCTCAGCATTCTCAGACATCGGTCAAATACAGAGGAAATTGTGATAAATGCCACTTCCACCCACTAGCTGGCTGTGATCAAAGTGATAGGTAATAACAAGTGCTGGAACACACACACACACACACACACACACACACACACACAGCACATACAGGCATACATCATACCATGCGTAAACCACACATGCCTGAACCTACAGGCATACACCACACACACATGTGCACATATATACACAGATATACATGTAAACTCCCATATACCACACACATACACAAATTAAAAAACAAAACAACAAGTGCTGGTGAAGACAAAGGAGAAGAGCCTTCTTCTGCTGCTGATAAGGATATCTAAGGTATAAGGCAGGCAGCATACTGGAGGCCCTTCCAACAGATGATGACCATACCACCTAGTGATTCCTTTCTTAAACACACATCTGAATCCATTTAAACATGTTCCCAGGCCTGGAGAGATGGCTCAGTGGTTAAGAACACTGGTTGCCTTTCCAGAAGATCCAGGCTCAGTTTTCAGCGCCCATATGGTGGCACACAACCATCTGTAACTCCAGTCACAAGACACTCAATGCCCTAATATAAAATAAATAAACAAAAAAACCCCAAAAACATGTTCCCACAAAATATTCATACAAAGGTTTTGGGTAAAATTATTTATAATAGGCAAAAGGTTGAAGTAGTTTGCAAATGTCCCTCAGCTGACGGGAACACGTTATGTCTGTAGGATAGGATAGTCTTTAGCCACAAGGAAAGATGAAGTACTGGCGCTCACCACCACAGGAGCGAGCCTTTGAAACGTGCTCATTTAACACGATCCCATTCACAGCAAACGTCCCAAACAGGCAGATTAAAAATGACAGAAAGCAGACTAATCTACCATGGCAAGAAGTGGGAACGGAGTGCAGATGTGAAGGGCGTGGAGCTTCTTTTGGATGATGAGAGCATTGTGCTGTCAGAGCGTGGGGCTGGTGGCATAGCCTGGAGAATCAGCTCCAGCCCGCTGCATTGCACTTGAAGACGGTGCCTTACTGAACAAGTAACCTTTACTAAAAACATGACCAATGCTTGGAAACCATGAAGTAACCCAGTATTTGCTATTGTGACTACACACCAGTACCACTGTCATGAGCTCCAAGCTTTACGTGGACAGGAGTCTTGGGGCTCTGGTTACACAGCTCAGGGGCACAGGGCTGAATCATAGCCTCCTGGAACCAGAGGTGAGCTTTTGGAAGTATCTCCTCTCTCAGTATTCCCTGCTTCGCACCCGGAGAGGCTCCCATTCCCAGCTAGAGGGAGCGGAAGTAATACTCTGAGCTAAGAGCTCTGTCTGATAGAACTAGGACCCTGCTTCTTATGCATTTACTGTCAAAGTTGTTCTCTGATGGTTGCATCTTATCTTCACATGGTACTGTGTAACTGCTCTCCTAAGAATGCAGTCGTAGAAAACTGTGAGCATTCTACGCCAAGACAGTATGCCTATGGTCCGGCTCCAAAGCACCCAGCAGGTGGGCACTGCAGTTGTTGAGAGGGAAGTGGGGAGAAGGGGAGGTTCTGGGCACATTTTAAAGCACTCTATAATACTGAGTTTCAGCAGTACAATAGTCATAACTATTCAGTCTTCCAAGATGAAAAGATTCTGGAGACTGATGGTGACACTAGTTACAATATTACACAAACACATGAAATGCCACTGAGTTGTTCTGTGCAATTATAAATGGTGAGAATAGTAAATTGTAGGCAATTTGTAGCTTATCGCTTTTTTTGTGTTGTTATTGAAAGAATAAAGTGCAGAAGTTGTACTTTCCATCGCTGGAGCCCTCAGACGGATGGATGGTCACAGTCTCTGAAGCCTCAGACGGATGGCCACAGTCCCTGGAGACCCTCTCCCTGATGGCCACAGTCCCTGACACCCTCAGGCAGCTGAATCTTCTCTCCTAGCTGGAAGGCTGATCTCTGATTGGCATAGACTCTCTCGAGGCCTGTGACCAAGCCTTGAACTTGCTGTGAACTTTCTGGAGTTACCCTGCTACCCCCTGGCCGGGCTGCTATAAATAATAACGATGATGATAATGAAAAGAACTGCTTAAGATGCAGCAGGAGGCTCTGCAGACTCCCAGGCGCGCTGGGGAATGAGGAATGTCATGTCCAGGGACGGCTTCATGGACTCGGTGCTAATAAATCATAATAATTAAATACGAGTCCTCATTGTTTGAAATTCATTTCTTTCGTTCCTTGTAGCGTGGCGGGAGGATGAAGGAAAAGGCAGATTGTCCTCAGTCCCAGCATCCTCCAAGGGCTCAGGGCTGTTCCAGAGCTTATTGGCTGCTTTGTCTGTGGTCCCTGCGCCCATAGCCTGGGCCTGCTTGCTAAGGCAGGTTTTCACTCTCTTCTTTCCTGTGTATCAATGGTGAAGGTGAACCTCTGGTGTAGACAGCGCAGAGCCTGGAGGTGGGGTAATAGTTCCTGGCTCTATTCTTCCCAGGCCGAGTTGATCACATTCATGTAACTACACTGAGTGCCACTGGCATCTCAGGAAGCTGACTGAGAGAGCTCAAGTTAGCTCATGTCCTCTTCAGCTTGGAGGAAGCTGAGCTCTGCTGCGCTAACATCTCCCAGATCTTTGTGTCTTTCCACTACAAGTGCTTGTCTCTCACACTGGCAAAATCCTCCACAGACTGATGCCTGAGCAGAACAGCTGTTCCCTGTGCAAGGATCTGACTTGTAGCTTCTTTTGCAAGGCTCTACTATCTGCAGAGAAACTGCCTTGGCCTTCATGGCTAGGAAAATGCAAATAGATTTTTTTTTTACACTTCTTACCACGTGCTTACACTTTTGTACAGACGTGATCCACGCACTCTTCTTCTCCCACACACTTACCCAGAACAGCCCCACTCACCTTCAGGGCTGCTGGGGTACATCACTCCCCTCAGTGAGGGGAGCTGGGAATGAATGAATGAGGTCCGGTGATACTCATAGCTGCATTTTTTTTTTTTTTTTTTGCCTTGGCACAGAGTCTCTGGGTTTACTTTTCCCTGGATCCGGAAGTGATGCGACAGCTCCTTTGGCTTTTGTGTAGTGGCACTAACCAGCTGCAACACCCCCCAAAGTTTCTAGACATTGTCAAATGTCCCATGGAGGCAAAATCTTCTCCAGGGAATAACATCTCTGGTCTAGGTCATTTCGTGTCTGGGTTGAAGTTATCCTGTGTTCTGGATATTTGCTTATTCCGTGTTGGCGTCCTCACTGCCTGCTGAGCGAGGTGTGGATCAACCGTCTTTGCCTTGTGCGTTTTCGTTCCTGCTGTAACAGTCGTGTTGGAGGTCACTTAAGGGAAAGCCGTCACCTTCTCGTCAGAACAGTAGACTCTACCTCTGGGTGGAGATGTGCCGACGTTTGTTTGCTCCAGTAAGAGTTAATGCAGTTGAGCCAGTCCTACCACTCAGGCGAAGGACAGTCCCTCGGGAAGGTGGCTCTACCTTAAGCCATGCCCAAGAGATAGGCAGAATAATTAGCTTTTTCATGAGACAATATACCTCTCCTTCCCAGAGTTCCTGCCACAAAATTCGGTTGGGTCTGCTCATCCTTCTGCGTCCTGACACGAAAAGGTGTAACTGTCCCTCTTTCATGTCTTGAGACGTAGAAAGGATGCTGTGTCATGGTGCTATAGGGAAAGGAGAGACCGAGGAGTCAGACAATCTTGGCCAATTCCAGCCACACCTTCAACTCCATTTCCCCCAAGTTCAAGGTAATGAGTGCCTTAGTGTCTTAGTCATTTTGGACCGCTGTAACAAAGTGCCCACACACCAGCGGATTTGGCAACAGACATTTATTCTATCACGGTTCTAGGGTCTGGATATCTTGGATTATGTGTGGGCAAGGTTGGTTTCTCCCAGACCTTGGTCTTTGGCTCGTGGATACCATCATTTATCACGGTCTCATCGCTTCTCCCTCTATGTGTGTTCATGTCCTTAACTTGCTTTCTATAAGTATATAGTCACACGACAGTAAGACCCACCCTAAGGGTTCTATTCTATTTTAATGGTCTCTTTAAAGACTTCGTCTCCATATGCAGCCCCATCTAAGATCCCGGAGTCAGGTCTTCAATATATGAAAAGAGAGGGGGCCCGATTAATCCTTATAGCACCCAGCACTTGGCAAGCAGATTAAGCCAAACAATAAAGGAGTGAATACAGCCACGTGCTTGTGCATGCTTCTACCCCCAGTTATTAATTTTACCCTGTACTTGCCGTCCAGCTTTGCAGATTTTGTCTTCAAACCCTTACCTCCCACTCAACTTACCTCCCAATCAACACCTAATCAGAGGAATTAACACCTCCCAGCCTCAAATTCAATTCTTTTACTTTCCCCATTTCTCATTTATTTTGTGCTGGCAAAACAGAAGTGATCCAGAATTGCTCATACATAGCAATGCATAATCAGTTACGTGTGTGTGTGTGTGTGTGTGTGTGTGTAGGGGTTAAAAGCTGTGTTGGCATCAGGCCTGTGTGCGACTGGACTGTGGCTAGAGACTCAGACAAGAGGGTCATGGTGAAGACGAGGGTTCCTGACAGGGGAGTCTCCTTGGTAGTGTGGAGGAGCAGAGCCCAAGACAGCCCACCCATGGATGAATTGTGTGACCCCTGACTGCATAGCCCAGCTGTGAATGAAGATGGGTCACATCTGTCAAAGGCTGAGGCTATGATGAAATAGCTGCTGAGTTTGGAGCTGGTCTGCATTCCCTAAAAGGTTTGTGTTCACATCTGTTATCCCTGTGGTCACCTTAAGTCCAGGTCCAAGAGGAGAGTCCTGAGCATAGTTACAGGGCTCCAGCTTGATATGATCATAACCATTTTGTTTGTGACCACCACTGCTTGCTGGGTCATCTTCTCAGGCATCCAAGTCCTGGTTATTATTTAATATCATTATCAGGAGATTAGGATCATTATTATTATTATTAATAGGACTGGCAAGAGCATTAGCAGTCAGATGAGCAATCGTTGGTTATCCATACTGTTTCCTTCCTGATATTGGACATTAGTGGTTTTGTAAATGTCTGTGTAGATTCTAGCTCGCTGCAATCCACCACACCCCCTTCTCCTGCCATGAGATCTTGCTACTGCTTCAGGCATTTTTTGATTTCAAAGTCCTTGATGACTTTGGTTCTGTGTGATCTGAGATCTGCCTTTTTCTTCCATGTCTTAGTCCCTTCCGTCTTGGTGGAAGGATCTTATTTCCCCTTCCCCTTTTTTTTCCAGTCATTATATTGGGGTCTGGGTTCAATGTTGACACATTGTGGGTAGTACTATCTGTGAATGGGAGATGTCTTGATCAAGTGGAAGGCTGAGTGAATATTGTCAGACTCTTAGGGGAGAGGTAGGAGACTCTCTCTTTCCAGTGGATCAGATTCCTGTTTTCCTGGCTCCATCTTCCTGGGCTTGCCTGTGTTTCCTATTGGCAGGGCACTGAGTGATCTAGAGAGAGTAGACACTGATGCTGTCTTCTCCGGGAATCAGCAGGGGAGAGGGGATCCCAGACAGCTGGAGAGGAGCAGGGGTGGGGGCTGGGGAGAGTTGGGGGGAGGGTGCACGATAAGGAGTGGTCAGAAATTTCCTGTGTCAGTTGACAGAACTGCAGATGCCCAGGCTGTGCTCATATCCACTACCTTGTGCAGCTGGTAGAGCCCACAGTGGAGCCCCCTAGAGCTCTGTTTAAAACGCCTGAAAGTCCCTGACAACAGGACAGCAGCAAACCTTTAAATTTCGCCACTTGAGAATATTTGGTGATGAAATCATCAGGATTCTTTAAATACTACTTAGATTTCAGGTAATGTGAGATCTTCATACAAGCAAGCAGGTCTTTGCCTATGGATGAAAATCAACCAACGCCAAGAAATTGTCTCTCTCCCCTTTCTTTTGATCTTATGACAAAGAGTAAGAGTTGAACTTCACTCTGGAATTCTCCGTAGTGAGGGTGAGCAGCAGTGTGTGGACGCAGTGTGAAATGTGCAAAGATCTATGAGTGACAGGTCAGAGGAGAGTATGAGGTACCCAACAGGATGCAGGTTATGTGATGGATAGTCTCCATCCTCTACCCACGTGATTCTGATGAGCCTTGAGATGCTACGGTTTGGATGTTCTGGAGGTTAGGAAGGTGAGCAACCTGCCCCTCTAGACAGGCAGGAGCGCATCCCACAACTCTGCCAATGAGAGAGGCTCATGCAGTTATGGGCCTGGGGGTTCCCTAACAAGGGACAGTCTCAACCTAATGGGGCAGGCACGTCTCTGCTTATCCTTATAGTGTCCACAGTTACTTGTGGGAAGCTCAGCAGCTTCACAAGAAACTTCCATGAGAAGGATTGTCCTTCAAGCAGGCCCATGGAGCCTTCGTGGGTCTGTGCTAGGTCCCCTACACATATATCTTAAAGTTGTCTGACTTAGTGTTCTTATAAGACTCCCAAAAGTTGGAAGGGGTGTCTCTGACCCTTTTACCTGCCCTTGGGACCCTTTTTCTCCTACTGGGTTGCCTTGTTCAGTCTTGATGTAGGGGCATGTGCCCAACCTTGTTCCATGTTGATATGCCCTTTTCAATGGTAACCCTAGGAGGCCTGCTCTTTTCTGAGGGGAAGCTGGGGGAGGTGTCTGGGGAGAGGGAAGGTGGTGGGGAGCTGGGAGGAGTGGAGGGTGGGGAGGCTGGGATTGGGATATATTGTATGAGAGAAGAAATAATAAGTTGAAAAGAAGAAAAAGAAGCCCCAAACCGTGACAAGCTCTCAGGCCTGACCAATCGATTTCAGAGCGGGGTTCATCTGTCCATCTGTCCAGATGTACATTCAGCTCGTGGTATGTGCAGTGACTCATCTTCAGGGCCTCCATGTGCCAGGTGTGCCCCTTGGCTTGCTGAGCATAGAGAGGGAAGCTCTCTAGCCGCCAGCTGCCCATCTCTTAGGAGACATCTACTCTGTCTTGGGGTTGCATCTGCAGATAAGTCTGCCCCCAGCAGGACAGAGCATAGCAGGCAGAATGTGGTACAGGAAGGCTGCCAGCTCACACTCTTGTCCAGTTTGCACCGCATGTTGTACTGTCCCACTGGGAACGTGAAGAAGTTTAAATCCACCAACACGTAAGTAGATGTCTACACGCAGGCTGACCTGGGCTAGGTGGACTTCAAAGGCATTAGTTTAATCCCTCCCCTCATGGAAGATTCTTCATCTTACTGAAGTAAACATGGGTATTGAGCTAACAGTCACCACTGTGAAATGTGATGATGATGATGATGATGATGATGATGATGATGATGATGATTAGTTAAAATACAGTGCTACTCAGTGGCCAGGCTAGCAAACTTAGATGATAAGAAAAATCTAGTGTCCTCTGAAACACAACGTCCTGTCCATCAGCTCCTCAGCTATGGCACGGAGCTGTCACCTTCCCACTTTGGAAGACAGACTAGATGACCAGGTGAGATTGAAAGGTAAAATGCCTCACTCCTTAGAACAGGGCACAATGTCCACGAACACCCTCTGCTCAGGGAGTAGGGACCAGAACCTACCACGGAACACGAAGAAGTAGGGGCAGGACTTAGCTTCTTCTTCCCCAAACCAGCAAGCTCACACCGGAACTGCCGTCCAGTTCTGTTTACTTAAACCAGAGAACACTGCAAACCCACGCAAAAGCCAATCCAGTTCCAACTTGGGCTTTGTTCCTTGGACAATTTAACATCCAGCCATGTGCATCTGCAGCTCTGAGCCAGTTGGAGGCACTCTGGCCAGATGGTGCAGGATAAGCCGATTACTCTGTGCAGGGTTGTTCTGGTTTGGGAAGATGTAATGATCTCCATTAATGTGTCAGTCTGTAGGGAGCGTGATTTGAGTCAGGATTTGACAGCCTGACTGGTTCTGAACCCTCCATAACCTGGTGAGTTCTTAAATGTCCCTATTAGGAGGAAATTAAAATTAAAGCTCTGCTGAACGAGTTATAGACCAGCAGGAGGAAATCTCATTAGGAATGTGTAAGGAGATCATATTTCCCCACTATTCAAAACAGCAACCCGGCAGCATCAACTTGTTATTTGACATTAAGCACAGAAAACCGGACTTTTATTGGGATCATAATGGATTTGTTTTTCTGTTCTCACTGCAGTAAACAGTGCTCGTTTCTGCCTATGGTGGGCTGTGACTTGCCATGAAGGTCCTGAGATGGGGCAAGTGTTTAGGGATGACAATGAGCAGAAGCCACGGTGTTCCTGTGCCAAATCCTATCATCTCTGTCTTGTTCTCTCTGTTTCTTTTAATGTCTGCTTGGTTCTATTTCTAGACATGTCATTTGTCATAGTGTGTGTGTGTGTGTGTGTGTGTGTGTGTGTGTACTCATTTTAGTTGAGGAACTACTGTGAGGCCTCAGGTCACTTCTTGAGCATTTACTGTCTTCCAGTCTCCCACGGGAGGTAATGGAAACCCACTCTTGTCAGCAGAAGGCAAAGGAGGGAGAACAGAAGCAGGGCTCGGGTAGTAGTCAGAGCACAGTCTCTCCATATGTAAGCGGCACACACAGGAAGGACCCCCATCTGGATGGAGAGTAGGCCTCACAACAATCCTTCCGCATAGAAGCAACTTCAATTCCCATCTCCAGCACAGGATGCAAGAGTGCCAGGCGGCCAGCCTTCTCTGACTGGGGGTGGCCCTAGCGCTTGAACTGTGTTACAGCCTTAGAGGATTCCGAGGCTGCTCTTTCTGTCGTTCAGCCGGGTAGCCCCTGTGCCTCTGTCTTCAAGTCTGTGAATTCTTTCTTTTCTACTATTTCCCTTGAGCACCCACCAAGCAATCCTACATTTCAGCTAGCCTGCCTTTCAGTTCTTAAGTTTCTGTCTGGCCTGTCTTTGTATCTGTGGGTCTTTGTACTTTGCTGTTCATTTTCTTCCACGTGTTTGATGTTTCCTACTAACTTTCATGTAATGACTGCTGTTTAAAAAAAAAAAAAAATCTTTGTTTCTTTTTTTTTTCTTCTACCGTCTCTGTAGAAGGCTATGCATTTAGACTTCGTTACACATTGGTTAGGATTTTTTTTTTAAATTCTGATGGACCATTGCTTCAGAATTCTAGGTTCTTCGGCTTCCAATATCCAGCTTTCCAGGAGTATTTTTTGATGAGAGTGATGAATAAGGACATAATCAGTTTTCCTCCCTGAGCAATAGATGGAAATAAGACTCATCGTGCACAGGGTAACTAGAAAAACACCTGTTGCAGAAGATTACTTTTAGTTATATTTAAAATAAATTTTTTTGTGCACTGTTGGATAAAGGAATGCCTAGGCCTTGGCATTTTGTACTGTCTGCAGGTGTTGGATTTCTGTGGGGTGTTTGATTGCTTATGATCTGCACTTGAGTTCTGAATCAATAAAACAACCTGAGCTCAGACGCTTGGGGCTCTACTGTTGATTGAATATGGCACGCGCCAGGACGGTGGTTCCCTCTGCTGAGGTCTGGCAGGGTTTGAGTCTATGAAAATGCCTCCTTGTCTTCTTGGCTGAGCCACCACAGCAACACACAACTACAAACTGTGTCTTCCTTGGTGAGCCGCCACAGAGGCATACTACTGCAAACACCACTGATGTTTCCTGTGACATCCTCAAGGAGAGATATGAAGCACAGCGGGGTGGGGGCTGCCTCACCTGTGTTCACTAGCTGCTGTACTGATGAATGAACCAAAGCCAAGCAGCGACGTGGGTCTCAGGGCAGAGACTGTCTCTTGGACCCTACTATACTTCTACAGTTCTTGGTGTTTCTAAAAATAGTTTTGATATTTTCATGTTATTACACAGTTAATAGAAATGTAATATGGGTCCTATATGCACTCATTTCTCTTTCTTTTAGGACCACACTTGTGTTTGGGGTGACTGCTTGGGACCCGGTAACCATGGAGCTCATCCATAGAGAAAACTGGCTCTTTATCCCTCAACAGTCATTGATGGCCTGTAGCTCTTTGTCTAGGATTGGAGACTTGTGAAATTTCCCTGTCCATGCTGTCAGGTCAACTGGTGTTGTCACTGTGCAGGACTTGTTCAGGTGACAATATTGTTGTGCTTTCATGGGTGCAGTTTCCCTGTCATATCTAGAACACACTATCTGGCAGCAGGCATCCTGGTCCTCTGGCTCGGGTGATCTTTTGTTCTCCCTCTTCTGTAATGTTCCACGAGCCTTAAGTGTAGGGCTTGTGGTCTCCATCTCTTACAAAATGAAGCTTTTTATTTTATTCTTTTTGTTATTTTTTCGTATTTTTGATGAAGGATAAGAACTTATCTGGGGCTATAAGTATTTAGAATACACTAAGAAATTGTATTGGTTTAGTAGTAGGTTCTTCTCTAGAGTCCATGACCTCTCTAGACATAGTAGCTGGTTATGTTTATAGTAGCAGGAATGGATTCTATTCTACAGAGCAGGCCTTAAGTCCAATTAGTCACCTGTTGGTTATGCCTGAGATAAAAGTTCTACTATTGCACCTTCGAGGATCTCTTACCTGTCCAGCTATTCTTTTGGTTTGTAGGCTTTCCAGATGGGTGGGACTATTGTTTTTTTTCTCTTGGTGACGTGCACAGAACCTCTGGACCCTAACTTCTCAGGGAGAAGGCAAGCTCACTGGATCCTTCTGGAGCTCCTTCTCTGGAGCTCACCCATAAGATCTGAATTTCCGTTATTGTATTTTTCAGTTCTAATCCTGTTTGGCTCTTTATGTCTTCTACTTTCTTCTGCATCTTTCTGTTTTTTTATTTTGTTACCTTTTCGCCTGAGTACATAGACAATTGCTTACTGAAATCTTTGTATGACAATTAGCTGAAAGTCTGTTTTCGGTCTTGCTTATCTGCTGTGCCACCAGTATTTTGTCTACAGAGAATAGCTCCTTTAGGTCATTTTTTTTTGGTCTGTGTCCAGGGCCTTCTGCATTCCCTGTCTGGCACATAGTAGGCAAGAAGAAATCCCAAGGAATTCAATTCAATGACCCAGGATCTTACTCTAGCCAATCTATCTTCTTTCCCTTCTGGGTCCTATTGTGTTTTATCTCAAGTGGTTAGACTTGGTTACACTTGGTTACACTTAGAAAAAATAAGGAAGTGACTCCATTTTAATTTTCCATAACAAGAAGTGTGGAGTGCACTGGAGTCGGGGGTGGAGGCGTGTCTCCCCTAGGTGGAACCTTGAACAGTGCATCCCAGTGGGCATGCGAAATACAGCATATAACCACAGAGAGCATATTAGAATCTGCCCAAAGATTTCTTAGGAAGTTGTTCTTTTGCTTCAGACCAGAGAGTTGAGACAGATTAGGTCTTATTCAACAACTGAGCTTCAGGAATAATGAGAAAGAGAGAGAGAAAGAAAGAAGAAAGGAAGGAAGGAAGGAAGGAAGGAAGGAAGGAAGGAAGGAAAGAAGGAAGGAAGGATGGACTCAGGTACAAGAGGCATTGATTTAAAAATATCAGCTAATGCCAAGCTAAGTGTCAATGGAAGGGATTTCTTATGGGTGTGAGGATCAGAGGAGCATCATTTTGACAGTGGGGCTAGCAAGGTGACTGCTTCCTATAACTAGAGACTGAGATGCCCACCTGAGCCACACCCAAGATAAATGGAGAGTTAGCACACAGGATGCAGAATATGGATTCACACAGGAAGCTGGGAGGGCTTTTGAGCAGAAAGAAGAAAGTAGCATATGTGGAGTGGTACACTTACCCTCAGTTTAGGGAAGGAGAAAGGAAAGATAGAAATTGCCACTGCTTTTACAAGTGGCCTTAATACAGAAAGAGAGAAAGGTAGAAATCTTCACAGCCTCTTTTAGACTGTCCTAAGCTCGGATCTCTCCAACCTTTGTTCTCATACTAACGACAGCAACCCAACCAACGCCCACCCTGACTCTCTCTCAGGGTTTCAGACATTTTATGCCCTAAACCAAAAGTTCCCATAAACCCATGCTGCACGCAATCCCAAAGACAAGCTACAGGTGCCAGAATGACTGCACCCAACCAAATTAGAGCCACCTGCATCAAGCCTTCCAATTCCAAGTCGTAAACAACTCTACCACAGCTGGGGTGGGAACACGAACCTCCAGCGACTTGTCAATTAAACCGAAAAGCTTTTCTTAACATAAAAATTCCAAGTGTTCCTCTACACATATGCAAATTGAACACTGGTGAAGCAATACAATTAGAAACTGGTAGGACTTTCCATTACCGTGTCAAAATCAGGCAAGTGGGTTGTGCAGAATAGCCCTGAGAGGGAGGGAGGACTCTGGAGCCAGAGAAGATTACCTATGGCTGTTCTTTCTTTCAATCGTCTCTCTCTCCGTTGCTCTTGAAATCTCCCGTCTCTGTCTCTCCTTACTCTCTCCATCCTTCCCCTCACACACCTGAACCTACCGTGAACACATACAAGCTGTGTGTTCCACAGCTTGTGCTGAGGGATCCAGGAGTCAGTAAAGAGAACTACAATCACAAATTAAATATCTAGATACATTAAGAATTGCTAGCTCAACATCTTCTCTCCAAATGTTAAAGTCAACAAAGAGATCCATTTCCTTTCTTGAGGAATAAAGATGTTTAAAAGGCAATTTTAAAAAAAGGAACTGTTCACAGTGAAAAGATCCAGATGTGCCTATGTTTTAAAAATATTTTTAAGTCAGAAATGTCTGCTCGAATGAAAGTCTCACGAGTCTCTGTTTAATATGGCTATAGTTTAAAAGGGAATCAAACTCTTTATAAGCTAAAAGCATTTTAATTCTGTAAGTTAGGGGTCCATTCAAAGTTTTACAGAAAAAGCTTTTGAATTTTGAGACTATGTAGAGAAGGCAACTTCATCTTCTTTAAAAAGCATAATTGCAGTACAAATAAATCTCCCATTGTAGTTCCAGGCATCCTGGCAACAAGGTCCTTGGCTTTAGAGTTTAAAGCTTAGTTTAGGAACTGAAATTTAGGGGCATGCATGGTGGTGCACATCTGTGATTTCAGGGCTTGGAAGGCACCAGCAAGAGGATTACCTCATTAGATACACAATGAGGTAATGAGGGGATACATAATGAGTTCAAGGCCAGGCTGAGCTACATGGTGATACCCTGTCTTAAAAGAACAACAATAAGGGCAAATCAAATAAAAAGAATTGAATCTTAGTAGCTACATAGATGCATAGCAGTCATGCACTCACTGTTTGTAAGCTTGGCTGTATCTACAGAAGCATTAATTTTTGGGTCCAGATGTCAAGACCATCTATGTGCTCCACGAGAGGTGCTCTCTGCTTCTTTGCAATGAGTTTGCTTGTCTGTGAGGTTTCTGTGCCGGTGATTAAGTATTAAGTAGGCCTTTGATCAGGCTTTTGGGGTTGGCCTCATGTTGGTGAGGTTTGTCCATGTGGTTTCATAGCATGCTGGTCTCTCCTTTCCGTTTCACTTGGCCTTCCGTTGTGGGAACATACACATTTGCGGGTCATTTCATTCCCCGTAATTTTTCAGACGTTCCGCTGCTGTAAGAATTCTTATGGGTTGGTTTTCACCCAGATGACTTGCCTCCTTGTTACTTTGCAGGTCTGTGCACCTGGGCATGGTTTCAGGGTTCTTCGTTGCGTGTAATTTCAGGGTTAATAGCTGCTACTCATGAGTCTCCTGATGGGTTGTTCCAGTTTTCACTAGGGTTGCTCGTGTGTTCCGATGACTCCTCTTCTTCCTGTGGTCTCCACATCCCACTGGGTCATGTCCACTAATTTCTCAATAAGAGCTCCAGAGTAAAGAGAATGGGGGAAGTTCAAACCCATGTTGATTGCTGATAAAACTGTACAGCGGTTCATCCACCGCAGAAGTTCGTTGAAGTTACTAAACAACTCGAAACTACCATGTAACCCAGCATGGCACTGAGAATCCGCCTAAATGAGTGTAAATCTACGTGTAACTGTTTACAACTCCATTATTTATAACGGCCAGGAAATGAAGGCCGCTTGGATGTTTATTAGCAGATGAATTGACGGTAAAGAAAATGTGGTGCATACACAGAATGGAATTTTCCACAACTATAGAGGAAATTGAAGTCATGGCAGTTTTCTGGAATCTAGGGAAGAAAATTTAAGTTGATATCATGTTAAGCAAAATAAGACGGACTCAGAATGACAAACTCCATATTTGGAGTCTAGATTTAAAAGTACATACCTATGCATATACATAGACACATGCAGATGGGAGGAAGAGGTCTTGAGGGAGGTAGGAAATAAAGAGGGTCATGGAATACGCACAAGAGGAAGATGGGAAGCGGGACTACCTTGGGGAGGAAGGGAACCAGCTGCAAGTGAGGTATGTATGGCGGAGACAGTGGTAGAACAGAATCAATAAGAGCATGTGTGTGTGTGGTTGTATGCTAACCTTAAAAAATTGACAGTACGTTTTTAAAGAACCACAACAAAGAGGGTTTTGTTATGGGGTGGTCTACCTAGACTCAATCTTCACCAAAAAGTAATTATCCCTACCCATCCAGCACTCCTTCAATACCAGGTGGAAGCATCTACCCTGGATCCTGTGCTTCGGCGGGCTGGGCCTCTCCCGCTGGGTGTCTGTGATCTATGAAATGCGAGCACTTTCCACACCTCTTCAAACACATTTCTTCTATTCCTTTACTTGTAACTCACAAGGATTTCACCTAATATTGTCAAAGGCAGAGTGTTAACTTAATTCAAGGCTTTGTTTTACCAATGAGAACAGTGTCTCTGCATCAGCTGGGCTCTGAGCAAGGCAGGCCCAGGCCATAGCCATAGCCATAGCCCCAAGATAAGCTTTGTAACAATTCCCCAAAACTGACTGTCTTAGCCTGTGTTACTATAAACATACACAGAACGGGACGGTTTGTAAAGAGTTTTCCGTGGCTCATCATTTTGGCCACTGAAAGGTCCAAACACCGTGACGCTGGTGTCCTGATGAGGGCCCCTGGCTACATTACTGCGTGGCAGCTGGCACCAAATGGCAGGAGTGTATTTCCAGAGCTCACATGGAGACTGAGGAGGCAAGAGAGCTTCAGGGGTGAGGGCTGGATTTGCTCTATTGTAAGCATCCACTCTTGCAGGAACAAACTGGTCCTTAGAGAAGTACATGAATCCCTTCTGAGAGTGGTGCTCCCCACATCTAATCAACACATTGCATCATGGTCTAACTTCTAGCTTGTGACTCTTTGGCAGACACACTTAAGCTGCAGTCAAACCCTAGACCTAGGCATGGTTTTCTGTGGAAAGGTTAAGTGGCACAGGTTGTAGTCAAAACACGACGACTGATGGCAGTCAGGTCTTGGTGATGGTTACTGCTGTGGCCAGTTTATTAGGGATAGCGCCATTCCTTGTAGCCTCCAGGGGTCAACTTGTCCCCTACAAGATTCACTGGTATTTGACCTCAAATTCAAAGATGACACTTCAGATGCAGCACAAATGTGTCATTGCTCTTTCTGACCTGTTGTTAAATTTTCTGCTGTGTCCCAGCTCACCAGAACAACTCACGAACATGGCTTTATGCATGAGCACTAACTGATCAAGGAGACAATTTAGCAGTGGTGCATTGAGTCATTCAACGAAGCTATACATTCACATCGCGATTTAAGCACGGTGATCAACCATTCGGCGAAGTCTTTCTCCTTTATCTTGAAGAATGCTATTTCTGTTCTGTTATACAGACCAGCAAGATGTGTGTGGGTCAGGGGATGAAGTCTCACATCCCTTTGGAATTATATGCGGCTTGAGGAAGAGTAATATTCTTGTAGTTTCTATCAATGGAATGACATACCCCAGTGAAACAAAGAGAAAAATACGGTAAGTTTACTTTCTAGCACCCATAAATACATTTTCGTTTGGAAATAGAGTTTCTCAGATATCATCAAGTTAAGATGAGGTGAGAAGAGACCCCTGATCCAACGTGTCCCCAGAAGAGGGAAATTTGGACATAGAGCCAGGAGGCGATTTGTGAGGAGGAAGCAGCTTGGAAGAATGTTGTCACAAGCCCAAGAGTGGGTGGGAGCACAAGGAAGAGACTAAAACTTAGAGGTGAGGAAGGAAAGAAAAGACATGGAAGAAAGAGCTTACAAGAAGAGTTCTGTGGGGTAGGGAGACAAGGCCATGGAGCCCAGGGCGAGGAAGGCTGGCACCCTCTACTCCTAGAAGCCTGCCTTCCTCAGTGCTCAGCACACAGCATGGATGAGCTCCCAGTGCACACTCACTACTTGTCCAAGTTTGCACGCCCAAAGCCTTTCCTCCCTCGGACTCTTTGAGATCAGGGACTCCGAAGAGGCTTCACAGATGCTGGGACTTTATACACGGCTTGTCCTCTGAACTGAAAAGAGAGCGTGACACTGGCCAGTGAAAGCTTGTTCTGATGGCAGTCACCGTTCAGATGAAGCACATTTCTCTGGCCGAGCATACTTTAATTGTATCATACTACACACAGCTACGCCAAGCGGCCGGGCATGTGAAATGTGTGTGACTGTGCGTTGGTGCTCTGTTGCCTAAACTTTGTCTCAGAAGATAGCTGGTTCCTCAGCCAGATTATGTTTGTGTTGAGCCGCTCTATAGTCACTGAGTGATGGATGAATCCACGCCCAAGTCCCTCAGCAAAGCCCATGGTCATGCTGGTGAGTATGAGCCTGGAGACGACTCTTTCCAGATGTGGTGACAGATGACATGGTGATGACAGAGATGATGAGGGAGGCTGTTTGGGCTGGAGACAGAACGTTTTGTCACTTGTCACTTCGGCTCTGAGCCGCTGAATGGTGATGGAGGTCTGTGTACACAGGACATTTAGAAGCAAAAAAAAAGAAAAAAAATCTAGTTTCCCACCTTCTGTCCACCCTGGCTCCATGTCCTTCTGCAGGCCTAGGACACAGTCTGAGTCATGGCTGGGATACACTGACCATGTCACCCATAGACCTGTGCCAGCCCCTCTAGGGCTGCATCGTCAGGATACAGGAGTGTGCAGTGTGGGTGGAGATGAGGTCATTGTCAACAGGTGAAATCAGGTATCGCTAGTATGTTCTCATCACGATCTGTGGCTCTAGAGTGGAGATGACCGTGCTCTCCAGCGTAGCCCAGTGTTCAAATTAACCACTACATTCTGACACAGCCGATTCTCTGTGTATCTGACACGCAGAACTAAGGGTTTCACAATGTTATGTTATACATCTGCTACAGGTGAGGAAATCAAGGGTGCTTCACAGAGGGAGACCCCAAGCTCCATTTGGATGTCAGAGATGGAATTTGATAGTCTCTGCTATTTCTCTATTAGGGCATTTGCATGCGCTGCTGTTTCCAGGATGTGTTGTCTGCCCACTTAGGGAACACAATATCCCTGTCAACTAAGAGCACACAGTGTTCCCAACCACTCAGGGAATATTTCATTCCTATTCAGGGTTCACTGTGTTCCTTTCTGCTCAGTGTAAAGCCAGAGTCCTCTGGTTGAGTCCCTCTCCATCTCCCCTGGCTCAGGTACCTTCTCCTCCTGGTTGTTGCTGTGTCCCAGAGCCTTGCATACCTCCGACACCTGTCCTGTCCACAACCCCACGTATCCGTCCTCCTAAGGTCTTTACTAAGGTGGCTACTGTCTATTAATGGCTACTGTTTACTAATGGCTACTAGCAGCCTCCCATTTAATAATGTGCTGGCTTTCCACCACTCTCTCCTGTATCCTTTATGCTGTTCTGATTATTCCAATATTTTTACTTTTCATAGTATTCCTCATCTCTAAGATTGTGCCTTGTTTGCCTCCCAGGGAAGTTATTGGTCATTGCTCTAAACTGGAGCTACAGCTGCAAGGATGTGGTTCTTGTGTGTCTCTGCCCACAAATACTTTCTGACATCTGGCACGGAGCAGACACACTGGCTCTTTTGGGGCTGGTCTGAGGATGAGTAATTCATTGATCTAAGTCCCAGTTGAAATGCCTCACTAGGGGCCTCCTGAAGCCTCAGATGGTACCCCTCAAGGAGGCTGGGGTTAAAGTGTGATATTCTCCAGAACATCCTAACTTGGCTGTTGAAGGAACAGGAAATCTTTTAATGCAAGACATGTTACCACGAGGTAGTAGCAGCTCCCAGTATTCTATCCATGATTCAGAACTGCCTTAAGGGCTGCCCAGCTGAGCACATGTACATGGGATTCAGTGTACTCAAATACCATCCACAAGGCACCAATGGTCACTTGGAACCAGAGATGCTAACCCTGGCCCATAGAGCATCAGGGAAGACCTCGAAGGTGATGTTCTCGCTGGAATTCACATACCAACCAGTTTTCTCATTTCTCAGCTTGACTTCTGTGGGTTTTCTTCACCGTCTTCCCTCATCTGTTTCAGAATTGGCAAAAACCAACAGGCTGACCAGCCCTGTGAGCCTTCTTTACTGTGATTTGTAGGTAGGCAGCGATAAGGTCATGTGGACAGACCCTTAGCTGTGGAGGAAGGCCCCAGTGTGGCGCACTGGCTGACATGGTATTCCTGGCTTACGGATGATGCTGAGAACATCCACACCTAGAATGAAAGTGAGGACAGGTGGCTTTGCTTGGTACACTGACCGACAGAGAAGTCTCCACATCGTGGGCCGTGCTTCCTCTGTGTCGGCACCCACCTTCCCTCGGCACCCACAGACTCAGTGTGCCAGTGAGGTTTCCCATGTGAGTTTCCACGCAGAATGCTTTAGGCAGGGGCAACTGGACATCAGCTATTCCTACCCAGTGCCGTTGGCTCTGTGCCAAGAGTTCTAACTCAAGGTAACTGAGCTGGGGCTTGTGGACTCCTGGCAGGTGGTATAGACACGGGGATCAGCTGATACACAAATGCTGGCATCACCTAGGGGAGAGGAAGTGGCACTTCACTCTGTGAGACAAATATAAAGAATTCATCCCCAAGAGGTCATGTTGGTCAGCCATGCCAACAGGCTCAAGAGAAATTATGAGCCTCCAGTGAGCGATAGACAGCAGAGGGGTTACTTGGAAGTATGGAGCCTATTCGTCTGCCTTCTGTGCTTACTTTTTCCATTAAAAGTATACTTTCATTAAAAAAAAAAAAGAACTAGTGACAAACAAGAAAGGTAATAAAAAACGGAATATGTCTAAGGATAAGATGGGACGGTGGCTGATTTGTCCCAACTTCTTTCAACTCTGTTCTGATGACTGTAAGATTAAACCCATCTAAACAATCTACTCTATCTAAACAACTCTAAGTCTTGTTTTATAATTCAACACAAGAACATAAACATCTAACCGAGGCATTTGCAGTTCCTTGTAAGCATTTGCTTAAGTGGTCTGAAGAACCCAAGGATACTGGATTATTTCTAAACATACTGTAATAAATGACATTGTATACAGAACTTCAATTAGAGGGGATTTTTGTTTTTGTTTCCTTTTTCTTTATTTATTTTTGTTGTTGTTGTTTTTGATCGTTTTTTCCTTGTGTTAAGTCTATTTATTTATTTATATTTATTTATTGGTAAAATTTGTTCATGCAGATGACTGGCTAAAGGATATAAACAGTGGGTTAAAAGCATGGATTCCTTGCATGGTTCTTAGTACCTGTAGGAATCTGGCTTGACAGACCTATAGCACTCCGCACCCTGATGGCTGTCTAGCTGACCAGGTGACGCCTGAACACATCTCACATCTTCCAGGACAAACAAGATGATTGAGACACTCAGACAAGCATTGCCCTGGCCACTGATGACACACGATTTCTTAACTGATGATTGACACGGTGACAGTTTTTGGAGAAAGCCCAGGTGCATTCTGGGTTGGTCCATCGTCATCTAGCTTGGCACAGAAACCTTTTCTTCTGTGTGGAGAGCAGAGATCCTCTTGCCTGCTGCTGTTTGAGACATGCTTCTGCCTGGCGTCCTTAAGAAATCGCAGACTTTGTCATCCTGGACCTGTTAGCTTGTTTCTTTGGTATTTTAAGTTCTTTTGCCTTTGACAGGTGGTTTGCGTTCACTGGGACCTGTTTTCCTTTCCTTCTTAAAACGATGTGCAACTGCACTGCTAAATCACCTTTAGATATAGTTAAGCGGAGTGAAATATCACATCACCCAGTTAGAGCGGTTCCTATCGAAATGACTGATGAGAAAAAGAGCCGGCGAGGATGTGGAATGCTTGCACACTGTCGGAGAGGACACAAGTTAGCAAAGCGGTTGTAGAAAAGCAGTTTCCTCAAAAAGTTTAAAGAAGAACTATGACATGATCCTGCTTCCCCATTACTAGGTCTGCATCCAAATACCTTTCAGCACGCTGTCTTTTAGCATGTGTCTTTTAGCACGTGGAAGAGACACCTGAGCTCTCATGTTCGTTGCATCCCTATCCACAACAGGCAAGAAACTGACGTGACCCAGGTGCCCACTAGCTGATGAATCAATGAGGCAGATGTGGTGCAGGTACTAAATGGGCTCTCAGAAAAAAAATGAACACATCTGCCATTCGTGACAACAAAGGATTGAGCTGAGGTCACTGCGTTAAATGAAATAAACCAGGCACGAAAAGACAGGCACCAGATTCTTTCGCTCATATATGGACTCTAAGAACCGTTGATCTCACGGAAGATTAGAGTAGAGGCTGAGGGCCAGCAAGGATGTATGTGTTGGGGGAGAAGACGGGTCAATGGGTATTAAGCTTCAGTCATGGACAAATAGGAAGCTGAGGGTGCCACTGCTTGGTACAGTGACCGTAGACAACAGTTCTAGATTTCTATCAAGTGTGTGTGTGTGTGTGTGTGTGTGTGTGTGTGCTGCTGGTGCCCAAAGTTACCATTGGATCCCCAGAAGCTAGACTTACAGATGGTTGCGAGCCTGATGTGAGGGCTGGAAACTTAACCTTGGTCCTCTGTAAGATCAGCACGCCCTCTTAACCACTGAATCATCTCTCTAACCCCCCAGTGTGTTTTCAGTTTTAGTCTTTCTGAAGTGCATGTGAGTGTGTGCATGTGGGCAGACTGTGCATGTACATGTTTGTTCATACATGTGGATGATTTTACACTGTCAGGTGCCTTCCTCTAGTGCTCTCTGCCTTGTGTTTTGAGACAAGGTTTCTCACTGAACCTGAAGTTGTCCAGTTAACTAGCCTGGCTGTCCAGCAAGCCCCAGGAATCCTCCTGTCTTTGTCTCTCCAGTGCTGGGTTAATAGGCTCCTTCTGTCCTGCCCTGCTTTATGTGTGGTGCTGAGGACCAAGCTTAGGTCTTTATTCCTATGTGGCAGACAAGTTACAGAGTGAGCCAATGCTCCAGATTCCAGTTTTTGCAATTTCTATGAGCTACATGTGTAACATTACCCTCTTTCTATGATGTGCCCCTGTCTAATGCCAAGCTTGCTGCAGCATAGATGGACAGTGTCCCCTAACATTGTATTCACTGTAGATATCTGGACCACTGACCTAGTCGTGGGGAGACGCTTTGTGTTTCTTTCTTGCTCTCTCTCCTTCCCGGGGTGCCTCCTGCCTCAGGCTCACCCCTTATGAGCTGGGTCATGTTTGTTTAACTTTTCATGATAATTTATTAAAATAAGTGAGTCTCTGTTTTTAGCTGTAGACCATTTCCTGTCACCTCCCCCAAGAAAAACAGAGATAGCTGGTATTTCTAGTGCTGGAAAGAATGTCTCAGAGAACACTACCCCAAAGACCCTCCACAGCCTCATTAATCAACCCCAAATGGGATGTGCCAGAGCTGGGCCCAGACCCTTCGCTGTGGTGGGATCAGATTGCACAGACAAGGCGGCTTAGACATGGTGCTTTGCCAGAGGCCCGGGTGTAGGGTTAGGTTGACCCTGCCTCACAAGGGCTGCTGTTGGACAGAAGGCAGAGAAGCACACTGCGGCTATGGGATGGGGAAACTATAGCTACGTTAGTCAGACCACACTCGTTCAGGCCTTCCAACCACATTAGGGATCATCAGGCATGTAAGGAAACTGTGTCCCAGTAGGGGTCTTTGCCTCCTATCTCAGAACTAGAGAGGAGCCAGGTATGGGCAGAAGAGGGGACGCCCCACACACCTGTGAACACTCTACTATCCTGAGCTCATTGACCTCGGGACTGTGGTTTGGACACCAAAGGAGGCCAGGGCAAACTGTTGACCCAACAACATTTCAGCACAGAGGCAGAATTTCTCCTCTGTGGTCTAAAAGTGTCACCTGCTTTGGTTGGAACGAAGCAAAATAACTAAGAAAGGAGGGAAACTGATCCTGCAAGGGATAAACTGGACGCTTCACCTATCCAGCAAGTGACGATTTGGAACAGGCAGCTGCAACGTTTTTGTTGCATTCTGATTTTAAGTTTTAAACTTCTTCTTTGAGCATTCCATATGTGTGTAAAAAGTGTTCCTATCCTGTTCACCCTCGACGCCTTCTTAACTTCTTTCACACCCAGCCCTTCTCCCTTCCCGACACTAAGTCCTTTTTCTTTTTCTTTTTAATAATCCACTTAGCCAATTAGGGCGTGGGTGTGTGTCTATTCCACTGCAGCATGGTCAACCGATTGTGATGTCCACCAAGCCTTGGGGAGAAGGAGTATGTAGGGAAGTTTTCTTTATGGCGAATACACCACGGACATGTAAACTCTGCACTTTGATCAGCTGAGTCTCCATATTTACCACCATCCACTGCACAGAGAATCTTCTCTGTTGAGGGCTAACAGCTGCTCTAGTCTGATGCTGAGATACATATGTATTCTTCCGTGAATTTTAGTATGTTCATAAGTTTACGTAACAATTAAGACACAGACCCAATCCATCCCAGCCCCTTACAGTGTGTAATGCTCACTCTACTCCTCACCCCCACCCTCGGCAACCATTGACCTCTTTTGTGTAATTTTGTCCTTTCCAGAAGGCTGTGTAAAGGAAATCACATGTGCTAAGACTGGGTTCATTCCCATAGCGTTAGGCCCATCAGATTCATTTTGTGGTGTGGATCAATAGTCCATTCTTTTTGTCCCTAATAGTGTCCATTATCTAAGGTACACCACCTCCCATTCAGCTGTTGAAGGATTCTCAGGGATGGAGTGATGACCTCTTTCTCGGAATGGACCTACTATTTTGGGTTCGCACCAGCAATATTCTGGGAGTGACTGATACCCCTGCTTCATCTGTCTTTGATGTTTGTGATATAGAGCAGCGGTGACCTTAACCTCTCCAATAGTTACATTATGACGTTCCAAACCCTTAGTGGCTGGTGTTGATTGCCTTTCATGTGACCATATAACATTTGTATAGTCTCTCCAGTGAAGTGCCCAGGCCTTTCCAATTATTTTTTTAACCTTAATTGGGTTCTATATTTTCTCAGTGTCGAGTCTTGAGAGTTCTTCATATATCTTGAAGTGTTTTGTCCGATTTGCAAGACAGATGTTGGTAGATGATCCCACCCAGCGTTGGAGGCAGAAAATAGCCCAGTCAGATCCAGATATAGATGGTGTCAGGGGCCTCAACACTGGCCTGAGTCTGTCGGACAAGCCCACCACTGAGGAGGTAGGGGGTTAGCTGTACACAGAGCAGTCCTGTGTGGTGTGTGTGTGTGTGTGTGTGTGTGTAGTTTCTGAGCTGGAGTTTACCTCACTCTTTCCTCTGTGTCTTATCTTCATCTCAGATACCAATCATTCATTCATTCATTCATTCATTCCTTATTCTACCTCAGCTAGCCACACGGTTGCTGGCCCCTCTCCCGAATGGTCCACATCTCATGTCAGCCCACAGTCGACACTCAGCCTTCACCTGGGTGGCCTGTCTCCCAGCAGAGCTCTGGTGTCTGACTGTCTTCCCTACTGTGCTTTCAGCCCCAGGCTTTCTCCTCTCAGGCCACCGTCTAGGACGCGTTGGGTCTGTTGTCCCTTCCCCAGTATCTAACCCTACCGTCTGAGCTCTGCTTGCACGGTGTATCTCAGACGGAGTCACAGCCTTGTCCATATCTGTCTCTTGTCTGGGCGACAGTTGCCTGATTACCCTCTCTGCTCCTCCATCCCTTCCTTGTGCATTCTCCAGCCGGAGTCAGGGACTCCACACAATCTCATCTCCATGCATCACGCTGTTATAGGCCTTCTTGGCACTGACAAGGACGTGATTGCTTTGGCCCTGCTAGCACTCCCCTCTTCCTTCATTTTCCTTCTTCCCGTCACCTTCTGGCCTTTAGCTGACAACTCTCATTATAAACTTTCACTCAGCCATGTCTGTGTCCTCACAGCTAGCTCCCTTCAGAAACCCTCTGTCCCACTGCTCATTTTGCCTTCTTTATGACATACACAATCTCCTGAATTGTTTAGTTGTTTTATATTTCTGTTGTTTCTCTCTTCTAGAAGGTTCCCTCCATGCGATAGAAGCTCTGCTATGTTTTCGTTATAGTCCAGCATCAAGTACATAGTAGGTACACACTCTGTACCTACTGTGCATGCTCATGCCAGGCACACAGGGAGGGAAACGGTGATGCTGAGCAGTGTGACTGTTTCCTAGAGCAATACAGAAGAAAGAGAGGGATCCATGCCCAAGTGTGAAAAGCAGGTAGAATGTGGGAATCCGATTTTCATTCCTTAAACAAGTTATGGACGCTGAGAGGTCTGGTATTGGAAAAACAAACAGACACAGAAAGCAATGAATTCCCGGAGAGGAGACCATGACCCTAGAGCAGTAGCAGTGCTGTTCTAAAATAAAGGTGAAGGATGAGTGCAGGAAGGTCAGGACAGCTCGTCATGGTGTCTTATGGAAGAGACGAGATGTAGGGACCTAGGGTCATGGGCTCCTGTGGTTTGCAGTCTCTTTGTGCTGCTGTTCAAGGCTCCAGTCCTATGCGGTGGATGTCCTCACCCCTAGGAGCAAAATGCAGTAACTGATGCACCCACCTGATTCTAACCAATGGCAGATAAATTACACTGGATCTAGGGATGTTTCTTCAGGAAATGATTCAACTGGCACCAAATTCGTAAGAAACATTAATTTGAAACTTTCACAAAATTTAGTCAGGGTGAGTGTCATTTTAGAGTGTCTTGGTGGTCATGGGAATTGGTATTTGAGATTTTTGCTTAAACGATAGTAATCGTAATGCAGAAGAAGTGTTGGCATCTGTCTAGAAGCCCATTGTTTTGAGCTCACTTTCAGGAATCGATTTATAAGTAACGTGCAGCTGACTAGTCACATTACATACTGCACAGAAGGGCATGTAGGTTTACAATATTTGAGAATAAATTTAAATATTCCACTATACCCGTATTTTACAAGCAGGTCACGCACTCTTTGCCACCCGCTCATCCTGGGGGCACAGGAGAGAGAAATCACAGCAGTGGCGGTAAGCCTAGTGAACTGTTAGAAAAGGTGAAAGCACTCACTGCACCACCCAGGAAAATGAGAGTCATCGGTCCCACGCCTACCAGGGGTTCCCAACGATCTCTAGGTCACAGGAAGTAAGAGCTTCCCTGGACCCCTTGCCCGGGAGGCCATGCAGCTGAGGGTCTGGAGCAGCAGCAGTCTCCCGAGCCTTGTTCTCTGGGGACATCTTCAAGTAGGGGGTGGGAAGCACGTTTCAGTGCTCCCTTCTCCAGGTGCTGGGACAAGCAACCCGAGAGGAGGGGAGCACAGCCTCATGCAGTCCTTTCCAACTAGATGGATGAAGTTTCACGAATCTCAGCTTCTCAGAGCTCACCAACTTGTATCTCCACTCGATTGCCCTTGAGGTGGGGAGCCGTTCAAACCAGCTCTATCCGACCATCAGATGATTGCAGCCTCTGGGTCAGTAGGGTGGAAGCAATGGCAGCCACAGGGCCCCACATCATTTCCTTCCTCAGGGAAGACTTTAACTTAATGTTGATTCTATCTCAGCTTTTTCCATTTTAAAGCCTATAAAACAATGAAATATTAACACACTGAACCATCATGGCCATTCACCTAGATCCAGTCGAGATTGACATTAATCTATGTTTACCTTCTGTCTCTCTATCACTCCCTCCTCTTCATACATACATACCTTTATAAAACTGTTTACACAGACAAGCATCCTGATTCTTCATGACGTGTCACCCAACACATTCTCCAAGATAGATACGGGGTCGTTATCATGCCTAAGAAGGTTAGTATCGATCCAAACGGTCCCTTTCTTCACAAAACATTTTTCATATATATTCTAATAAAACCCAAGTTCCTGTCCAAAACCTCATGCTGCAGTTGAATGTCATAAGTCTTTAATGTCCTTTCATCTAGAGCAACCTTGTCTACATATTTTTTAGAGGTCAAATCTTTTTTTTTTTCTTTTTCTTTCTTGAGACAGGGTTCCTCTGTTATAACTCTAGCTGTCCTGGAACTCACTCTGTAAACCAAGCCTTGAACTCATGGAGATCTGCCTGCCTCTGCCTTGCGACTGCTGGAATTAAAGGCACGCCCCACCACCACCTGAGACCTATTTACTTCTCAAGAAGTTGACTGTTTGCCAGGACTGTTTCGTCTCTCACACAACTTTAATGGTGTCTCTCGAAACTTACTATGCAGTTGCCGCCCGCACTTCATGTAAGATCCACCAGAGTTAAAGTCTTATCCTAGAGTAAACCCAGTCCTTTCCTCTACACTGACTAGCAGGTACAGAGGCGGTCTGTTTGCTGCGTGCATGATTTCACTGGATTCCTCCAGATGGTTTATTGCTGTCTGATATTCAGCTGGCGAGGGAGAGGTCCAATGCCAGCTCTGTCCAAATTGCTGACAACTGGCAAAAGGAGACTCAGATAGGGTATGCATATCCAATTTCATGCATCCCAGAGGTAGCTTGTCCTCTGAGGACTTTAGTGTCTCAGCAAGGAGATGAAGTGGTCAGACTCACCCCAGAAAGCTATTGTGCTTCCGATGTTCCCACATAGTCAGGCTCTTGGGCAGACCAAGGTCTGTGAAGCCATGTGACTAGTGAGGGAACATATGTAAATAGCCCAGCCTCCTGCTTGGCTCCGGTGGGTGCTATCATGGACTTTCATTACAAATGTCTCCACAGTGCGGCTGAAGGCAGGGAAAATGGTGTCAGTGAGCAGTGTGTCGTCCATGGCACGGCAGAACACTCTCCAACAATGAGACGGGGAGCGACGAGACACCAGGGCAAGAGAGGTGTCACAGTCATGTTGGAACGAAGCTCAATGAAAGTTCGCAGTCTCTCACATATTTCAGAAAGTTAGAGGCGAACATACTTGTCTTCCATCTAGAACTCCAACCCAGGAGGCAAACATCAGTTCAGATCTGGACCATAGCAGGAGGCTTTGTGAAATACCTAGAGGTGGTTGGCTGGCATGTGGACCATGAATCATAACTCCATACTTCTCCTCTTCCATCCCCCCAGGCCCAGGGAACTTAAAGGAAGGCTTTTCTGTCCTTCCCAGGTATCTCGCCAGCACCCTGTCAAGGCATTTTACCTGTCCAGGTCAGCACAGCGCTTTATTGGCCGTCACACTGGTCACTGAGCTAAGTCCAGTCATGCTCACCGTCAAATGAAAGTGCTGTTGGGAATACAGACGTTCCACAGGATGGAAGATAACATCTTAATTTTCTTTTCCAGGAATTAGTCAAATTCTTTTCATTTCACGCTGTCCCTCCCCTTCCCCCTCCCTCCTCCCCTTTGCTTCATGGCACACATAGCCAGATGTCCTTTGCGTCTGACGCGGGATGCTGGGCGGCAGAGACGGCAGCTGCAGAGGTGCGGCTTCTACAATGGAGCATCCCTGGCTCCCAGCATGGGTTTCTCTGGGAATTTGTGAAGGTCGTGGACAAGATAGACCTCTAGCATCTTTGAGGCAGAGGATGAAGGAGAAGAGGAAACCACTCTGAACCCTGTGAATTTGAGGAATGTGTGTGAGAGGAGACACAGACAGGTAGACACAGAGATGTAGGCAGACAGAGGCACCATTGAGTGGCACTTTAGGGACATAATGAGACCACAGGAACCCTAGGTGCTTGCTGCTGATTGGCCAATAAAGCCAGAGCCCCCCTTCAGTGGACAGACTGTGTTGCCACACCATAGGGGTGCCCACCCCTCCACTGCATGGCTCAGACACATGCAACTCAGGTACACACCACATAGTGACAGTTCCAGCTCATCAGAGCACAGGGCATTTGGAAGTCACTGTTGAAGAGCCCAGAAAGTGCCCAGTGCCTGTAGCCTCATCTACATAGGCGTGGAGACTTATGATGAAGCCGGGCTTTGTCTGGGAAGGGAAGACGCGCCACTTCAGAACTGAACCGTGGCAACTGAAGCAACGTGTTTTGTTGGAATAAATTCTCATGGGATATATTGTTCTGTCAATGGGTTTTGCTTTGCTTTGAAGAAAGACCATGAAGTTTGTGATTGAGCTGTCATTTGTTTTTGAGGAATGGACGTGATGGTGTGTGCCCTTCCAGTCTTCACTTCTTGGTCCACGTAGGTGTCAAGCTGATCATGCGTTTTCAGGGCTGTGGGGGCCGACTTACCACTTTACTGGGGAGGATCACACAGCCATCTCTTGCTTCCTTATGACGATCCCGTATTCCTGCATTCCAGCTGGCCTCATCCATCAGCACTCAATCATGTTCATTAAAACAAAGCAATGATTCAATTATTTATTTTTCTAAGAGCTTCATTAGAAAGAGAAAAAAAATCAAATTTACTAAGGAAAGGAGGAAACGGTTGAATAAAAAAAAATATGACAAGTAATCGAATTGTAGGTCCGCAGCTGATTCAATTCTGACACATGGAATCAGTAATGAGATGATAGAACGCTCTGCCTCTACACAGCGCCTGCTAGTCCACGCAAATCCTGACCGTCTGGTTCCTGTCATGGTGCACAGTCTGGTTTTCTCAGGGTGCCCTAGGACCCACGGGCATCACTGAAAATCTGCGACACACCGCGTTGAGCGAGATATGTTAACATCCGTTTTACGCCTCAAAAAAATTGACAAAGGATGGTAAACTTTTGTCCATTTTATCTATTGCACACAGTCTTGAAGAAGCTGGAAAAGTCACACACTACGGAGGCAACAGTGCTAAAGCTCACCTGTGCTCCTGCTTCTAAATGAATGTCACCTCCACCCGCTCATGACACCCCCCCCCAGAAAGATGTTCACCGTGGGCTGGGAGTGGACCTGGCCAAGCATGGCTCTTGCTGACCTAGACCTAGAATGCACATTCTCGGTCCTCGTTGACATCTCAATCGATTCCAGCTGATACGTGTGGCAAATCATCAGTAAACGTTGGAACAGAATCCTAATATCTAATTCATATGTAGCAACTTGTCAGATCACCACGCAGAAGGCACTGGAGCCTGAGACAATGAGGGGTCAGTGCTGGGCAGGACCACATCTAGCTGCATCTCCTTGGTTCCGCATGCCTCTTGCCTGCTGTTTCAATCTGAGCCTTATGTCCTGAAAATGAGCCAGGGGAGATGTCGTTGAACCTCTTTATTTATTCTTCTTTCCGATGTTGCTACATTAAACAGAGCTCCTTTCTTAGGTTTGCACGATCCCTCCGTGTGTGTGTGTGTGTGTGTGTGTGTGTGTGTGTGTGCATGTTGTGCACATGTGTGAGTGAACATGAGCGTGCCATGGTACCCACGTACTCTGAAATCAGTTCTCTCCTTCTCTGTTTACGGGAGTGCTGAGGATTGAACTCAGGTTGTCAGGCTTGTGCTACAAAGCCCTTTATCTGATGAATCAGTTCACTACTCTCCAGCCCCAACACCTTAGGTTTAAGGACACAGTCTCCCATTGAACCTGGAGCTCACTGTTTCAGCTAGACAGCCAGCCGGAGATCACCCTTCACCTCCCCTCCCCCAGGGCTGTGCTTATAGGCTTCTAGATGGGATTTGCACTCAGACCCTCATGCTTGTGCAGTAAGCCCTTTACCCACTGAGCCATCTCCCCATCTCCCCATCCCCATTGCTTGTCCTTTTAAAGGACCTATTAAGGAGGCGTGGCCAAGCCTAGTACTTTAGGGCTGCTGGGACCCAGGCTCCGACCCTAACGACTCTGGTAACAGAGGCTGCTGGAGGTGCCCGGGCCATTCTCAGCCTTGGGAAGTGATGCTTTCTGCTGGATGTCACCACTCATGGGCACAACTGGGGCTGGGGTTTGGGTGAAGCCCTGGGCACAAGAGTGAGGTCAAAATTAGCACATGAAATAGCCCACAGGGGAACTCTTCTCTGCTGAGGTTGGCACACAGCAAAATGTGCAGAAAATGTGAGCTCTACAAATGTCCCAGTGCCAGGCATGGGTGCTAGTAAGCCTGACCTTTCTCCAGCCCTGGTCCTCTTCTACCTTCAGAAATGCCTTTAGTGAACTATTTTCTTCCTCGGCTACTAGTCACACCTCCCTGTACAAGTCCTTATTCAAGGACACAAGAACCCTTGGAAATCTCAGAGGTGCACATGGGACCAGTCGCTGCCTGCAGCAGGGGTGGCAGAGGCGGCACCTTCGTCACAGCCCTGTGTGACACTACACAGCCAGCCCCTTGCAGCTGGACTGAGTTGTATGCCCAGCTCCCTTAGGCTCCCTCTGATGACAATGTCCAGGCTTTAAGTCACAGGTTGGCCAGATGCGTCCAGCCTCAGTGCTGACCGCACAAAGGCCAGCAGTCTTCATTTTGCCTACGGTATGGCTATTCATGTGAAACGAACCAGCCTATATCCATTTCACAACTGACCGGCTATCTGCTCCCAGCCTTCCCCAGGGTGGAGAGGCATCTCTTGGCAATGATGGCCAGAGAAACCCTGCCCCTTGGACTAGGTGACCCTGGAGACAGCTTCTTGTGTTTCCCTATCTGTAGCTTCTGGGATAGCTCCTTGACAAAGAAGCAGGACACACACAGAGGACCCCACCAGCACTCAGCCGCTGGGTTGACCCCTTTGCTTTGGGAAGTTAGAGTGAAAAGAATTCTGATTTTAAACAGCCTCTCATTGTGTGGCCCTGTTGGAGCAGCCCTGTTGACCCCTGACCCTTAGCCCACTCACCAAAACAAGGTGAGTATTTCTGAGCCCCCCACCCACTCCTCAGCTTAGGGAGGACCAGAGACTAAATCTGAACCTATTTACATTCCTTTCCCTGAAGGTGATGAATGGCTTCCCTTCTTGGAGCCAGGCCTCTTTTGTTTGCTACTCTCATTTTAAGAGATGGGGAATGCACTGAGCATCTCTTAACTGTTTACCAGCAGAAGGGCAAAGATCAGGTTACCAGCTTGGGGGTGATTCATCTTTTCTCCCAAATCAAAGCCATGTGGACACAGAGTCTGTGTACATATCAGGCCACTTTGTGCATTCAGCTGGGGCAGGAAAGGCCAGCAGGGACCAAGCCCAGGAGGAAGAAAGAAGTAGAAATTAGGCCAGAGTGGGGAGCCCTGGGGGTCCTTCTGTGTCTTCAAAGTAGGACTTTAAAAAAAATTTTTTTTAGGAAAATTGCCTCCCCTTTCCTTGCTGTTAGCCTAATCATCAATGCTTTCCCCAGGCTTCCGAGGGATGTTTTAATTTGAAAGATGTTTCCATATATAAAAATACATATTTCTGCTTTGTAAACACTTATGTCTGTGTGTGTGTGTGTGTGTGTGTGCCTGTGTGCGTATGGAGGCCAGATGTTGACAATGGGTGCTTTTCATCTTGTTTTTTTTTTTTTTCCTGAAATGAACTCTGTCACCAAGCTGGAAACTCTTTGATTGGTTAGATTGACTGTCTAGCAAGCCCCTTGGAGCCGTCTGTCCCTCCCCTGGGCTGGCATCATAGATGTGTACTGCTGTACCTGTTATTTTATGTGGGTCCTGGGGGGAGTCCAACTCAAGTCCCTATGTTTGTGAGACCATCCCTTTACTGATTGAGTTATCTCCCTAGCCCCAGAAATACTTACGTTCTAACAATGAGAACCCAGGTTCATGCTTGAAAGAAAGTACATGGTCATTCTATGAGTCTAAGACAAACAGATGGTCAAAAGTTGGGAGAACTAGTCCACCGACATTCTGAACTATACAGAACTGTGCGAAGACTAACATTGGAGTGCCCATGTACCAGCTATAAGATTTTAATGTCTTGCCACATGTGCGTGTCTGTTTTCTAGTAGTTACTAAATACTCAAGCACAGACTCCATGGATCTCCATTGGTTCCTTGACTTTAATTGATTTTTTTGGTACCCAGAGTGTACTACATCATTGTTTCAGAGGAGTGTATCCAATCTATAGTGTCTGTTCAGTGTCTCTGTCACTCTGTAGTGAATCTGTATTCGCCGAAGACTGTGACTGAGCATTTTAATATTAGCAGACCCAGTTACACTTAATTAGCATACGGCATTTTATTTCCTGTGTGACACAGAACCAATCGTGATGGTGGTGATATGTGGACAGTTGCCACCATGGCAACGGCGGGTGTGAGATTTAGCCTCCTCCCAACTCACAAGTTAGGCTGGTCCAGCTTCAAGGGTTATGGAAGAAGATGCAAGATCCCTGTGCCAGAGACAGGAGATGCCGTTACTTATGAGAGAAACAGCTGTCACCACAAAGGAAGACAAGAGAGAGTTTAATTACGGAGTCCAATGTCAATAACCACGGTCAGGGAACACAGATTCAGATCTCTACAAATAGCGTATTCCACTGAGGTACCAATTTCATGATATAAAATTTCATTTTATAGTAACAGAACAAGCAAAGTGATAAATTGATCCACTTTTCAAATATTTACACGGATGGGAACATCAAGTAGAGGGGCTACGGGAAAGCAGGGAGACCTCTGCTACAGGCCTTAGATGCTATCTGACAGTGATCTTAGCTCTCTGATCCATGGCAGCAAAGGATCCATTCATATCATCCAAAGGATTTACCCAGTGGTAACGAATGATGGCACATCACATACAAAGGAGGAAATAAATGGGTCTGAAGGGGACTAAAGATGCTCCAGGATAAGTGGGCTATGGACTTGCCATGTTCTAACTTTTCCACTTCAATACAATTCTAGTCAGTCTCTGCAGACACAGATTCCTTCCAGTAGTTCTTCACAATCACAACCGAAGTTGGGGCAGTGTTGGCATAAAGAACTGGTTCCCTGAGGTCCGGGGTCCTAATGCCCAGAGCACCCAGAATGAACAGCAGGTCAAGTGACAGAAGAGGATCTCAGTATGGATACTTTGACAGGAATCAGGACATGTCCATCCTGTTTTCTCCTGGAGTAAAACACAGTCTCACTCTGACTGACTTTCCCAGGAAAGAGCAGGCCAGGCCTACCAGTCTCCATCCACCCAAGAAGGCAGTGAGAGAGCCAGCCCTCTTGGTGCACAACCACCTGCCATTGGTCCCCTGTCCCCATATATATGAGAAGTGGATTTGTGACATGCTCAGTTGTTTTCGTCAGCAGTCCCAGGACTCTGAATTCTCCTGCTACACTGGGAATTTTCCTGCCCGTTTATTTCCTGGCTACCTCTTGTGTTGGACCCTTTAATTCGGGCTAAGCCGCTGGGTGTTGAATGATGACACAGCCATTCACTGAGTGTTTCCCTGATTACCCGCAGCTGCAGCAGGCTTGCTACGAGCAGGACTCGGTCTTCTGCCTCTTTCTGCCCTCTGCCTTGTCACATCATTTATCTGGCTACAGATGTGCTCACTTCTGATTAGCGGAGAGAGGCTCTCTGTAGATCTAATACACCCGCTCTTCCGCAGTTGCCTGGGGTAATTCAGCCTCCTATCCTGGTTCGTGAGTTCTTGTTTCAGAGGAATAGTTCAATTTATTTTTTTATTTTAAATTTCATTTTTGATTAAAATGTTATCATTTCCCTCTTTTCTCTATCATCTTCCCTATCATTTCCCCTCTTCTCCTAAAATGTTTGTTTATTTTCACTGGAATATAATTACATCATTCTCCATCCCCTTTTTCCCTTCATCCCCTCTCACGTCCCCCCTCCCCCTGCTCCCTTTCAAATTCATGGCCTCTTATTCTTCAATTATTATTGTTACACACACACATATACACACGCACACATACATTATGCATATATATATATATATATACATTACATATATATATATATATGTAAAAATAAATATATGAACGTGACCTGGTGAGTAGGTTGAGTGTTGCTTATATGTATATGTTCTTAGGTCTGACCACTTGGTATTAGATACCTATGTAGGGTGCTCATCTCGGAGAAGACTGCGCTCAGCAAGATTTAATTGCCTTTAGCTGTTCACCTGTGGGGAGAGGTCTGTGGGGTTTCCCCATCCACGTTGGCATGACAGCCGGTGTTGTCATTGTTCAGGTCTTGTTTCAGGACCCTATTGTTGAGATTTCATGGGTGAAGCTTTTCTGTCGTAGCTAGAAGTCTCAGTCTTCCTGGTCTCCTGGCTCTTTCACTTTTTCTACCCCTTCTTCCCTGATGTTCTCTGAGCTTTAGGTGTGAGCGCTGCACTGCCGACAAATCATCTGGGTACCCACGGTTGGTGGTCTAGTTTGCCTTTCTGTGGTGGTCTCCATCTGCTGGTGTGAAAGGAAGCTTCTGTGATGAAGGGTGCCAGCTACACTCACCTGCGGGTGTGAGGATAAGCATTTGGAATGCAGTTGAGGATTATCCTGGTTCAGGGAGGTGGCAATCGCAGGTTCTCCTCCCAGAAAAAAAATTTAAAGAGTAAAGTTATTTATTTTTAAATTTTTGAGTTGTTTTGTTTCTCGTTCTCAAACAATAATCGTTTCTTATTTCTCTTTAAAAGATACCATTATCAGTTTTACTTTTGAACAGTCGGAAGTGTGATTCTGATTTATTTTGACATGGACACATGTCATAGCACCTTTTAGTAGGCGCCCCTCCTTTCCTCTTGGTCATGTAAAAGATCCCTTTGGTCTGGACAAACCACTTCCCCAGCTGCTCAGGTTACAGGTGCTGAGTTTCCAGACCCTGGTGCCCGGCGTAACATCCTTGATCGACCCCTGGCTGCTCTGCTTCCATTAACTGCTCCACCTTAACACAGACCCTCCTAAGTGGTCACCAGGTGTCCCACAAGGCTGACCGTGGCACAGCTGCTGGCTGCTGGCTGCTGGCTGCTGGCTGCTGATTGCCGGCTGCAATGCCCACATGTTTCCTCCTCCTGCTGAGCTTCTTGCTTTCTGTGCTTCAGAGGAACTGCCCTCCCCTCCCCTGACTATGTCCCCATCCCGGGGCTTTTGTGTGCCCAGTTTCTCCTCCCTAAAGCTTCTTACACGGGAGAGCTGTGCAGCTCCTCTGATCCCTATTCTTCAAGCTTCCCTTTACCAAAGACAGCCTTCTCCACTCACCTCCCCTCAAATGCAACACCCCTTACTCACTTGATTTTTCTTCCTGATAGTTGTCTTCCAGATTGCTATCCACTATGGCAGTGTTTTATTTATTATCTCCTGTCCCACACCTGCTGGAGGGTAAGCCTCCACCAACGAGCATTTCATTGGCTTCCTTCGCTGATCTGTTCTCCAAATAGAGAGCAGAGCTTGACACAGAATAGAATCAGAAGAAACACGTGTGCACAGATGAGTGAACGAATGAAGGCATGGAGTTTCCAATTGAGAAAAAGTCACGTTTTTGGCAATGGTCTACTGAGTTGAGCTTCAAGCTCTTCCATTTGTTTTCTTTGCAAACATTTTCCTTAGGTGTTTTCGGCTCTCTGCTTCTTGAATTGAATCTTGAGGACTGTACCAAATGTCAGAGACACACTGGTGTTTCAGTTGGAAGCACATTGACTTAGAGCACCCTTTCTTGATAGGCACACGCTATGTGAACACGGAATCTCCATTTTTAGGTTTGCTGTCATGTGTTCCAATAGTAGTTAATAAATTAAAGAAGTAAATAGCGCGCACATCTGCTCCTAGATTTCCCAGGATAGCACAGCTGTTGGCTGAGCCCCCAAGATGAGCAAGGCTTTAACTTCTGCAGTTACAGTTGGTGGCGGGGGATGTCAGTCATTTTTGGTATGTTGGTCTTCTAAGGTATTTTGTCAGTTGACTGTGGTGATCTGGGGAGGAGGAACAGCAATCATGCCTCCTGTAGTTGAGCAAATTTTGAGTTACAGGATCTCCTCTGCTTTTACTACTTCTCAGCATTGCTTTTCTACCCACAGGACAGAGGCAGTGCGCACACACATCCATTTACATGGGAAGGCTTCTAAGACTGTGTGGTCAGTTATGATCTTTATTATTGGTTGAGCATAGACATCTCATTTCCCTCATTACTAGGATGCATGACTTTATTACGAAGGAAAGGATTGCCTTTCCTTCTTCATGTGCTACGTGACAGATCGCACGTATCTGTTTTCCTCTGAGGAGCCATGGCTGCATTTCCAGGATAAGCTCACTTCTCATGTCATCGTTATAGCCAGCTGAATTGTGTTAGTATTTTACTTAAGCTTTTTGAAATGACGATCATTCGTTAGGAAGACTGTCTTTGTTGTTGGTTGCAGTGCTGGAGATGAACCCCAGGACTTTGTGTGTGCTGGACAGGTGCTGTACCCGACAGTCCCTCGGTCCAGCAAGATCGCTTTTGCGTTTTCATATCCTATAATGTACTCAGCCAATTTCTTTGAAAAAGTCAAGCTTGCTCTGGTTTCACAGAACAAGCCTCTTGCATTTCTCTCCTATTTTAACGTTCCAGAAGAGTTCGTGTATTATCGAGGCAGCTGCTTCCTGAATGTCTGATACAGATTTGCTGGGGATACTCCCTTAATTTGAGTACTGCTGGATTTCCGATTCTATTTTATTTAATGTTTATGATTCAGATTTCCTGTTTTCCTTGCAAAATTGATTGCAGGTTTCTAGAAAATGGGTAATTTACTTGGCTTTTCGTAAGTGTTGTGCTCAAGATGATAGTATTATTATTTTTTCTTTTACTGAATCTGTCTTTTGTGTGCTTGCTTGCTTTTGTTTGTTTTGCTTCATACTGATTTATTTGTTTCCCTATAACTCTACTGTAGATTTCCTTGCCTTGGCATTCTTTTCAAATTCCTGTCTTTTGATATCATCTCTGGTTTCCGCTGAGTTAGCTTTAGTGCTTAACTTTGTAACATTTACATTCCTATGTTCCTTTTTTTTTCTTTTCTTTCTTTCTTTTTTTTCAAGACAGGGTTTCTCTGTTGTAACCCTGGCTGTCCTGGAACTCACTCTGTAGACCAGGCTGGCCTTGAACACACAGAGACCCGCCTGCCTCTGCCTCCCGAGTGCTGGGATTAAAGGCGTGCACCACCACCGCCCAGCTATTGCTATGTTCTTTATGACTACTTTATTTATCTTCCTTTAGGTTCTTGGGTTCAATACTAAAATTGTTTAGTTTCAAACTTTTCCTGATTTGTAATAAACATTTTTCAAAACATAAAATTAGTTATAAATGCTACTCGAGATTCATGGTATAAACTTGAATTATAATTTCCCTGCAAATCAAAAGTTACTTTATTATGTTTTAAGTTTATTGTAGGCAAAAATCTACCATTGTGCTTTCTGCTAGCTCTAATTGGTCAGGGAATGGATTTCTGGTAATACGACACAGTCCATCTGCTTCCACCAGCACACACACTAAACCAGGCCTTTCAAAACTAGTTAGTAGCTGAGAATATGGGCCTGTACTCCAAATTTAATAATCTCCTTAGCAAATTCTGATCTGAGGATGTGGACTTTAAAAATGAGTTCAAACACAGTAGCCTAGCTCACTTCAAAGCTGAGTTTGAGTAACCATTTTATATTGAATTAGTCAAGCCAAGAAAAAAAAAAGAAAGAAAGAGCTATTAGCTTAACAACATTCAATTGTTCCCTTTACAAAATAGGACTTTATTTCAGGAATCTTATATAAATAGATTCTGTTCTGATCTTGTTCAACGCATTATTAGATCTATATGATAACTTGCAGAAACAGACTCAACAGGGAAAACAAAGTCTGTAAAATAGGATTTCAGGCTTTCGATGTTAGGCGAAGTCAGAAAACCAATCCAACAGGAATATAGCCATGCTCAGCTCGAGGGCAACTGGTGAACAAAGCAGTAGGGAAAAGCCAAACTATGAGTTGTGACCCTGGGTCACAGACAGACAACACATGAGCCTGCATTTTTACCTTGGCTTCCAGTTTACCTTGGGTGAAGTAAACAATTAACAGCTTATTCTAATCTTAGCTCTGCTGCCCTGTAAAATAAAAAGACAGAGCCAGGTGGTGGTGTCGGCTGTGCACACCTTTAATCCCAGCACTTGGGAGGCAGAGGCAGGCAGATCTCTGTGAGTTCGAGGCTAGCCTGGTCTACAGAGTGAGTTCCAGGACAGCCAGAGTTACAGCAGAAAAACCCTGTCTCAAAAAAAAAAACAAAAAAACAAAAACAAACAAATAAATGAGAAGACAGGTGAAATTACGCTGTGGCATTGGCTGTGTGTTTGAACACTTGGTTATCAGCTTGTGGCAGTATTTAGTGAGATTGTGGCACCTGCCTGGCTAAGGTGGGTAGTAGAGGGTGGGCCTTGGAAGGTAGAGCTAAGTCCTCTCTTGGCTTCCAGTTTAGGTGCTCTCTGGGGATTAGCCATTGCAAGGCAGGGCTGCTCTGAATGCCTTCCCCTCTGGGTGGACAAAATCCCCTAAAACCATGAGCCCAAATAAATCCTTTGTTTCCTGAATTATTCTGACCTGGATTATGTCACAGTGACGAGAAAAATAACTAATATGCTAGTGTAAGATGTCTGAAGGTAGCCTCCCCTCCCCCAAACCTCCACAAAGATGCCAGGGAGACTGTTAACAGCTGTATCCCTGAGCCGATGAGCCCTGATTCAAAAATAGCTTCCTAGTTTGTGGGAATCTTAAAAGATGATAATATATAACCTACTTCACAGAGCTTTTGTAAAGGTTAGTTAAGACCTTGAAGAACTTAGGAAAAGGTTTGCTAGAAAGCAATTATACACGTGTGGGGGTGTGTGTGTACGCTAATATAAGGTGTCAAAACAAAAACGTCTCCATAAGAGACTCAAGATCATATTCTTTTTTGTTTTTGTTTTTCCAGACAGGGTTTCTCTGTTGTAACTCTGGCTGTCTTAGAACTTAACTCTGTAGACCAGGCTGGCCTCGAACTCACAGAGGTCTGCCTGCTTCGGCCTCCCGAGTGAAGTTCATATTCTTATTTTTAAAAGGCAGTTCTGCTGCTTCACAGGGTATTGCAGAGCCCCGAGGAGCACAACAGGTTCCGTTTCACTCATTCCTCATCCCAACTTCCAGTTGCATTCTTGGAAAGCAGAAGCACTTGAGGCTTTGGGTGGTATCTTTGCCTGTGAAGGAGAACTGCTCTGTTGCCTGGAGAGGAGACTGAGGACTGCTGCTGTCTGAGATGCCTTACTTGATAGTGGAGCAGGGGTATAGTCTCTCTGTGCCCAGGACCCGGTCTCTTTGGATTATGTCACAGTGACTACCTTTAAAGGTAGCCCCTGCTTCCAAGGTTCCCTGTCAAAAATGTGCTGTGAACCAATTCAACCACCATAGTGTCAACCAAGGAGTGGTCCTAACCCAGAGCTACCACCTTTTAAAACTGTAGACTGCTCTGTTTTTACCTGCTCCTGGAGCTAAAAAGCTAACTTATATAGCAACATGACCCCTTAGACCAGAGTTTTAAACAAACAACAAACAAAAATTAAGCCAATGGTACACATTCCAATCGATAAATAGGGTGAATATGTGAACGGTCAATTCATCTTTAGAAAAAGTGGTCAGCAAGCATACATAATGTTCAATTTCAGAGGTCATCAAAGAGTGTGAACTTCAGCAGTGGTCTGACAGCTTGCACAGACTGACCAAGACATGGAAGGATCCTCAGTGTGAATCACTGCAGGTGGAGAAACTCTCCCAAGAGGCTGCAGGAACCGGGAGAAAATGATCCCAGAGACAATACACTCCAGAGGCCAAGTGTCGTCTGCCTAATACACAGGTTGCCAAGCAGGCTTTTCCTCTGTCAGGTGAGCACCCAGGATCTCTGACGATGTAGGACCAGGCCTGAAGATCTCCACCACTTCGTACGTCCTCTGCTCGGCTCTACAACCATGTGGGGACCCTTGCCAGGATCATTTAATAAATTGCTTCCAGATTAAACTGGAGTAACAAACATTAGCTCTATCTTCTGCCCAAATTGAAAATAAATAAATAACGAATAAAGCAGCTGGGATTGCAGGTCAGGCCAGTTTTTTTGTGTATTTGTTTGTTTTGCTTTTTGCTGACTCTGCAGCGAACAGGATAAAAAGTCAGTTTATTTTTTGTTCGTTGTTAGCATACCAAGTGACGGGTTTCATTATGCACTCTGACACGTGTGTGTCATGGTATTTTGTTCTCACCCTCTCTCTTGCTATCTTCTCCCATCTCCCTTGTCCCTTTCTTGCCCAGATCCTTCTCTCCGGTCCTTTCTTCTGCTCCCTGTCCATCGCTGTCTCCCTTCCCACACACCCTATTCCCTTAAGATTGTCTCCTTCCATCTCACAGTCCCTTTCGTGACACCCCCCAACACAACACACACACACACACACACACACACACACACACACACACACACACGAGTCGAGATTCTACACGGGAGAGGAAGATATATGGTATTCGTCTGAGTCTGGCATGTTTCGATGAACTTGATGATATCCAGTTCCGTCCAATTTCCTGCGAGTGTTATGAGGTCATAGCGAGTGGCATGACCTCATAATGTGATAGCTGAAGAATTCCATCGTGCATGTGAACACATCTTCTTTACCTGTTCACCTGGCAACGGCTGGTTCTGTTTTCCAGTTACTGTGCCTAGGGCAGCAGCAGTAAATATGGATGAACAAGCTCCTCTGCAGGAAATTGGCCTCCTTGAGGCCCTTAACTGAGCTGGTTGTGAGTAGCATAGGTGGATCACATGGTAGATCTGTTTTAGATGTTTGAGGAATTTTCGCACTGACTTCCATAGTGGCTGCACAGGTTTGTGTTCCCACTGGCAGCGTATATGACCTCTTATTTGTGAGAGAGAAGCTGTGGGTTTTGTACTTTTGAGTTTTGGGGTCATCTTGTTAATACTGTACTCTCCAGATCGGTCCGTTTGAAGATCTGAAGATTCCCTAAGTGTTGAGCACTCTGCTGAATAGACTCTGCGTTCAAGCGCTCTACAGCAGTAAAGGCTCTAGAAGTCGATCCGCTTCAGGTCTGAGCCTATCAAAATTCGGTGTTACCTCGGCCAATGAGGTTGGCTTTTGGCCACTGAAGAGTGGGGTTCTGCATTTCACTGTCTGAACATGGCTTCCCACAACCCACACCTGTGAGGTCCCAGAGCCTCCTGTTCTCATCCTGAGTGTCTCACCCCCTGGCGCTGTGGCAGGATGAATTCAATTGTTTTCTGTTCTTAGTGCCCCGGGTAGCTCACCATTTACGAAATAGGATCGCTCTCAAGTTCATGCCTGGCTGATGCCCTCTGAGTCACAGAGTGATGCATCTGTGCTTCCCTTCATGGCTGACTCATTTGCCTGAGGACTCACTTGTCTCACCAAAGCCTGCTGCTGGATTAGGGGGCTTGTCCTCACCTCTTGGAAGGGGCTGGTGCTTCCCCACCTCCGCCTGGTAACCACACAGTCAGAACTATATGTCCGGCTTGTTCATCATGTCACCTGGGTTTTTTTCTTGGTGCTGTTCACTTGGTGGTGTCTATTGTCACCTTCGTGGATTCCAACGCTCTTAACCTTCTCCTTTTGGGAATAGTCTATTCTTTCTTAGAATTGATTCTTCCCTTTAACCGGGTCACATGGAAGTGGCTTATAATCCACCAGCCTACAGGGAAGGCCTCTATTTTGTGTTTTCAAAGGCACTTTTTTTTTTATTCTTTCTTATATTTATCCGATTTCATTTACATTTTTGTTTTCATTCTTGGACAATATTTTCCCCCTCCTCCTTCTCCTCTCCTTTCTTTTCAAGTTTCTTTGGTCTTTCCTCTTTCCCTTCATAACATTCTTTTCTTTCTATTTAGAGTTTTATACACATAGCTTTATGTTTCTCCTTTCTCTTTCCCTTCATTTCACGCATGTAATAGCTCTACACTCACCCTTAGTGATTTCTAACTCCCATCATGCTCTACATTATCCTTTTCAGTTTGTGTTGTTGGCCAATAGTGGTTGGGGTATTAGTGGGATTTAATTTATTCCCACATACCCTCCTTCTAAAATTTCATCCTCATTCATATTTGATTATAAGTGTATTTGTGTATCTCCTTTGGCTTGGCGTTGCTACTGGTGATTTCTTTTCTCCTCTTTTAATGGTACTGAGAATTGAGCCGCTAACAGCGGGTAGCTGTAGAACCAGAAGATAGAATCAAACCAACAGATGAGCAAATTGCAACACAGAAACACATACAAACACACGAGAAGCAAGGCAACACGATCCTTCAACACGCTGCAACTCCCCAACTACTGGATCCATAGTCTGTGCAATGGATAGAGTGTTAAATGAGGAATTAAAATGTTCTTTAAAATGATTAATTGTATCAATGAGATACAAGCAAGCAGATGAATGGGGTAAGGAAGAGCAATGCAAGACATGAAAGAGGAAGTCAGAAATGCAGGGGAGAAAGTCAGAAACATGTATGTATAAGAAAGTCAGCAAGGAAATAGAGTTGTTTTTTTTTTTTTAAAGAATTCAAATAGAAATACTGGAAATGAAACACATTTCAATTAATTAAAAACAAAAAACAAAAACAAAAACAAATCCACATTTCCAATAGACTGGATCCATCAGAAGAAAGTGATAGAGGGAAAAAAAAAAGAAGTGAATCTCACATTCAGACACCAATGGAGAAGAGAGTTTAATTACAATATCCACGAATTGTAGGGAACAACCAGAGACAAAGTCAAATATTCACGAGAGTGGAGATAAAAACGAAGGGCACAGAAAAACCTGTTTAGTGAACCTGTAGCAGAAGCCTCCTAAATCTAGGGAAAGAATCGGACATCTAAGTAGAAGAGCCATTTAGAACCTCAAATGACCTGCCGGACCTGCCAGAGAAGAATCTCTCTGCTACATTATAGTCAAGATGCCAAATCTACGAGAGAGAGAGAGAGAGAGAGAGAGAGAGAGAGAGAGAGAGGAATACTAAAATCTATAAAATACCAACTAACAAAGGCAAATACCTCAGGTATCATCAGATCTCTCATTAACAACCCTAAGAGCCAGGAAATATTTCAAGGGCTGAGTGTAAATAGCCATCCACCCGATGTCAGCAAAGCCATCTTTTAGAATTGATGGAGAAATCAGGCTAGTTCAAGAGAAACACAGTCAGTGTGACCGCCAAACCAGCTCTGCACACGGAGGAGCAGCATAGGTGGTGGAGGAAAGACAAGGCCTTGGCACGAGAGCAAAACACAGAGCAAACTTCATGAGAGCAACAGTTGAATACAGGAGAGTCAGAAAGAATCCACTGCACCCTGTGCATTAAACCAGCCAACTCCTGAGAGAAGGGAGGAAAAAAAATCCAACCAAGCAGAAAATAACCAAGACACAAGAATTAATGAACTCTTCTCAATAGTATTCCTAACGTAAATGGTCTAATTCCACGGCTTTATTTATATATAACTACATCCAGCATTTCACCAGAAATGTAAACCCTTAACTTGCAAATCCATATAAATTCTAAAACCTTATAAATCAGGCCTTAAAGAATTGTCTAATTAAAAAGTTTTATACTCCAGGAAATAGTAATAATGTATTATATGTGCCTATGTTTTTCTTCATGTGAAAAATTAAAAAAGAACCTATTTGTGGTAGGAACATGAAAAGAGTTTGGAGCTGCAGGTTAGAAAAGACAGAGTGCTGTAAGCCGAGGCTAACTGGCCGATCTGGTGGGAGTGAAGAATTCCAGAATGATAATGGTATTGTGGAAGTGAAGGCTAGGCTCAAGGGGCTTGAGAGGGGAGCAATGACTCTACTGGAAATCAAACGAGAGGCCACCGTGTTACACTCTGGCCAAGAATCTGGCTGTGTACTTCTTGTGTTCTGACATTTTAGTGAAGCTGAACTCAGAAGTATTTGATGGAGGGGATTGAAAACAGCATAGTATTTGGGCTGCGGAATGATTACTGCCCAGTGTGTTCATTCTGAGTTATAGTGAGAATTCAAAGCAAGAGCAGAGACATGTGAGTGACGTGCAGTATGTCCAGGAAGTAACGTATGAATAAGTTTAAGGTTGTAGATCATGGGAGTGCTGAAAAGACATAATAATTATTAAAGAGAAACAGTTCACTTCGCACTGGGACACTAGCAAAGGAGCAGATCTCACACCTATAGGACTCCAGGTATAAAACTGAAAACCTAATCTAAATACTTTTATTTAAAGAGAGTTCCTGAAAAGACAGAGCCTCCAGGGCACTGGCTTAAATAAGACCATCCCAGGAAGTACTTTCCCCTACCAAACAGCTAGCTCAGTGGCTGCTGGAGCTATGACCCAAGCGGACCAGGCCATGCCTCAAGCTGGAAGGACAACTTGGCATTGTCCATGTGGTGCTGGCTTCAGAGGTACGCACAATGGGAGAGTTATAGGGTCACAGAGACTTGTGACGAGGCTTCAGAAAAAGCTGCCAAGGCCAGTGACGTATAGCAAGGTCAGATTCACTGCAGAGAGGTCAGGTGAGGCCTCTGTGTGAGGCTGTAATGGTGAAACCCAAGTTGCAATGTATATCCCAGGGTGTCAGAGATGTCGGAAACACCGGACCTGGTCAAGATGACCAAGTAGATCCAGTCCAAGAGAAAGCCCATGTGTGTTGCAGGAAGGGGGATGTGGCTCCTGTTAGAGCCCAGATGATGACATCATGAATGCCAGGTGCTGAGTATGAAGCTAGAAGGTTTGGTGTTTGTCCTGCAGGGTTTTGGTCTGGCTTTGACCATGTCTTTCTTTGCTGTGCTCTCATTCCTCCCCCTGGAAGGTGAATGCCTGCTTCGTGCCACTGAAGAACTTTCTAATTTGTTTTCTACTCTGAGCAGCTAGAAGCCAAGATTTATCTGTGCTCCATGTGGATCAGTCTGCAATGGAGACAGCCGACCACATTGCTGATTTATAGATCTGTAGTCTTTTAAGAATTTCACATTCAGGGTTGGCCCCTGTGTTGTAAAGTTGGCCTCTGACCCTGTGGAACTCAGAGGGCTTGGCCCTTGATTTCCAAGGCCATTGTCTTCTTGAAGCGAACCAACTCTGAGTGCAAGGCAAGACTTAAGATTTGGGGAAGACTTTTACCAAAGACCAGTCATGACCCCGCTTTAACAACAACAGTAACGACAACAAAAGATGTTTTGCAAACAAGTTCTTCTCAAGTGATGAAATCTGGACTTCTTGTCCCGTGGAGAGAATCTCAAGTCTTTGAAAATATATTCTTTCCTAGCCTTAGGTCAATGAAGAACCAAAGAGAATCCAAAATAGACCATGGCCTTGCCCCAACACAAATGTTTTCATTTATTTTCAGGTTCCATCGGCAAATGCAGATCCAGAACGAATGGGAATTAGTCCTTGTTGACAGCAGACATTTTGCCAATGTTTTCCTAGCAAGGCAGATGGGGTACGTGTTCTGTCCAGGAGCATCCATCGGGTGCTCATAATGGGAGTGTGGGCTGGTAGCGCTATCCTCTGCAGCCACTGCCTGGCTCAGTTTCCTACGCTAAATGTATCTATGGGGTACAGTCTGCCTAAGCACTGCTGGGTGTTTCATGGCAAAAATATACTGAAATGCATGGTGCATTCAAGTTGTCCGCTCGTTCAAGCATGGCGTCACTGAAAGCGGCTTACAGGTGGAGCAGCCTGTGTGTCTGTGCCTTGGGTCAGCTTGTCGTCGCCACACACCCTGCCTGTGTGTGGGAAGAGGAGACACTGCGTTCTGATACAGACACATTACGGTGATATCAAAGAATTCAGGGGTCGGAAGCTTCCAGAATGACTCCCGCTTTCAGAATCGGAAAGAGCCAAGCTCCTCGGCCCTCTTCTAGTCCTCTGGAAAGTGGAAACACATGTTTCAGGGCCACGACGAGGCTGGAATCTCATGAGGTGGAAACAAGAGCAGCTAAGGATCACCAGCTGCAGGGGCTCGACAGGCTTCTTGCGTGGAATGTTCACCTTGCAAACATGGCCGGGGAGAGGATGGCCGAGAGCTGAAGAGACCTGATGTCTTGTCTTGAACAGTCTTGTCTTTCCTGTCAATCTCTTGTCTGCTAAGAAAATCATGAATATTCAAAATTAATTTTTAAAAATACAAATCTCTCCTTACCGATACTTCTCGCAGGGATGGTTCTTTTCTGTACCCACATGGCAGCTCATCCATAATTCCTGTTCCAGGGGACCTGATGCCTCGCTTATGGCCTCTGGGGTCACTGCACACATGTGGTACACACAGACACAGACATACACACACACACACACACACACGCACACACACACGCACACGCACATGCACAGGCACACACATATGCACGTAAAATAAAATAATAAAATTAAAATTAAAATCGTATGTTGGTCATATTTGTGTGAATTTACTTCTGGGACCTGCTCTGAGATCCCCACCTTCCCCTCTGCTAGTGTAACACATTATGCATGTCACTGTGGTTATATGTAACACACAGTTCCTTCCTGTGTCAGGCACAAATTCCTCCCTCTTCACTCTGACTCAGCACCCAAGGAAGCAGCTACCTGTGAGAGTCACAGATTGTGTTATCGAGAGCTTTTGGAACACGAGACTAGGGCCCTGCAGGGCAAAGGGTGTTGGTGTGTGTTACAAAGGTCAGCACACACTCCTGAACTTTCGGATCTAGTTTTCTTGCTCTCTTCAGGCAGCAGGATCCGGACGATGGGGGAAAGTACCCACTAACGTACCATAAATGTCTGGCAAACTGCTCAACTCACGCTTACTTCAAAGAAGGACTTTCTAAGCTCACAACTTGATCAAGGGCAAAGGTATTAATCATTTTAACTAGTTCTATCATAAAGAAAACACACAGTAGTGAGAGAAGTCAAGGATGCCATTCGGAATAGCTTTGTCCAACTTCATTCTATATTTTCCCAAATTCTGAAAAGCGGATGAAGGAATCACCGCAGCAGAGCAGGGACTGGTCATGTGTGTGTCTCTGGTACCCTCATGTATGTTACCTGGAACCTGGAGCCTCTGTCTCCCATTTAAGACAAGCCCAGTGTGAGACTGGCTGAGTGTGCACGGCCTCGGGACTAGAGAAACCGTTGAAGCGACTCAGCCTTCCCTCGTCCTTGGTCCTACTTAAAACTACTCACCAACTTGGCACTGGATAGCAAATCACTTCGGGCATGTTTGTTAGTGGTGCTGTCAGCGCAAAAGCTCCTATTTACCACTGTTTTAAGTATGGTTTGCCACTATGGACTCTGGCTGCCAAACTTGCTAGAGAAACTGAGTCAATGCTTTCCCAACAGTGCTGCGTTGGTGACGTGGCTGAGGTGTGTCATGGGAGGTTCTCATGTGATGTACAAGTATCCTGACCTCATGGGTCACCATGAGGTCACCACGCACATCTCCATGTTCTGTTACTTTCGAGGCACTGAGAATACTATTTGCTAACCGTGCAGCGCTTAGGAAAGACCACTGTACTCCTACTTAAAATTGTCACTTTAATGGAAGAAATTCATCTTTGGGTGTTACCCAGTCTTATCCAAGGCTAAAAAACAAACTGAGATGATCAGCTTTCCATATCAACAAGTACTGATGTCCAAGTATCATTCTCTGTTTAAAAAGATACTTTTTGAGTGTATTTGTATATATGTAAGTATACGTGTATGTGATTGTGTTTGTGTGTGTATATATGTGTTTGTGTATATGTGATTGTGTTTGTGTGTGTCCTGAATATATATACAGGCTCATGTGTCACCTTATGCGTGGAGGTCACAAGACAACTTGCAGGAGTCGGTTCTCTCCTTCCACCTGTGGGTCCCGGGGACTGAACTTAGGTTGTCTGGCATGGTAGCAGGTACCTTTACCCACTGAGATATCACACTGGTCCCAAGTATCATTTTTTTTTAATAAAATGTGTGCAGAGTCAAAGGAGAAAATGAAAAAACAACGAGTATTTTGTACTTTTGTCAAATTAGTGGAATCCCTGGGAGCGCTGGAATTCACGTGAAGCTGTGGGACCCTTGCCTTTACAGATCTACAGCTGCACAAATGTTTGTGGTGGGTTATTTCTTCCTCAAAAGAAAAATGCGGAAGCGCTGATCTTCAGTGTCCAGGATTTACTGCTTTGAGGATACTGAAATATGGTCATTACAATGGGCTCTAATCTAGCACAACCCGTCCTTTCGGAAAGAGAAAACGGGGCCATGTAGAAACACAGATGGGGAGAATACAAATTAGAATTAAACTGCCCCCAAGTCAGGAAGAGCTGAGCAGCTGGGACAAAGGCCAGGCCAGCTCTTTCCTCTAGGGCTGTGGACCTCAGGTCTCCAGACTGTGAGACATCATATTTCTGATTGTGATATTTGTTACTGCACTCTAGTGAATGAATACAGCCCTTTGTCTAATAATTGGGGGACAATCATTGTTGAAGTTTGCTCGATGCTAATGAAACAGAAACTGCTTCAAAAAAGCAGCCGGCTATAGCAACATTCTAGTCATGGAAAATTCAAAGATTCCAGTCCAGGGACAACCCCCTCCCCGCCACCACCACATACACACATATACCAGAGAGAATGCAGCCTTTGTAAATACATTCCGTGCTCACAGTGACACGGAAACCCAGCCTGGTTTGTATCCAGGGTTGCGAAGACTAGCACACATCCAAATAAAGGTGATGTGTGTACCAGTGTTTCAACTTTGCTGGAGCTTTTGTGCCAGAAGGGAATAAATACAGAGCCACAGAACATTTCTTCCCGTGAAGTCAGCTCAGCAGCGTGGAAGCCGAGAACGCTTATCTCAGGAGGCTCTCTGCTTCAGCATCTATGGCTGGGTTTTACGTTTCTTCTACTTCTGATACACCCAATAGTTGTAAATCACATCTAAGTGGTTCTATTAAGTTTAACAAGCTTTTCTTGTGATGTCCATCCAAGAAAATAAATACCAAGATGTACTTAAAAATATAGAAAAGCTTAAGGGAAAAAAAAAAATCTAAGAACTATTAAAGATATTTTTTCACTACCGTGACCCCGTCTTTGTGTAGCCTCTGGGCTTGAGCAATACAAGAGACTCTTTCAGAAAACTTTTCAGTGGGAAATAGTTTCAAACTTAAAAAAAAAAATGCTACAAGGACAAGCCTGAAGTTCTCACAAATCCTGCCTTCAGAGTTACCCATCAACCTTTGCACTGTTTGGTTTAGTATTCGGCTCTTTCTAGCCGTAGCCGCTGTCTATCGCTTTCCGCCTGATAATCAGTTTCCAAAGCATTTACTGACTGTGCTCCACAGAAGCACAGCAGTGGAGACAACACAGTGATATACAGCTGTCTGTCAGGGCAGAGCCAGGACAGGAATTCAGGTGGGAAGATCATCTTTACTTAAATCCAGGAACACGGTGGCCTCTGGTGTGTTAAATGCATCTTGAGGGAGATGGGGTGCATTCTTCCCAGAGGCCTCTCCGTTTCATTCCCAGACTGCACTGCATTCTGTGTCAGTGGCCCCTTTCCATCTCATAGAAGAAGCACATCGTACCCAGATCTGAAGGAGCACAGACGTCACCTGGGTTTTTGATCATCCTTCTGAGATTCCCATTTTCCGGGATCGGGAATTACATCTGCCTGGTGGGCACAGCTCATTTTCACTGGCTTTAGTGGTGCTCACCGTTGCCTCCTCGGTCCCCACAGTGGTGACAAGCACATGAATGATATTCAGTTTTAGTGGTCTAGATTAAACCCATATAAAGAAAGTAGAATATGTCCATACTAACTCCATTTGCTTTGCTCAACTCTCTAGGGGGGAGCGCCACAGTGGCCTTTGTCCTACGTAGGGGATGTGGCATGGGGCTGAACTATGTGCCCATGGTCCCCACTCTGTGGTTACAAAGGAATCACCATCAACAGTAGCTCAGCCGTGGGACCTTGAGGTCTCTGTGCCTATGTCAGAAGGAACAGAGCCATTCAGGGCCCCTGTTTTCCTCAGGTGAGGGCTGGGTGGATTTACTCGAACCGCAGCCTGCTTCACCCTCCAGGATTCCAGCTCAGTGTGTTAAGCGACCTTGCACCCAACAGCTAGAGAACACACTACATGACTGAAGGGTGGTGTTCCAATAGTCAGCGATAATCACAAAGTCTCTGGACAGCGCCTCACTGACTGTCCTGTGTTCTAAATCATCCCCTAAATCATCCCCACGGCTCCCCACAAACTGGCAGAGTTCAGGGAGGAAGCTACAAGACGTGAACGGTGACTCTCAGAATTCACAGCACAAACCTGCCTGGAAATGGAGCTTTTGACCTCAGCACAAGGGGGTCAGGGTTAGGAGTGAACTCTGTAGTCCATTCTAGTAGAATGAGACTAAGTAATTACACTTCAGAAAGTCTGTGTTAGGGATGGAAGCCAGGGCCCTATGCATGCTAGGTGCTCAACAGAGGAGCTGCTCCCAGCTTGAGCAGGTCAGCTGTACCCTGAGACAAAGTGTCCCCTCTGGCTGACTGATCTTCACTTAACTATATTCACAAGAGCAAGTCAAGAGGACATTTTATGGGGCAAAGGCCCACTGGCATCTCCCAATTGCCCCTGCAGGCTCAGGCCTGGCCAGCTTCTGCAGAGAAACGGGTAAGCCAAGCGACTAGAGGCCTGGGCCATGACAAGAACTGGAATAGGGACTTTTCTTTGACTGTAGACGGAGGTAGCTAAGAGGCAAGGGCTAGCCAAGAATCACAGAATGAGCAATGAGCCAGGGGCAGGAGAGGCGGAGGGCCTGGCAGCCAGGAGTTCTGTTGCTATGAGTCACTTAAGCACAAAGAACAATGCAATTTGCAGGTGGTTAGTGATAGCCCCAGGCAGCCTATCCTGCTAGTTTAGAGAGATACCAATCTTAATTATTATTGGTTAAGATGAAAAAAAAAAAAAAGAAAAAAAAAAAACCAACAACTGCCCTGGAGTTAGGAAAATCAAATGGGTCCTTTCTTTGGCTCCCATCATACAAAGGGGAGTCTGTTCTGGAAAACCCAGTTGGGCTTGGCCTGTTCAGGTACCACTGACACCCAAATCCTTCCCAGAAGGATCAGCTAAATTGTGCTGTGGGACCTGGGTGCTGCAGGCATTGGCAACCCCAGCTAGGGCGGCTTCTGTGTAATACACTCTTGATAGATGTCTCATAAAGTGACTGTTCAGAAAACAATTGCATTTTCCAGTGGGAGGAAAATAAAATTGATGATTGTGGTAGTACCAAGCCCTTCATGTCACACAAGAACAGCTTGTCCTGGAGGCACAGATTACGAGTCTGAGCCTTTTCAGTCACTGGCACAAACATGGCAGAGTGTTAGGAAATCAGCAAGGACTGATGCATTGAGAATACGGGAGGGCTCACAAGAGTGCACATTATAGACACAGGAACTACTCAGACACACTTGCGGTTCCGATCCTAAGAGTCAAGACGCAGACGCCCATAAGTGTGCTTACAGGGGACCATGGGAGAAGACTTATGCCTTAGAAATGCTCCACTGGGAGGTGGAGAGACAGCTCTGGGCTAGAGCTCTTGTCTTAACCGTATTCATAAAAGCAAGGCAAGCATGCTGGAGGTCCCCAGTTTGAGCCCCAGAACCATTTAAAAATGTCTTTCTGAGATTTTTGAATGAACGGTTTTTGGTTTTCCTTAATCTTAGTGAAAGTGCTTCTGATGTATCCCTAGTGGTCTGTATACACAGATATCTGGTGTATTCCTGATGGGTTACATCTGTATCCGTGGAGATCTGATGTCTTTAGTGATCTGTAATAGCCAGAGGTCTGGTGCATCCTTAGTGGGATACATCTGCATCCATGGAGGTCTGGTGTATCCCTAGTGGTCTCTATACATAGAGATATCTTATTGAGGGTCAATGCCTTTCAAAAGAGTACTTTAGAAATCAGGAAGAGATGTTGGATTTCCCTGAATACAGCTATGGAGAAAATCAAATGATAGATTACTCCTATTTTGGTGAAAGGCATTAATATTTTTTCAACACTAAAACTAGTCTTGTTTTAAAAGTCATGATCATGGGACATTATTCTTTTAATCTGCTGTTGGATCTTATTTGCTGATGTTTGCTGTATATTGTTTTTGGTGTTAAAATCCATAAGACTGGAAGTTTTTGAAGTTTGGGAATTCTTTGTACAGTTTTTAATCAACGAGTTTCTTGTTTTATGACCACATATTTGGAAACTTTTCTTCTCTGTGGTGTGGAACAGAGGGCTCATTGGGCTTAGCTTCTTCGCAAGAGTATGGCAAATTTGACTCGTGCCACATCTGGCTGGTGGTTTCAGAGGGTGGGCGTTCAAACTCTGTTCAGCTTTCTCTCTTTTCAGGTCCATTTAGCTGTGTCGGATTATAGACACTCAGTTTGTCTTCCTGAAGGTTTTATTAGTCACTCAATTTCCCAATGCGTTTCCCATTTCTCCTCTGTGTTTATATATTTGCACTCACTTTCCCCATTGTATTTAGCCACAGGACAGTTTACACATTTGCTTCTGCCGGATCACTTTGTTTTGCTGTTGACTTTGCACAGTTGTGCTTCATGTTTTCCATTCCCGCCCTCCAGCTTTGCTGTGTGCATGTGAGTTTTGCTGATGAACCGGGCTGAACGTAGACTCTGCTTCTGCTCGTTTAGATTTTCCCCTAAAGTACTGATTTAATAGTACACGTTGTCTTGGTTCTAATCCTATTACCCTCAAACCTCATGGCACAGACATTCACACGGCTCTCTCTCTCCTGAAAGTCTATTATGGACTTTTCCGTGTGTGTGTGTGCGTGTGTGTGTGTGTGTGTGTGTGTGTGTGTGTGTGTGTGTTTTACAGAGGTTGTCAGGTGTCATCTATTTTTTTCTTCTACATATGTGCATCCTTGCTTTTTAAGTTTTTTACATAATTGGCTGTTGTATTTCCTATTCTCAAATATTATACTTTTTCCTTTCATGTGTCCTATTTTTGCTGATAGGAGCGTTCAAATCATTTTTTAATAATCAGAATAATAATTAACAAAGCAGAACAACTTTTAAAGGTTTAAATCACATTGAAGCAACCAGTGATTCTCTCTAGATAGCATCAGAATGATGTTTATACTTTAGCTCTAGTAACTAAGTCTGTTCTGTTTCGCTCTAGTTTTAACAGATTTAAACCTAGTTTTCTTTCCTTTCTCTCTTTCTTTGTTTCTCTGATTTTGATGGTTGAGAGATCAGTTTTCCAGTGTTAAGGTGATGGTTCAGAGCTCGAAGATTAAGACAGTGAATTCTGCAGAGGCCATATGAACAGTCACAAATCCTGACTAGCTCCAGTGGGGCCTGGCCCTGTGCCATGTTTGTTGCTAGTTCTGCCATTCATCAGTCCTGGTGGATCAAATATACCTTTCCATGAGCCATATTTCAAGTTACAGTGGGTTTGTTAGGATCAGCCTCATCGTCAGTGGAGAAACATCTGTTTAGAACTAAATCTTCATCTTCTCGCTGTCTTATGTACCATTCCCCTTTTTCAGATTTCCTCGTCCATTATTCTTCTTAAAATAAACATTAACCGTTTTTTAAAAAAAATTACTTTTGCTGAGTTTTTCTCAAACCCTCATCCTTTGCTCCTTCTCTTGCAAATCTATTGTTCTTCTTCTCTTCACTGTGTATAGAAATGCAATTTTTTCCATAGCAATTTCTTTTTCTTCTCCTGTGAACTTATTCTTTATTTTATTTTTGCGCTCTCTCTTCTTAGCTTTGGACTCCACTTTCAAGGAAGGATTTTCTTTAGTGAGTTATTTTTTTTTTCATGAGAGAATATCTTGCTTGCGATCATCACACATTTGTGGCAATTGCTTTCAGAGGTATGCTCTTTCCTCTCCTTTGATTGGCACCTCCAGATGTGCTAATCCAGAGGGATGTGCATTGTCTGGCACATGGCAGCATCCTTTCTCTCTCTGTTCTGGTCCGCAGTGCACTCAGCAGGCTTCTTAGCATTGCCAGTCACATGCTGTGCTAACAGACATCCCTCATCTCTGAGAGGATGCACTTTCCATTTCTGCTTCCCAATCTCTTTATTGATTACAGTTATAACAGGAAATGATGGGGCAGACAGATACCTACGCCACCATTGGAAACCTGAAGTCTTGCCATACATTTAAAATTTTTTAAGCAGCGAGTCTGGCCAGAGCGCATCTTTCCATTAGTATTATTCCTAGAGAGTATTTATACAAATCCATCTTGAGATTGCAAACGAACTTTAGAATATAAAAATCGCTGTGTAGAAAGTTAACAAAAATAATCTGCATAGTCTTACCCCAGTTGCTTGGTATCCTGAAATGTCAAATAAAGTGCTGTCCACTGCCCTTGAGTCCACTGTCATCCTCCACTGTTTCTCTAGGATAGAAAGTTCTAGGCTGTCCGACAAACCATCAATCTTCATCAGAAGTTCATCTAATAGACTTGAAAATTCATCCAGGTAGTAGCTCTGAAGAGAAGAAAATAGGATTAGCGAATGCATACACAAGTAAGACATTTTTCTTCTTCCCTCATTATCCAAATCATTTAGTGATGCCGACGTTAGAACATTTTCCCTATGTTATAATACTCTGCATCCAGAAACTAGAAGAGCTGGGTGCTAGGCCTGTTTCTTCCTGTCTGTCTTGTTCCTTTACTTATGGTGTGCATATACTGCTTCGTTTATAAGTGTTGCAGTTAATGATGCTTTGACAGAGAACCACTGAACGAATCTGAAGGCAATAACGGGCACGTGACAGGCAGTAAGCCCTATCCAAACAGTGCGATGACTGCTTCTGACAGGCTTCAGGACTGTACTGAATGCTGTGTAAACATCAGTCACGGATGACAGCTGAGAATTCACTGTGAAAACACCTAGGTCTGGCTTGTTTGCATTAGGGTCTGGAGTGCCCAACCCAAAGTGCCAAGGGCTTCACAGTTTGGGTAGAAGTTTGGGTCTGATAGCAGGTACCAAAAACAAGTGACCAACTCAAGTAAAAACCAGGAATGACCCTTTACAGGGTCATTATAGGAACACTGTGAGCAGTGGGGGAGACTGCCAATTCGCTGAGTTCTTCAATATTTCGAGGGACGGTTCTGTGAGAGCTACCCGGGTTGAGAACTAATTTTGAGGATGTGTAGTGACAGTTGGCACAGAACCACCATGGTGCTCTGAGAGCAGAAAGCAAGCCTGTATGGCAGAGCCATCAATCCGAGTGTGACGCTGCTCACCCGCTCCAAGGTCCCACAACTTACATGGTCCGTAGCCACCTCGGCCTCTTCCAAAGTTGTTCTTTCCAGACCCAGAAGTGTGAGAATTTTATGCCATGCGTAAACAACAACATCTTTAAGGGTTGGGAGAGATTTTCTGTGAAAAGACTTTCTTTTTCGGAAAAAAGTCAGGAGGGCGGCTCTCAGCTGGAGGAGAAGGAAGGAAACAGACAAATTCTGAGTTAGCAGCTGTGAAACGATGTTGTTAATCTGATAAACTATGAAGCTGGTATCATATTTGATGCTACTGCGTGGTAACTTCTCAGTCACTGCTTGGTGAAACAAAATTCCACTCAGGTGGAAGATGCCACCCAGGTATGGAACTATAGATGGAATTCAGCAGTGAAAATCAATCTTAACATGAAGTACGGTGTTATTGTCCCACGGTGATGGTTCCTGTGTATGACACACCGTCTCAGCTGGAGTGTGGGCCTGCGTCTGGGAGACGGGAAGGGGTCAGAGACTCAACAGGGTACTGTGCCCTTGTGTGTGCTAATAAGATGAGCCAACACTGTGTCAGGGTATGAGTCCCTGGGTTATGTATTTCTTCGTTGCTAACCGAAACTTTAGTTCACATCCAATATATTTTGGAAAATAGCTCAAACAACACAATTCTAGCCATTTAGAGTCTGTAGGCTCTGTATGCCCTGCGCAGAACCTCATGTGGTTGTTGTCCATTGAAATGACGAAGCTGTGCTGATAGGCCCCAGGAGATAAAGCTTAGGAACTCATTGACCCAGAGCCCCTTTCCTCCTACTGCTGCCAAGTCACACCCCCTGACCATGCCAGCACCCCTCCCCAGACCACCCTTCCCTTCTGCATTTCCACCACCTGACTCTGCTATAGCCTGTGGATGGATGGGGCGGGTGGTGTGGTCCTACAGGAGAGACTTCTCCTATGTGGAAACATGTCAAAACATCTCTCAAAAAATGTCTCTGTGTATCATTGTCTCTCATGGCCATAACTTTGCTCTTGATCATATCTTGAATCCCTTCAACCCTTGGCAGAATGGTGTGGAGACACCAAGGGCTGGGAGCATAGGCAGCTGGCAAATGATACAGACACCTGCAAGTCTGAGGCCTGACTTTAAACCATAGAACTCATGTTAAAAAAAAACAAAACAAACTGGATGGTGCTGGTACACGCCTTTAATCCCAGCACTCAGGAGGCAGAGGCAGAGACAGGTGGATCTCTGAGTCTGAGGCTAGCCTATTCTATCCAGTGGGTTCCAGGACTATACACATAAAACAAAACAACAAAACAAAACAATCTTATTTAGAAGCAAGAGACAGGTGTGTTCCTAGATTTTACTGGCTTACTTGGTGAGCTCCAGGTGGGAGGCCTTATCTTAAGAAAAAAAAAAAAAAGCCCCTGTCTAAGGAGTCTCAAAGCTGTCCTTGGATGTCCATATGCAAGTATGTATGTATATATACACACACACACACACACACACACGCACACACACACACACACACACACACACACGCGCACACACACACACACACAGGGACTCTTATCTATACTTCTCATCTTATACTAAAATGGCTGGGGAGCTAAATGAGTGGGCCAGTGAATGTATTAATGTGTAACGAGACGGATGATGAGTAGCTAAGTAGTGATACGAAGTGGCTGGGAGGGTGGGTGGTTAAGATGGAGGAAGGAATAAAGGACGAATGGACGAATGGAAAGCAGCGAGCAGGAGTGCGGACCACTGAAACAAGCTGTGAGCTCCAGTCTGAGTGCTGTCAGGGCCTGAGCACACACAGCCACTTCTAGTTTAACCATCTGTTAATGAGAACGTTGGCAGAACTTTAAGGAACAGAGAAAGCATGAACCAATTCCTTTAACTTGCACTGGGCTTCACCATAAGCCAGGAACCATCCTGGGAAGGTAGAGTTCTTGGTTATACCTGTTTTGAATGTGGCTAGAATTAAAAGGGAGGCAGAAAGGACTAGCTAGTCGCCATGACTGAACGAGGCCTGCTTAGAGTGTAAGGGGGAGAGCCAGCTGACTGTGACCCGTGTGTGTGAAAGCGCCACACTGAATACCTTCTCGTAAAAATGAGTCGGGTACACAGGGGGAGGGAGGGATTCAGTTGGAGCAGCCTGAGATCAAGTTGAGGGTGAGATACGACTCAGCAGTGGTGGGGCCAGGAAGGCAGTGTCCTGAGTGTTTGTGATCTTTCTGGACTGTCCTCAGTGAAGGGAGAGCCAAACTGATTGTGCCCAGCCCCGGCTCAGGGCAGATCCTGGGGGCTCGGTTCCCACGATACGAGGCCAGGGCAGCCTGGACTTGTCTGTCTATATGGACAGAGAGCATTTTGTCCTGATAGCAGACGAAAACTTTACAAACCTTGACTTTAAAGTCTGGGCCGCATCAATGCATGTACGTACCATTCCGAAACACAGAGTAGCCACCAACAGAAAGAGGGCCCCGGAGTAACAAGCCGTGGCTCGCTGGTCGGATTCCAAATGATTGTGCAATGAGTCTTTTTGGTTTCTTCCCAGAAACTGAAGCATCAGCACAGGAAATGCATCTGCCGAGGTGCCAGGTGATGGTGTCCAGGTGAAGAGCAGAAACCGGCATAAGTGGGTGTGGGCGGACAGCAAGAGGGCCCCCGCCAGCTGCAGGGAGAAAACCCCAGGACGTTGACCCATCGACTCTCTTCAGAGAAGAGGGCTATTTGGGGACGTCTAAGTGATTTTAAGCTGTTAAAAGCTTGGAGCGGGGATTTCGTGTGCCGTTCAAGCCTTCCTGCTTTAGAATTCCATCCCAAAGAGGCCAGCCACCACCAGGGCTGCTCCTCCCTGGTCTCCTTCTGTGTTTCTACTTGTATCTACACCTTGCAAGCTACCCAGTAGCTCAGAAAGGTGGCCCGAGCTCCCTCCTCTGCTGTCACAGCTCTGCCAGCCCCATGCCACCATGGAAGCTTGGGAGACTGCTTGATGGACAGGTCATGGTTCACACACAGGAGCCATGTGAGCCTGTCATGGACAATCGGCTTCAATGATGCTCACCCTTTTCCTCCACCTTCGATGTCAATAACCTACCCCTTCAGTCTTTGGATGTGAGCACCTTGCCTATACATTGGACTTCTCCTATATGGGGCTACTGTTACTACGATGGTCTCTTGTCTATATGTGTCTAGAACCCAGCAAGGGCTATGTGAAGATCATAACAAGAGGAACAGGAAGGGCTTCTTAGAAGCAAACCAGTCTGGCTAAGCTTGTGGTCTGGCTGTTAGAGACAGGGACTTGGCTTGGGGTCTTAGTTGTGGAATCAGTGGTGTAGTTTGTTTCACACTTTATCTACTAAAACCAGCTCCAGGGCAGACACACTTTCTTAAGTGGGTCACAGACCTGCATCTTGCTAGCTCTCTCAGGTACCACTGGCTTCCATTTGTTTCCTTGGCCCTACATTTAGAATTCCTTGTCTCTTGCCTGACACTCGTCAGATACCCTTGGCTCTGAAGTGGTTTGGCACACATCTCTGTGGAACTGAGGAGGAAGAAAGCACAGTGTAGGCTGGGCATGGTGGAACATGCCTACAATCTCCGTGCTCTGGGGTGGAGGCAGGAGCACCAGGAATTCAAAGCTATCTTTGGCTGTATGGTGAGTTTAAGACCAGGCTAGGTTACATAAGACCTTGTCTTGAAAACCAATAAAAAGGGATGACAACTTTGCCCAGTGGGTAAAGGTACCTGCTGCCCCTAAAATGGCAGTGCTGCTGACAGTGTCATAATTGACATTCTGGGCTCAGCTCAAGCTGGACTCTGACCAGGTAAACAGAAGGATTGCTATCAGATAGCCCCTCCAGCCAGCTACCTCCGGCAATGGGGCATCTAGTTATCTACGTGCATACCTGAAACAGACCATGGTCCTCATGCTAGCTCCCCATCTCTTCTGCCCCACAAACCTCCCTCCCCAACCCTAACTTCCAGGCTGTAATACTTTACATGTTCCCTCCCACGGATACCCCCTTAAAACTGGCAAGACCCCCTTGCCTTTTGCTATTCTCTCCGACCCCTGAAAGATAGCCTTGGCAGTTGTCAATTTCCCCAAAAAGACTTTTCTTTCGACCCACAGAGTGGCCTAGTTTGGTGGTTCCACTGTGCCCTTGCTTATACTGCCAAGCCTGATGACCTGAGTTTGAGCCCCAGAACCCACATGGTGCAAGAACAGAATGGACTACTAAGATTTGTCCTCGGAGTCTTACGCACAAGTCCTACCCCATAATAAACAAACAAATAAGTGTAAACATGTTTTTTTTTAACTTTAAGAGCAAAGCACGCAAGCAAACCAACACAAGAGCACAGACTGTTAAGATGAGGGCTCTGACCCTCAGGTTCCCACAACACATACGCGCTGGACAGTGTAAATGCTGCTTCTGAAGTTCAGAATCTTGGGCTTTTCTTAAAATGAAAGTACTTTTATATATTGCTAAATGGTGTTAACAATAGTTTATTGCTAGATAAATCCTACATACATCTAGATAATTTCTAAAGCAAGCAACCTTCCTGGGCACAAATCAGCCACGTGTTTTCTGGCAGGTTTATTAAGCGGCCTGTGGTGACACCTGTGAGTTGGTTAGGGGGCAGTGTTGTGGAAATTTATTTTTAGTTGTGTATAAGATAATTGTTTTGTGCGCTGTTGGGTCTGCCTAAGGCCTCGGCATTTTGTATTATCTGATAGTGTTGGATTTATGTGGGGGAGGTTTGATTGCTCATGATCTGCATGTGGTATCAGTAGAACACCTGAGGAGTTCTGTACCAATAAAAACACCTGAGTTCAGATGCTCAAGGTTCCACTGTCAAGTTCCACTCGCCATGATAATGGTTCCCTCTGCTGAGGTCTGACAGGGTCTACATCTATAAAAATGCCTCGGTGTCTTCTTCGATGAGCCACAGTAGGTGATAGCTGCAGGGCATCCTGGGTTTAAATGTAGCTTCTTTGAGATCTACTCTTTCCAAGCACAGAGTGAGCAAGGTCTGGGGTCCACATTCTATGGCAATGCTGTGCGGCTGCTGAGTTGGGAACCGATGCTGCACTAGGCCTGTAGGGCTACAGCGAGCTCTTTCCCAATGAGGACCTGCTCAGAAGGACCAGCAGCCAGGAACTTCATCAGGGTCCTAAGCTATACCCTGGGCCTGATTTGGGTCTTCACTCTCCAGCCAAAACTTTCAGCCTATCCCTAGAGGGATGGAGGGATGGAGATTTGCCCTGTACTGGCATGGAGATCAGGCATTCCTAAGTACTCATGCCAGCAGCTGAGCGCCATATACCCATGCTGTCCCCTTTGTGCTGATTGGGGTTTCCTTCTGTGTTCTACTGTGTTCTCTCATTTGTTCCTCAGGTGAGGTCAAAGATACAAAATGGGTTCTAGCACGTGACTGGACAAGTCTGTATTTAGGACTTGGGTGGCAAATGGATGTAGAAGCAGCGTGTAGCTATCAAAGCGGCAGAAAGTTACAGTCCGGAGGCAAGTCTCATCCTCTCTCTTAGCTCCTTGCTCCATCCTCTGTAAAAAAAAAAAAAAAAAAAAACCAAACCATCCCGCCCACAGCCTGCTGTGATCATCAAGCATGTTCAATACAAGAGGCGGTCCACACCATTCCTGACACTTAGAGAAAGATCTATAGGTGGTCATAACCACAGGAAATACCAATGATACGCTGTGGGAAAGTAAAACACAAAGCCAGTGTTTAATAAATCAAGACTATGGCTGGCACGAATGTAATTTATAATACTGATATCCCTTATCTAAACCTCACTGTAATGGATTAGGTGGCTGGGTGGTATGTCACCTTGTGAGAAGTCTGCTATTTTCCTAACTGACTAGTGTGTTCGTTGACTGGGGAAATCACTGGAGAAGGGGAGAGAAGTCTTACCACTGGCACAAAGGCTCTGGAGAGAGCGGAGAAGGACGCCCCGGTGCTTAGAAAGCCAAGGAGGTGAACGCATTTCAACATCCACAGGAACAAGAGGAGTCCCCAGAGCCATCGCGCCCTCTACGGGAAGAACACAGCGGGTCAGTGTGTCCTGCCAATGATAATAAGGAGGTGCAGGCAGGCACACACCTGCGGGCCATGCTGAAACACCAGTCTGTTTAAAGAGTAGTTCAGAACACAGGTCTGCCAGGGACACCAAGTGTCAGTGTCTACAGAGGCTAACAAGTCAGACGCCGGAGTAGGAACTCATGATAAGACATCCTCAGGAAGGCCAGGCTGGTGGAGACGGTGCAACAGGCCTGGATGTTTCTCCTCTGGGCCTCAGACCACTGCAAGGCAATGGTGCAGCAGAAATGGCAGGGTGCACCTCGTCTTCTTGTTATGTCTTATTAATGCTTTCCTTGAGGATATTGAAAATGTAGTCCCCTGAAAATTAGAAGTGTTCCCACTCTCTGGAGTCTATGGCTCAGATAAACACAGGGAAGAGACAAAAGACACACAGCAGGAAAGGGGGGCTGATCAAGGGGCACACTGAGAGTCAGGTCCAACACAGGGTCACTTGAAAGCCGTGCTCCTGCCTAAGGACCCCTGGAAGAGGGACTTCAGCACACTGCCTCATTTGCACTCCCCAAGAGAACGAACCCCGAGTGCTAGGACTCCATGTGAGCAAAGGATCAAGGATTTTTAGTTTGGGATAAGACCAACAACCACCGTTGACAACCGAGGTCCAGTTGCAAGAGGCTGACACACCTGTGGTCCCTCCAAGTCAGTAAGACACAGCGGTGCTTGGAGGGAAAACAGGGATGACTGACATCATAGCCAGCACTGGACAGGAGAAATACAGTGTGAGACATGGGTAGAATCGAAAATTTCCTGGGAGCTGCAATTTACCAGGTGAAAATGAGCGAGGAGATTTATTTTGTATTTTATTTAGGACAACGTATAAAATGATATGTGCGGTCCGCATGAAATGGAGATGTTGGCATACTAAATTTATAAAATTCAGCAAATATTTTATGCTTGTAGCATATCTCATTTTGAGCTAACCACACTTCATTTTCCACGCTCTCAGGTCAGTAGCCCTGACACTGGAGAGCACAGTTACAACCTCCCTCTTGCCTACATCTGATTGGAAGGGTACCAGAGAGCCTTCTTCATTGTTTTCATTATCATATTTATTTGTAGGATATCTGTCATGTGCCAAGAGTGATGTGTATCTATATTCTCTCTATCTGCTCTGCCTGTCTGTCTCTCTCATCCTAGAAAATCCCTTAAGTCTTACACTATGGTCCGATCGTACTTAAAACCCACTCGTAGGGTTGAAGAAGGGCTGAGGCTGAGGCCATAGGCTGCAGCCGCAAACACATTTGGACCCAGACACTGACAGCGTGCTCTGAAGTCCTCCCGTGAATCACAGCTCACTTCTCGGGTACCTGGCTACAAGACCAGAGGCCATTTCCACTGCTGCGTCTGAGCAGAATCTGTGAACTCTGACCAAGTTGCTCACTCTCTTGGAGCATGGGTGGGGTCATTTGTGGTGTGGACAGGACACCAGTACCTGTTTCACTTGATGGATAGACGGTAATGTGAAATGTGCTTGGCACACACCTGTGGTCCCTTCAAGACAGTAAGACACAGCTGTGCTTGTGGGAAATGAGGATGCAGGGTGATTGACACTGCAGCCAGCACTGGCTGGGTGAAACACAGTGTGTGAGACATGGGGAGATCTGCAGATTTTCTGGTAGTTGCAGTTTCACAGTTGAAAACAAGCAGGGAGATTGACTCTGTATTTTATTTAGACCAACATATGTGAAATAATAGGCATGTTCAGCTTAAAATGGAGGCCTTCGCACACGAAATTTTTGAGCTCCTTTACGGTCTGTTAAATTGATCCCCCAAGGAGAGTTAGAGACACACAGCTTTAATAGGCTTGAGCTGGGCCCCAGCCGGTGTGTGATGAAATTAGATAACTTTCTAATGATGGGACGAACGACACAGGGCCAGAGAGCTGATGTGCGTGTTGGGCGTGATGAAGCGTTACCAGGTCAGCTCTCACCTCAGGAGCTAAGTGAAGGCCCAGAAATTGGCACCAGATTGTAATAGAATTCCCAGGGGGCAAGAAAGAGAGAGTAATTCCAGGCAAATTTTTTTGGCAGCAGCAAACATGATCAGAAAAATAGTACACTGAGAGGAAAGAAGTCTGCGAAAGGTGAACCCATTTTGGAGGCCCAGTGCTCCCTGAGAGGATTCTGACAGATTCCTGTTTCTCCCTACGAACTCCTAGGAGAGTTGTTCTGCCCAGCTCAGTGAGAAAAGCATTCTACAGAATGTTCCAGGAGAGCCAGCCAGGTGGACTTCCAACACAGGCAAGGAAACTCTAGCCTCAGTTTCTCCAGCTGTAGCAGTCATCTCAGGAAAACTATGTATTCCTGTTCCAAGATTTATCCAGAGTAGGGATGGGGAGAAGTCAGAGGAGAGAAGATGGCTGGGAGTTGATATAACCTCTGAGGAGACAGAGACAACGGTGGTGCCACTTAGCCAAGAAAGGAGGGCTAGAGCTGTGGTGGAGGAAGACCACCAGCCTCGAGCCCTCCAAGGTTTCACACAGAGCAGAAAGGAGAGTTGGGCCCGGGGTGTAGCACAAAGGGGGGCCAGAGGGAGGCTGAAGAGAGGAGGTGGAGCTGGGGGGCACTGAGGTTAGAAATGTCCTCCCTCTTTTCAGGAGCATCTTGTCCAGGGTGTGAGGGTACTCTAGATACAGGATGGCCCTGGGGCATCCAGAGTCCTCAAGGCAGGTAGAAAAGAGGCTTAGAGAGTCTGTGGTTAGGTCGAGATGTGTTAGGTGTGGCTACAGCAGATCAAGGTGGGAATATGAACTCAGTTTATACTACTGTAGCATGAAGCAGTGGACCTCCAGGGAGCCCAGCTGGTTGTGGTAGGATCCCATGGCCTACAGGCCTCCTCCCAGGGGCTTCTGAGGCGCACCCTGAACATCCCACCTGGTCCTCTTGGTAGAGGTCTCATCCTACAGATGGAAGCTTAGGAGACAGGGATACAGGGACTTAGAGGCAGGATTTCTCCTTTTCGTGATCCCCTGAGACTTCCTGAGCCTCAGGGTCATCGATTATTTGAAAATACCTGCATCTGAGATCATCACCTGACGGAAGGAGAAGACAGACATGTTGCTTCTTCTAATCATGTTAGTGCCAGCCTCCTTTCTGTAGCCTGCGTTGACTGACACTTGCTTCTGCAGGCATCCCAGACTCTTGAGTTCTGCTCTACATAGCGTGCATGGATGCCCAGCTAGAAGGCATGTATGAAGTTCTCCAAATCCCTCACTTCTCCGAGTATCACCATCTTTGTGCTCATGGTATTATTCAACAGAATAAATTCATCACCCTGAATCTTTTAGTGCTTGTGTGACAGATGTCATTGAGCAACATCAGTTGTGGCCTCTTTCTGGGTAGCCCCGAGTCCCCTGTCATACCTGATTCCATGACACCATCAGGCTGAGGTCCACAAACACCCCAAGTCCTTTCTGGAACTGGTCAGTGACATTCTCAGCAAGGGTAGTGAGGTGACCAGAGGCTGCATAGTGGGCCAGGGCTACTCCAACCATAGAGAGCTGCAACACAGGGGAGAAAGATCCCTCAGTTGGGCTGAGGGAGGACTCAGTCGGCATCCCGGACACTCTGGTGACAAGTTGCCTGTCAAACATTAAGTTGGCGGTTGAGGAAATGACTTAGTTGGTAAAGTATAAGCATAAAGACACGAGCTCAGTCTCCGGAACCCATGTGAAAATGCTAGTCCTGGTAGTCATGGTAGCACATGCTTGTAATCCCAGTGTGGGTGAGTTAGAGACAGGGATTCCTGGGGCTTGCCAGCCAGCTAGCCTTGTGTAATTGGTGATTTCCCGGCCAGTGAGAGACCCTGTCTTAAAAAGGAAGAAGAGTGGTTTCTGAGAAATGACACCAGGCTTGTCCTCTGGCCGCCACATGTTTAGGCACACATGCACACATGAACATGAGCATACATGCTCACACACACACATCAACTAACCCTCCCCCTAACATACACCACATGCTAAGGAAACTTGATTTCAAATGCTATTCTGCCTCTACACTCGAGTCCAGGAACTACAGTGATGTTGGAAGTAGTTAATGTTTATAAAGACTTCCTGATAAAAGTATTTTTCCTTTCAGATAAAGATACTTTAGTGCCATTGTTCTACATAAAGCAAACTACATCAGAGGGCCTACCTCCAGCCAGTGTCTGGGTTTTCTCCAGTAGCTGAGGATGCCCTTGGTGGCCATCCTCCAGAGCTGGAAACAGAGGTGGGTCACGTTGAGGACCAGGAACACCAGCTGGGAGGGGATGAAAATAAGTCAGACAAAGGAAAGATCAGCTAAGTTGATTTTTTCAAGGTCTAAACTTCTGGCTGGTTCCTCTGCCCATCCCCATTTCAGTGCACGTGGTGCAAGCCACTTTGCTCCTCGAAGCTTTGATTATCAAACTAGCCCTTCAGTAGGCACCTTAGCAGCTTGCTGTCACTCCACACCAACCACTCCCAGAGACCCGATTCTATGTGAAGCATCAAGTGCTGCTGTCGACCCTGCAGGCACAGGAACAAGGCATTTGGCTGTTTGCAGTCACTACCAGGCTTCCTGTTCTCCATGCCAACTAGCTGTTTATTCACGAGTTGACAGGAAATTGAAACCATCCTGCAGGGGCTTTATGCATTCTGCATCCTCTTTGGGAGCTGTGTGCACTGTGCCCTGTGGGTCCACTCTAATAAACTGCAAACAAAAGCAAAACCAAGATAGCTCTGAGTGGTAAGGGAAGGTGTAAAACCGTGGTACTGAGCCGTGTCAGAGACTGTCTGCGCGCGATCCTGGGAGAGCCACAGAGAGGCTGGGAGTAGTTAGCATTTATAGGACCTGATAGAAGCATTTTTCCTTTCAGGTAAAAACACTTTAGTGCCATTGTTCCACATAAAGAAGACTTCATCAGAGAGTCAAAGGGGCTACCTCCAGCCACTGTCTGTTTTTTCTGTAGTGTAGAGCTAAAGGAAAAGGCAGAGAAACTGAGACATTTTGACATTTTGCCGAAAATGGCTTTTTTCTTCTTCTTCATGAATTCTGATATTTTAAGATACAGCATTAGAATACCTTGTTTTCTGGTGATTTTTCTTTTCGGTGCCTAAGGCAAGAGTCTTACCAGTCCTAGCCCCTTCCCAGAAGTCCACACTTCCGCTTTGTGATTACCCCACCCTTCCAATCTCGGCCTTGGCTGTCTCTAACAGCCCCTACACTCCTTTCCATTCCTGAAGCCAAGTAGGCTTGACCTGTCAAACCAGCAGAACACAGTTCCTCCAGGAAGAAACATGAAATAAGGCCCCAAACCAGTAGCATTTAGCGGAAGGTGGCTGCTGGGGCTGTGGACTGTTGAGTGAAGCCATGTGAACCACTGACTCCTGGTGTTAACGGGCTGGAGATGTCCATAATTGATATGGAGTCCCAAACCCCAAGTGCCTCTATTTGGAGGCAGGCCTCACTGGAAGTGGTTAAGGCTAGGTGTAAGCATGAGGCAGGGCTCTGTTTCTGTAAGACCGGGGTCTCCACACACATCAAAGCCGAAAGCGCACATATTTTCTCTTTGTTCACTGACGCAGAAGAGGAGCCAGATGTGTGAAACAGCGAGGAGGTGGCTTCCCACCACCCAGGAAGGGAGTCCTCATTACAGCCCAACCTTCCCGTTACTCTGATCTTGGGCTTCTAGCTGCCAGATCTTTGTTAAATAGATGCCTGTTATTTAAGCCACTCAGCCACTGAGCGGTCAGTAGTTCTGTTCGCCTGACCGGGATGCATGGCAGTTCCCCCAGTGGCTGTCTGAAATTTCAATAGTGCCAAACTCTATCAATACTATAATTTCCTTATAAATACATAGCTAGCTATGATAACGCTTATTTTCTAAGTTTGGCATAGTAACAGCAATAACCCAATAATAAAATAGAACAATTGTAACAACACACTGGAATTACATCACAATGCACTCTAAGGTTGTTTAAAATGTAGGCATTGTTTTTACTTCTGTAACATTCTATTCCACATTTTCAGATTATGGTTGACTATAGAAAGTAAAGTATTGGAGCAAAAGGGATGACAGTATTCTGTTATGCTGGCTGAGGCTATGACTCCATAATGAATTTAGTACATTGAAGAGTTGCGTATTTGTGCTCATTTTGTATGTGATAGCTGGTTTCCCCATTGGAGCTCTTCCTTGTCTCCAGCCCCAACTCTTATTCTATGATTCATGCTGCATAAAAGGGACAAAATGAGAATTGTGGGCGTGAGCCAAATGGGAGGGTCCTCGTTTCATACCGTAGAAGTATTTAGCCAGTGAGGCCCCGGTTCCCTGTGTCCCATCCAGGAGGCCCAGGGCAGGTGAACTCACCTCAGAAAGCATGAAAAGGTACTGCAGGGCTGAGTCACTGTAGAAGACGCTGAAGGACTCTACCAGGGATGAGGGGACTAGACCTCCTACGGGGAGAAGCTCTGCGCCTAGGGTCACGCTTGCGAAGAGCTGAGTTGGAGGGTTGTAGAGAGTGAAGTGCACAGACATGGCTCTGGTGCTGTGGTCGATCCACCTGCTGGCCCTGAGGGCAGTCAGGGCTGAGTGGGCTTCATGCCTGGAAAGCAATCCAGGTTCAGAGGGAGGGCAGGAAATAAGGCCTGGGGGCCCAGGGAAACATCCCATTTGGGGCACCATGCCAAGAACACCTAATGCAAGCCTTCAAGGGCACCCTGGACTCAGGCCGCTGCACACACAGCCCTCCTGCATGGTAGGGATCCCCACCAGGCACCCACTGCTTCCCTCTCTTGCTCTTTCTCTTCCCTGAAGCGGTGAGGATGTAATCCCAGCCAACGGAAGGCTTCTGTGCCTCCTCTGTGCTCTGTGAGGGAGAGACGCTCAGCATCCCTCCCCAAGGCCTCAAGAATATTTACAATCTTCTTTTAGAGATGGACTGCATGGATGGGAAGAACCCACATTTTACTAATTATATTTAGTAGAAAATCACATCCTGGTTTTTTTTTTTTTTTTTTTTTTTTTTTAATTATTCCAGGCACACCACTAAAACCGCACAGAGTCCGCACGCAAAGCTCCATCCTGGGGTGAAGTCTCACCATGAACCAGCGACGCTGCACGGGGCTTAGAGTACCCCGTGGAACTGGCCGGCCACCTGACTGCAGGCTGGGCGCCAGGAAGCATGGTATCTATACACGCTAGAGGATCCACTCCTCATTTGCTCGGTGCAGCTCAAGGCAGCATCTGTGTCCCTCCAGGAGTCATGGAAGGAATAATCTAGACCATGTGAGCGCCGTGCGTGGCACACAGTGAGCAGAGGACAAAGATTCATTTGGCTCTATGACTCTGCAGATGCTGGCAGCCACTTTTAAAGAACCCTCCACTCTGTTCTCTCTAGGCACTTGGGTCTGAACACCAAAGTCTGAGTTCTTCCACACCATGGTTTTCAAGCAAGAACACTGCTCAGGCCTTTGCAGTGCTGGACTTTTCCCAGCCTGTCCAGAAGCTGAGCCTATAGCAGACATGCCATACCCAGAAGCACAGAGCCTGGGAGCCATATGCTTACTGATGCTCACTGACCTTGTCCTTCCCAGGCTGTGCATGTAGCTCTCTTCCTTCATCCCACACACTGCCTGCGACACATTTCTGTTCTCAAGGTTAAGGTCACGACCATGTGGAGATAGTACGTTTTCCATGAGCTCCGAGGATGTCTTAGGAGGCTGTAGCACAAACCACCAATCAAGTAACCCCAATCAATTCCTGTTCCCAAGTCCATCTGCACTGAGGGGCTCCCAAACTCTGCCTCACACAGGACAACCCGACTACGTGATCAGGCACCCTGCTATCTTCAAGGACCATTCTGCAGCCTGCTCCATGATCTGTCTGGGCTCTGTCTGAAACAAAAGGATCAAGGCTAAACCTGCTGAAGGCTGCAGCTGGGGAGTTCACTGAGTTAGCTGTGAGGGGGCTGGGCAATCTGTAGAGCATCATATTATGGAGCGATGCTATTTCAGGGCATCTTTCCCCATCAGAAAATAATATAAGAATATTCTAGATATTCTAGTTTCAGATCTTTAAAAAGAGAGAGGGTGTTTTTTTTTGTTTTTTTTTTTTGTTTTTTTGTTTTTTTGTTTGCCTAGAATGCCAGCTCTAGAAGAGAATAGTCCTGGAGCAGAAAGCAAGAGGGTGCTTGGGAAATGGCAGAAGGAAGGTTGGCCCTGGCGCCTGGCAATCTCACACCACCTCCCAACTGTCTGAAGAGCTTAACCGATCTGTCTCCCCCCACCCGCCACGGTCCCTGAATCCCCCAGCGCACTTACTGTGCATGCGGTGCCAGAGGAAACTTTCAACTGCTTGATCACTGAAGGGCCTATCAGGTGGCACTGCCCTCCAAGGGCACCAGGCTGAAAGAGGAAGAGACTCAGAGGGTAAGAGTATTGTGGACATCAAATGTCCCCCGGGAAGCGCTGCTGTCAAGGCTGGGGAAGTGTGGGTTACTGCATCTGTGGAATCAGGAGTGCACTCTCCTGAAAAGTTCTGGATGCAGCCAGTACTCCAGAAACCAACCGGAGTGTGCATGAACAGAACTCCCTCCCCAGCCTTCTCTTGGAAAGGGTAAACGTTCAAAGGCCTTCCCCTTAAAGTCCACCTCATGCGAATGACCCAAGGTGTCTCTGTGACACTCATGGAATATGACAAAATGAAAGGAGGAATAAAGTGTTTGAGGAAGATAGGACAAAGATTTCATATTTCTCAAAAAGGGGAGAAAAGGAAATATGAGTAAGGGATGGGACAGTACAAACTCAGTACCAGCCTTGCCCTTTTCCGGAAGCTTCTCTGATGCTGCTACCTTAGCCATGGGCTCCTTTTCCGCTCTGGGGACTCCTGAGCCCTTGTCACACTCCTGAGCTGGCTTCTTCCTCAGTCTCACCCTGAACCCCTGTTAAAGTGTCCAGGCCCCACTCAGAGGGATAAGCATTGACTGTGGAGACTGAATAGCCCAGGAGGGAGTCAGAGGTGGAAGAACACAGACTCCAGGGAAGGAGAGTGGCAGGTTTCTTTGCCTGCCTGGCACGATGCAGCAGAGCCCACGCTGCACTGGGGCTCGTGGCTCTCCTCACTGCCATATGGCTTCCGACAGACAGGAGAGGAACACTACCTACCTGAGCCCCCCGGGCTCCAGCAGAGGGTCCTTCTGGGTGCAGTCCATCCAGCAGTGTGCTCAGTGTCCAGTCCCACCAGTCGTCTGTGCTGCTCAGGTCCCCCAAGGAGTTTCTGGCATTTCTTAATTTAAGAAGAAAAAATGAAACAAAACAAAACAAAAAAATGTACGTGACTCCGTAAGAACAATTCCAAGTGGGGGTGTGTGTGTGTGTCTTCCTGCAATTTTTCCCCCTCACATGTTGTAGAGATTCTGTGAGAATTAAGCCAAAGCAATCTGCAATGTGAGGTACGATCCCAGAATTCACTTTGCTCCTCAGTGGCAGAGGGAAGAGAAACAGTGGGGGAAAATATTTGTTCATTCACTCAAGAAACATTACCGTGCAACTGCTAAGCACCAGGCACAAACAAACTACATATGTACGCATATACATGCAGCCGACAATAACAGAGTTTCAACTGATGGTATTTTGATTTTACAGTGGCACAAAATTTCATCCGCCAACACTTCTGTTTTTGCACAGTGTCCAATTCCATGGAATGTTCAACACTTGATGATGAAGCAGGCTTTGCCTTAGCTGAGGTAGCCAACTGTGGGTAGATGGAATGTCCTGAGCACTTGCAGAGGAGGCTAGTTGGGCTAAGATCCAGAGGAGGTTAGCTGCCCTGCAGAGGGCCTGTCACTTGAGCCAGTGTGTACCAGCCAGAGAGCCAGTTGCAGACTTCTCTTAACTCCATGTTCAGGGATATGGCCTCCACTATGTGAGGAGAACCACAGCAAAAGGACTCCTACCCTAGACGCTGGCAGGAGGATGCTTCATGTCAAAGTCTCAGCCCAGGTGTGGGGCAGGGACTTTGGGGAGGCGACATAGAAAAGGTACTTTAATATCTTACAATCATGAAAAAAGAAATCAAGAATTTAATAAAAAAGAAACTGAGGACAAGGAAAAGGCTTCAAAATGTGTTACTAAAGGAAAACAAGCCAGGTGGTGGTGGCATGTGCCTTTAATCCCAGTACTTGGAAGGCAGAGGCAGGGGGATCTCTGTGACTTCGAGGCCAGCCAGGTCTATAGAGTGAGTTCCAGGACAGCCAGAGTTACAACAGAGAAACAAGAAGCTCTGTCTCAAAAAAACAAAACAAAACAAAACAAAAAAAAAAAAAGAAAGAAAAATAGCTACCATCAGCAATTTATAGAGCCTGTAAATACATTCAAGTTTCAAAGGCCTGTGTGAACAGAAGCCCAGGAGCTATCGATCTAACTGGTTTTTCCTTCTCCTTCTTCTCCTCCTCTTCCTTTTCCTCCTCCTTCTAGATTTTTATTTATGACCCCCACCAAGTGTGTGTAGGTAACTGAAGAAGCCAAAAGGGAGAATTGAGTCCCTAGCAGTTGTGAACTGACAGGGATACCGGGAACTGAACTCGGGTTCCCTGGAAGAGCAATATGCATTCTTAACCAGAGCTATCTCTAGCCTTAGTTCCCTTTTCCTTTATAGAGAGGGTCTCCTACACACTCAAGTATTTGTGATTTTGCCTGTTTGGAACCTGATCAATGAAAGCCTCACACTGATTGCTAGTTCTCAACTTCACACTTCTCTGAAACTTTGGCCAAACCTCTTGTCAAATTCTGAGTGAATAGAAGAGCTGAAGAGGCTTCTGGAGGTGGGATGGAGAAGCAGAGCATTTCCAGGAAAGAAAGATCCAAAGGGAGGCAGAGTCAGGGTGGGGGTTGGGGGGAGGCATGGGTAAAGCAGATGAAACCCTGGAAATATTTTGGGAGAGAGCACTGTTTGAAGAGACAATGTTAGGGCAGGAGGCAGGCAGAGCTATTTGACAGATGAGCCGACTGCACACATATCTCTTAGTATGCTCCATATCTGTTTTAAAAAACAAAGCAGCACACATTTAATAGCTACACTGAGTTCTCCAACACTCAGAATTTTTAAAAATCTGTTTATTTTTACGTATATTGGTGCTTCCCTTGAATGCATGTCTGGGCACCACACATGTGCCTGGTGCCTTCAGAGGCCAGAAGGGGGTATTGGGTCCCCTGGGACTAGAGTTACAGATGGTTATGAGCCATCACATGGGTGAAAGAGAACCAGAATCCTCTGGAAGAGCAGCAGAGAGTACTCGAAACTTCTGAGCCATCTCTCCTGCTCCCAGCAATACTTTTTGAGGTGCTAAGGAATCAACCCCAAGGCTTTACCCATATTAAGCATGTGATCTACCATTAAACTGCACTCTTAGCCCAAGTTTGCCCAATTCAGAGAAATGTTATCACTCCCTGATACTTGCTGCCTCTGGGGAAAACATTAAAAGAACTGTCAGGAAACACCCATATCGTGAGCCAGAGCTCATTACCCCCCCCCCCCAACCATCCCCTACCCAAACCAACTCCTGCTCATTTCTGGCACTCAGGAGAGCAGGAGGTGAACCAAGGATCCAAGCGTGTGCTGGTCCTGTGTGTTCTAATTACAGCAATTATATCAAATGAGCCCGTGGCACCAGTCCAGCGAGGAGAAAGCATTAGCGGTCATCTCTGAACGGTACCTGGGTGGAGCCCGGCTTCCTACCTCCAGCTACTGGTGCCTTGCTTGTGGTTTAGTTTTGTTTTGTTGACTTGGGATTTCATGATAACTTTAACTTGGCTCAGAAGCATTTCACATACAAATTAAATATGATATTACGTTATTATTATCCTTATTATTGTTGTTGTTGTTGTTCTGAAGACAGAAATCTAGAATTTCATCTTCCTGACTTTATAGAGGAGGATGCTCCTGCCTGGAGCCAAAGGCCTGACAGCCATGGGGAGCCAGGAGAGCCTACCCTGGATTCCATAGACTCCCCTGGGCTTGGCCTGTTCTCTCTGGAATACTATAAATAACAGCCCCTCAGGACCTGTTGATTTGTGAGATTTACACATTCCATTTTGAACCAGGATCTATGAATTTGGCCCTGTCTGGGGACCAGAGCTGCAAGAGGCAGTGAGGTTTCTCTTCCTTCTGGGGAACTTAAGGAAGGTATCTAAACCCACCTGGGTCAACATCTGGGAGGCTGACCCCAGTGTATCGGCGCATGTGCACACAGGGATCTTCCAGATGTTACCTCAGCTGGAATATTTCTGATTTGACTGCCAAGAGCATATGAAGAATGTCAAATAAAAAGGAATTCAGGAAATGTGAGGTAACAATTAGCCAAATCAGTGTTTCTCCTGTTCTGATTTCTGAAGTCTACAGAAAAGGCCCCACATCGTTTCTTTGGTTTGCTTACAGCGCCCCCTCCTGGCACAATCTGTGCAGCAGTTCAGATGTCACACAGTAGAAGGTAGCTGAGGCTTTACAAAATGGGCGCAGAAAATACCATGTAGTTTCCCTGGAGCTGCAGCAGTTAAGAGGTGGGATTATTGAGCCAGGGCAAGTCTAAGTACTGGGACTTCCAGGCGCTATCTTGTTAAAGAGCAATAAAATTAGGATAATAAAGGGAGTGACATTCATGAGCCACCATCTGAAGTAGCATATCAGCGTTCCTCTGTCTCACAGAATCTAATGACCTTAAATGACCTTGAATCAGTGACCATGAACTAGTGTGACACTCCCCAGATCTGCAGGAGCCCCCCAAACTTCCTACCTCGTAAATTCCTTCCGAATGGCTTGATTGAGAGAATATTCACCTGGACAGAATCTTCCATATGTTATAAACAGAAGCAGCAGCAGCATGAGGCTGTGCACGGAAATGTCTCTGGGAGGAGAGAGCTGCGTGTTAGCGTCTTCGGACACCCTGTGTGTCTATATACCCATTTCCATCACAGGACATATCTGAGGGAGCAGGGCACCTATGTCCCTGTTGGGAGGTATTAGTAGAAGGTATGAGATGGATTAAAGTTTGCATTTATTCTTTCTTTGACTTTTTAATTTCCTTCGACATTTTTATTAGTTCTTTGAGAGCTTCACACAATGTACTCTGATTATATTCGTCTCTTCGCCCAACTCCTCCTAGACCCACCGACTTTATCTACCCATCCAACTTTGTGTCTTTATTTATTATTATTATTATTATTATTATTATTATTACTATTATTATTATTATTATTATTCCCATCAAGTACATTTTATGCTGCCCTTATACTCTAGAATATCCACGGGAGCTTGGTCAACCAACCTGGCCACACCCCTAAAGAAAACTGGCTCTTCTTCTCGCACCAGCTACCAACTGCCAATAGCTCCTTGGCTAGGGGTGGGATTTCCACAGCTCTATGTTGGTTTTGTTCTTATGGGTTTTCAACATTCAGCTTTCCCAGTCCCATTTTGAAGGCTATTAATTTGCCCATTGAATTATTCTTATATTTTTTGTCACTAAAACTGCTCAGGCCTATTCATGCGGCTGTTTCTGGGATCTCTTCTGGTCCATTGATCCAAGTGTCTATTTTATTGCCTGTAGATCTATTGTCTCGCCCAGCAACTCACAGAGTCTTCTGCAGCTCCATAGTACATGCTGGAATTGCACAGTGTCGCCCCTTCCCCTACCAGCTCCGTTCTTTTCCAGGATTGCTTTCATTATCCTAGTTTCTTGGTTCCCCATATTCATTTTGGAACAGTTTGCTGATATCCGTTTGGGTAGCCTGTGGGATCTGAGTTGATTTTGTGACTGAATGAGTTTAAAAGACTGTCAGTGCCTCGCCTTCCCAGAATCCTTTTCTAACTTGCTTTAAATATGACACCTTACTGCTGCCACAGCTCTTCTCTGTGGAAAAGGATTTGCTTCCGAACATGTTCTTTGTTTAAGGGGTCTGCCCAGGTGCAGGTGATGTGTTGTAGAAGTTTATTTGTAGTTATATTTAAAATAATTGTTTTTGTGCACTGTTGGAATAAGGGATGCGTGCACTGGCCTTGGCATTTTGTACTGTCTGCAGGTGTTGGATCTCTGTGGGGGGTGTTTGGTTGCTTATGATCTGCACCTGAGGAGTTCTGAATCAATAAAAACACCTGAGCTCAGATGCTCGGGGTTCCACTGTGAGTATGGTACCAGCCATAATGGTGGCTCCCTCTGTTGAGGTCTGGTTATGAAGTATGCCTCCTTGTCTTTCTTGCTAAGCCACCCCAGCAACAGCTTACTACTACAGAGATGATGAGGGATTTTCAAGAAAGATGACTAATTAGGGGCAGCATTACATACTTTCACAGCATCATTATGGGTACAATATCTGGACCTTCTAAATTCTTGACAGACTCGAGAAATCTGGAATCTAGAACCGGGAGGCATATATTGACTAGTACTTGTGGATGGTTCCTCCAGGAACTGCTATCAGTGTCCACCTCGGATGTGGAGGGGGATGGGTACCACTGACAGGAAGAAGCACCAGCTGAGATCTGATTTGGAGAGGTTTGCCTCAGCATCATAGCCACTAAGTTCCACATTTTATATAAAAATTTGAAATGTGCTTTCTGTTGAGCCCCAGAACATGTCTGTGTCAACTGCAATGTTGAGTTATTTTCAAACACCAGTCCCTGGGGGGCCCAGTCAATGGCTATGAAGAGGTGCAATGTTTGCTCTTGGATTTTCATAGCCCACTGTATCCAATTGGAGGAGCAGAACACCAGGTCTAGTGCTGAGCACAGTGTGATGTGGGTGAGCCGGAGGGCTGAGGGAACTGGCATGCGCAGAGCTCTGGGTCTGCTCACAGGCAGACGACAGAACAGTTTCCACCCTCCAGTGTGGCAATGCTGCCTGTTCCATGTGCTCTGGCGAAGGCTGAGACATGGCAAAGGATTTCCCTGAGTGCAGGTTGAGCTCTCTTACTGTTCCCTCTAAAAAGAAGGTGGGTCTGGGGAAAGACCATTGCATTCTGGCCTGCACACACCTCAGGGCTGCCTGCATGTGGCTCTCTCTCCTTAGTCTTCCCCTGGTCACTCCGAACTTGGCCCTGGATGGTGGCTGAGCCCAGCGCAGGTGGCGTTCTCGTTGTCGGGCAGCCAAAACCTGTGGAGGGGTGGGGAGAGCACCGAGATACTGGGGTCAGCATTGGGGAGAGAGAGAGAGAGAGAGAGAGAGAGAGAGAGAGAGAGATGCTTTTGGTGGCCCTGCCGACCCAAAAGCCATTATCACTGTGCTCTGCCTTGCATTTGGGGACAAAGAGGGACTTTGTGCTGCTAACACACAGTGTTGTTGGGGAGGCAATGGGTGATAGAGTCCATTTGGAAACTCTGCTCATATCCCAGGCCAGCTCCTTTGGCAAGGATTGCGTCTGGGCCATTGTAAAGCAAAGCTTCACACGAGAGGCGTGTCCACTGCTGTCCAATCACAGGAGCAATTGCCTTTGACATTTGCATGATAGTTCCTGTTAGAGACTTTCAAAGACTGGAAAAAAAATGATTTTAAAGTGGTTTGTTTTAGTATGAAATGATCCCTGTTTGCCTTGTGTAGACTTCCAGATCGTAGCTACACCTGTCTGTGGGCAGGACTAACAGTAGCCGAGAGCCAAACCCATGGGAAATAGTCACCCATTCATTGCTCACCCATCAATTTGCCCATTCAGGACACATTCAGGGAGCAGCCCCAGGGGCCCTCAGTCCTTCCTCCCAGAGCTGCTGGGCTTCTAAGAAAATACAGAGTAAGCACAGTTCAGTGAACTACGGGGGTTGGGCTTGTGGTCCAGAAACATCTTACATCCAGAGGATGGTGCACGACATCACAATTATAAGGTGATGGATTTGGAGATTCAAGCCTGGCCCTCAGAATCAGGACTGAGTGTTTCAAAGACCTCTAGGTTCTGAGATCAGAGCAGCTAGTGAAGGAGCCTAGCTGATTGCCTCAGGGTTGGAACCAGTTGCTGATGCTGACAAAGGAAGAACGCCTTGGAAGAAGTGAGGGAAGCTGGGAGCCTGCATGTGTGTAAAGAGGAGAGCAGTGCCATTCCTCAGAGGCCCCAGGGTTGGAGGATGGGGTCGGAAAAGGAATGCTCAGGACTTGGAGTCTGCTAGTGTCTGTGTGGAAGCGAGGGAGAGAGGAAAGCTATACATTTTCTATGTGTGCATCGAGAAAAAAACTGATCTATACATTCTTATGAAACTGTGGACAGAAAGTATATTTTTCATTTGCTTCTACATTTTCAAATGCACTCATTTCCTCGTGGCTCTGATTTCACTAGTATTGGGGTAAAGGTAAAGAAAGAAACATAAGAAATTCTCTCTCGCTCTCTCTCTCTCTCTCACACACACACACACACACACATACACACTGGGTCTCTAAAAGCACAGTCTAATTGGAACTGAGCTCTGAGCTCCCAACTGCATGGTGGGAAGAGGGTAGTTCTGAAATCTACCCCTCCCTACTCACCCTTTCAGTTTCCTCAGCACTATCAGGACAACAGGAGCTAGGAGAAAGAGGAATGTGGGTTCTGGAACATTCTTCCAATTCCAAATCCAGATCCTTGGTAGCATCATGTAAAGACTCAGTGAAAAACTGGCTGTCGTGTTTCCTTTTCCAAGCAAAGGTCAGCGCTGCCAAGCAGATCTGAAAGAGAGGCGTCACAGCACAGGTGTCCATCTGTACCCTTTCCACATAGAGCCGTCTTCCTGGTCCCGAACTGCTAGCTAAACTGCATCTCAGTTCAAAATAGATACCAGGAGCTACTACCCTGAAGTCCCCAACACCTAGTTACCAGGTAGGGCCTTCACCAAGAGACTCGGAGCCACTTGGGCACAGATTCGCAAACTGAAAATAGCAGCAAAGGGGTTATTCGCTTTTGAAAATTTTAAAATAAAAAATTTAAATTCATTTAAAAATAATATAATAAAATAAAATAATAAAATTGAAAAATAAAATTGAAAAAAAAATCTAAAATTTTAAAAATTTAAAATTCTGAAACCCAGGCTGAGGTGGAACTTATCCCAGGTTGGCTCCCAGGTTTTCTTATCACATCTAAATCAAACTAGGAAGAGAAGACCCACACCACCAAGAGACAGCTGCTGGTCCCTCTCCTTCCTGGTCCCCTGTTGTCCATGGCACCTCTACCACAGGGGAGTTTCTTACCATGAATGGCTGGATGACAAAGGCACAGCAGATCAAAGAGAGAAACAGCAGGTGCAGCCACCACACACACTGCGCTGGCACAAACCTGCCCAGAAGAGGGGTCAGTCAACACCTTCGTGGCAGTAAGCTACCCATGAAGACAGAGTCACAGCCAGAGGGCAATGATGTCTTCACTGCTGGGAGATACGGAGTGTGGTTGAAGAGGGGCTATGTAATGAGTACCAGGCCAGTCTGCCCATTAAAGTATAGTCCTTCCCTGCTGAGGGAACACCAACCTCCCTGAAACTCCCCAGCACCAAGAGCAAGAGAACCTGAAATAAAGATAGGACGGAGCACAGACAAAGACTTGGGAAATGTAGGTGTTGTTGTAAGAACTCCATATTTCACCTGTATGCCCCCATGCCTCTGGATTAAGCATGCCCAGAGTCCTTTTTTTATGGATAAGCAAACTGAGGTGCGAAGAAAATTCTAGTGTCTGTCCTGTCCTCACAGCTCACAGAGTGGTCAAGGATGCAGATGGTAGAAGGGACATTGTCAAGAAGAAAGAACCTTGTGTGGTTTCTCTGCCTTATGAATTAGGTGCAGGTTTCTCCAGAGCCACAAGGCATGGCCCTCTGGTCTTCAGTGGCAGCCTGACTCCCACAGGAGCCAGATGAAGAGGTAATATATGAGAAGAACTGGTTCGGATCTATGATGTATACATCATACCCAGCTCAACAACAAACATTTTTTTTTTCAAACAATACTAGACAACAAATGGTTAACTTTGTCCATTATCGGGGATTTCCTACTATGAGCTTAGTGGCAGAATGCCACCCTTTCTTGGTGCCCCATGTGAGGCTTCTTGTTTGATACCCAGGATTCTGTCTAGACAGCTTCTGTTGAAGACATGGCAGGGCCAAGTGACCCTTTGGGGTTTCCATGATTGCATTCAGCTTTAGATTAGAAGGGACAGAGTAAAGGATTAAATATCAACATCTGGTATGAGTTCCCCAAACGCATTAGTCTCTCTTCACAGATCTGAGACATCTACCAAACACCGAGGATACCCCCAAACCTCAACCACTCACCTGTAGCCTAGGAATCCTGTCCCCAAACCACAGGCCAGGGAAGCCGATCCACAGATGGCCCAGGCTACAGATCTTGACCAGAGCAGACAGACCTTTGACTGCTGGGGAACAGGTCCTTCCAAATCACTGCTGGGAGCTAAGGAAGAGCAAGATACAGACAGCAGCTTAGCAGAATTTCTTATTCCTACCCACAGTGTGATGGGAGCTTGTCACCTTGGTTGGGCTACAGGGTTCCAGACATATGGTTAAACATCTGAGTCGTGTCTGTGAAGAAGATCCAGAGGCCAATAACCTTTGAATCAGTGGGCTGAGCAAAGCAGATAGCCCTCCCCTCCTGTGTGGGTGGGCCTTATTCAAGCAGCTGAAAGTCTAAATAGAACACCTGGGCAAAGAGGGCGTTCCTCCTGCCCGATGATGGTCTTCGAACTAGGACATTGGTTTTTGCCTGAAGAGCAGGGGTAGCAGTGGAAAAAGAAGAATAAGGAGCTGGTCACTATAGCTGGGTCGTCTTTAACTGTACTTCCTCTACATATTCCATGGTGAATTTCTTACTTCTGAACTCTGGCTTTTGTAGCCCATTTCTCTGCCCAGCATATCTAAGCAGGAGTTGGGAGACAGCCTGACAATACCAGTGTTGCTACTATAACCTTGTCTAGCTGAGTGCTCATTTACACACAGACATGACCTTTTTCTTTCTCCTCTAGACTATGGGGACTTTTGAAGTTGGATTTTATATTATGATATGGCTACAAGCCTATGGGGGCCAGGGAGTAGAATTTTGAATGCAAATGACTCCCATAGGCTCATAGAGAGTGGCATATTAGGAAGTGTGGACTTGTTGGGGTAGGTATGGACTTGTTGGAGGAAGTGTGTCACTGGGGGTGGGCTTGAAGGTTTCAGAAGCTCAAGCCAGGCCCAGTGTCACTCTCTCTTCCTGCTGCCAGCATAGCCAGATGTAGAACTCTCTGCTCCTTCTCCAGCATCATGTCTGTGTGTGTGCCATCATGCTTCCCGTCATAATGACAATGGACTAAACTTCTGTTCTGTAAGCCAGCCCCAATTAAAGGCTTTCCTTTATAAGAATTGCTGTGGTCATGGTGTCTCTTCACAGCAATAGAAACCCTAACTAAGACACCTAGTGTGTACAGCGGGCCAGCACAGTCTTGGTCAGTTGAGCACACAGACCTCACTGCCCACTGTCTAAGGAACAGTGCCCACCTGTTGTCCGAAGCCTCTGTTGAGTGCACATCGTGTGGTCCCAGAGACCCATAATTACATGCTGACACCCCTGTCCTCCACTGTTACTAGGTCAGGTTCAGCAGGCCCTTCAGTCCCAATGATCAACCAGATAAAGTCAGGTCCTGGGACCCAGGCCCCAGCAGAACTCACCCCTGACGCCACTGGCACAGCCTTCCCTATTGTCTCCCCTTCCGACTTAGTGAGCATCTGCCATAATCTGAGGCTAGAGCTCTTGCTCTAATTTGCATAGAAAAAAAGCACAAAGCTTTGATATTCAGAATATTTAATGAGCAGGGAGAGTCTCATACTGACTTTTAATTGGATCAAGGTTGTAAGGCAGGGTCACCAGGATTGGACTGAAGCCGGATGTTATGGTTTCAGATAGGCCCCGGCTGTACCCATGCTTAGGCTTTAGAGGAGACCAGAGTGATCAGTGCCATTTGGACTATGTACACTCTACTTGCTTTGCCTTTCCAACTGTACGCAGACAACTGTTCTGTCAGCAGAACTGGGGCTAATACAGGCATAGGGTGGTGTCACCTTGTAAACTTCGAGGAGAGTGGTGGTTCTTCTCTCTCAGACCAAGCTCTTCATCCCTGCAGGCCTCCAGCAGACAGGATGTGCAGACCACACCGCTGGTACTGGCTGCTGCCCTCCAAGCTTGGTCACTCCCGGGGAGAATGGTTGACGAAGGATGCTGGAATTATGACAAGGTCAGGCCAAGTCAATGTTGCTTTTGCTGCTGTGCCTAGAACAGTGGTGTCCTTTGCCGCCATCACCGAGGACAGGCATGGCCAGATGGGGTCAAGCACAAGCCTTAGGTGGCTTTTGAAGGATGTCATTTTCTGCCTCTGGGCTACTGCCTTTGTACCTAACCTCCAGTTCCCTCTTCCTACCATGGGGCCAATGCTGGTGGCCCACAGGAAGCTCCAGACAGGTTGATAGATTGTAAAACCTACCAAAGGAAGAAAGGTTGGCAGAGAGGGCAGAGCCCTTAGGGGTGGGTTCATACTGCACTCTGAGAAAGTGGAGCCTGAGGGCTCACCTTGCCTAGAAACAGGGGCTGTGAAACTGTGGAGCAGAGTGAGCCATTGCTTGGAAAGTGTGGGAATCAGGTAAGCCCTGATGCAAAACTACAGAGAACTCCAAGGACACCAGCACCCCAAGGGCATTAGCACTCCAAGAACACCAGCACACAGATCCCGAAAGTAAAATGTCAGTGCAATACAATCACAATGATAAGATTAGAGATTATCCCTCATTTGCATAGAGTTCTGAGTCCATAGGACCTGGCTCCTCCAAGCCCTGTCTACAGAAAAGGCGGCTCAGACCACAGGCCTTGGGGCTCCACAGCCTCTCCTGCTCCTCCACAGGCCCACCAGGATCTCACTGAACACACCCATAGGACTTTCTAGATGCTGCTATGCTGTCTGCCCTTTCCACTTCTGGCCTCTGCTCAACTCCTCCCTGGCCCTAGTTACCTAGTTGTAACTCCTATTCTGTCCTGGGAAATGGCCTTCACTCTCTGGAGGATGAGTCCCAGCTCGTCACTGGATCCAACCATGGCCAGGTCACAGCCATAGGAAGATGTCAGAGAAAGCCAGTTTCTAGCATCTTATGCCATAGAATTAGTGACTGCATGTCACGTGACTTACCTGAGATGGCTGCCTGGAACCTGGTCTCCCCCTAGGATTGGGGCCTAACAGGGGAAAAAGAGCAAATGTCTGACTCTGAACTAGGTACCACTGTGGCACCAGCAGAGATGTTTCTCCCTCTTGTCCGTACCAGAGTGAGCCTGAGGCAAGGCAGGGCTGAGATGAGAACTTTTGATGCCTCCATCCTGACAACCCTCAGCCCTCTAGAGCTACTCTCTGGAAGCAACAGACCAGGAGAAAATTGTGTGGCCGAAAAATTAAGAGGAAAGAGTGGCTGGGCGGTGGTGGTATACACCTTTAATCCCAGCACTCAGGAGGCAGAGGCAGGCAGATCTCTGTGAGTTTGAGGCCAGCCTGGTCTACAGAGTGAGTTCCAGGACAGCCAGAGTTACAACAGAGAAACCCTGTCTCGAAAAACCAAAATAAATAAATAGATAAATATATTATTTTTAAGTTTAAAAAAGAAGAGGAAAGAGTAATAAATGCGGCAATACAAGGTTTCCAAAAGTGATTATTAAACAGGAAGGGCTTTTCTCCCCACTCAGCCATCTTTTTCTACCAAGAAGTGGCTGTCATTCTTACCATCTGGAAAACAGTGGTTATGAGATTATTGTCTAAAGGGACGGTGGTTTAAGAAAAGAGGTAGCTTTAAATACACCCGATCACGTTCATTTGCAATGAACAACAGAAACATAAACAGGGGGTACCATGCCTACTAAAGAGACAGCCCCCCAGGACCAGCTTCCTGGCATTTGGTAGACCCCCAGGTAGCTTCCGCTTTTGTTGACCATACCCTGAGGCGTCTCTGTCTTCACTCCTCTCAGAGGCCGCTGTGGCACAGCCCGTAGATTCCCTGTGGCTTCCTGTGAAGTAAAGAGGTTGGTGGGCAAGGGCACCCCTACATCGGGCTGGAGGGGAAGTCTCCCCAGGAGCACAGGGCCACACAGATGCAGTACCTTGCTGAACCTGAAGAGCAGCCACAAAAGCTGTGCAGCTGGACAGGCCAGGAGGGTGCACAGGAGACCCAGACTGAAGGACTCCAGAGTGACGTCCGTGGGACCCACCTCCAGGGGGCGCTGCGACAGTCCAATTACATGGCAGTTATGTCCCTTGAGTCCAACTCGAAACGCACAGAATTCCAAGTGTGTTTAATGTGCGCATGACTCCTGTTTAGTCATACTAAAAAGCCCTTTTGCCCGGAAGCCTTGGGTCCCCCACAAGGGTTGAACAAGACAAAATTCGCTTTTCCTCCTCCACACGTCCTTGTCAATGGAACAAGCGCTTAGGGAGCACCCACAAGACCTGTGCTCTGCTGATTAGGTCCTGGCTACAGTCCCACAGGAAGGTGACAAGAACTTCAGTGAGAGGAAGAGATGGTACCCTGCATCAGACCACTGGAGGCCCCCTGGGAAGCTGAGCTCCCCAGAGAGCACAGAAGGCCTCTCCTGACCACTTGATGATGTTTCTTCATCATCTTCTGTTTAGTGTCACAAGTTCTACCAACATATTATTATATTTTAAAGTTCTGCATATCATTAAGTGTGAGCATATCTTCTGCCGCATAAAGGATTCACCACACCCTGTTGTCCTATGACAGATGCCGGAACTTACTCTTGACACAGCTCTTATTGTATTCTCCAGCTGTCTGGAGGACCGTGTGAACCCAGGGACTGACCCCATGAATGATCATGAATTTATCATAGAAAACAACCTTGGGCTGGTGAGGTGGCTCAGTGGTTAAGGACATGTATTGCTCTTGCAGTGGATCCTAGTTCGTTTCCTAGAACCCACATCAGGCAACCTGGAACTCCAACCATGAGGGATCTGACACCCTCCTCTGGACTCTAAGGGTCTCTGCATTCATGAACAGACATTCTTACCCTCCTCTTAATACATGTACCCATAATAAAAAATAATAGAAATAAATCTTCAACCAATTAGCCTGTTTCCCTCCACCCTGGGGGTCATGCTGTGTGGGACTGAGGATGTGAATTCTCACAGGGCAACAGTCTGGTGAGGACTCACAGACCCTCCCAGCTCTGATTCCAGTCACTCAGCACACCCCTAGATTGCTCTGCCCCCTAGTTTAAGCTGTTTTCCAGGACCCATTTTGCACATTAAGAGAAGGACAAATTGTAACCCTGAGATTTGAAAGTTACCGCGACTGCCTCCCACCTGTTCGTGGCGTCCCACAGTGAGCAGGGCAGCGAGGTATGAGTAGACACAGAGCAGGCAGAAGGACACGGCGAGCCGCTGTGTGCGGAGGTAGCTGCTGGAGGGGGGCTGACTGTACAGTGAGAGCCAGATGTGGCGATCCTCCAGGTACTCCGTGAACTTTGAATAGAAAAGCTAAAAGAGAAACCACAGGTGTTTTCCCCAGAGCGCAGTGGAATCCTGACTGATAACCAGCAACTTTTAGAATGAGACTCAGAAGATTCTTGGCTTTCTCTCTCGGCTGAAAGCTGGACCCCACCCTGGCCACTGAGTTGGTGCAGGGGGATACCTCTCATGGTCCCATATTCTGCCTCCTTATTTCCCATCCCATTACTTCCTTAGCAATATCTTACTGGATCATGCTTTCACCACCTGGACTCTGACCTAGATCAACCTCCTACAGAAGCTTCAGAAGTTTTTAGCACCGACTAGTCCTCTGCTTCAGTCGTGCTAGCTCACGGACACCTCCTCTGCTGGTCTTTCTCATCCAAAGAGACTTTCTGAATCTCCTCATTCTCAGCATTCCCCACAGTAACAAAGTAACATTCTAGCTGGGCACCAGCTCTGGGTGCACTGAGAGCTGGGATGGACCTCCCTTCTAGTTGGTGGCCTTATGAGCTCTACTGCCCAGCAGATGATAATATCTTCAGGAATTTCACTGGATTTTAAAACTTTCAATGCAACTTAAATAACTTTGGGTGCTAAATAAACATTCTAGAAAAGAACCATTTATAAACAGAATTGATATTATGAGTATGCTCAGAATAATCAGCAAATACCAGCAGAATGGGCTTAATAGATTGAGATTAATATATCTTTTACATGTAAATTGCCAGGTAGCCATTGATTCCAGCGACTCAGACATGTGGGCTCACAGATTGTAGTTGTTAACTATAATCTCTTACCCTCAATTTAGGGAGAGTGAAAGGAAGCATAGAAAGAAATTTTTGCTGCTCTTGCAAGCAGGCTATAGAAGGAGAGAAAGGTAGAAATCTTCATAGCCTTTTTTAGGCTGTCCTAAGCTTGAAGAGGACTAGCTGACAGTGGGTCAGACTAGCATCTTAGCTCACAATCTGCAAATTCAATCTCTCCAACCTTTGTTCTTTTAAGTAAGAATCAACACACTAAGAATGGACAAACCAGCCAATGAACTACCAGCCAATGAACCACCAACCAGCACCAACCCGGCTCTTGGGGCTTCAGACTTTTTATATCCTAAGCAAAAGTTCCCATAAACCCAAGCAGCACACAATCCCAAGAATAAGCTACTCATGCCAAAGCAACTGCACCTAATCAAATTATAGCCACCTGCATCACACATTCCAAATCCAACTGGTAATCATCTACCACACCTGGGATGGAAGCATAGACCTAATCCAAAATGCCATTTTGTATTTTTAAAGAAACCAAAATAACAAAGACTTCTTCCAAGTATTCCACTACAACAGACGATTAAATCAATAAAGTAAGGTTTCTCACCTGAAGTTCTCAAGCATAATAGTGAGAGAAGAAAGCACAGAGTTTACTATTTAAGGGATGTTGCAGTTAACCAGGGCCTTTGGTTTAAGGTGCTAAAATATTTCTATGTACCATGGCTGTTGAGAAATTTTTGTTTGAAATTCATATTGGCCATGCTTTGTTGTAAATTAGCAATGTCAGGCTCTCCTCCCTACCAGGATAATGGCAAGAACAAGATCTAGTACCCAGGAAATGTTAGGTTGGCAAGATAGCTCAAAGGGTAAAAGAGCTTGCTGCCAAGTCTGATGACCTGAGTTCAATCCCCAGGACACACATGGTGGAAGGAGAAAACCAGTTCCTATAAGTTGTCCTCTGACATGAGGACTGTGACACACACACACACACACACACACACATTCATGCACAAAGCAAACAAATAAAAATGTAATGAAAATTTTAAAAAAGAAAACTTCCTTCAGAAACACAAGTCAGAAAGAACTGTCTCTTGTAACATTTGCCATGGAAATAAATGAAGGGAAATTGTGGCTGTGTAATACAATAGGTAACCTCAGTCATAGTGGAATATTTAAACTTCTCTCAAATATTATAAAGCTACATGCACTTCTGTGCAGTAATGTGAATTATGAACAGCCGCTGACCTGACAGTTGTAGCTATTCCAGAAGGTCACCTTCCTTAGCTGTTGGAAGCAGCTTTTTAGGTGTGGACAGGCAGTAGTCTTCTTGTATGTGGAAGAATGCTAATTTAGAGAACCAACAATTGTCTACTTGGTTGCCCATGGATGGAACAATTGACTTTGCCCACTGAAATCTTTGTGTTGAAAGTACTGGGTTGTATTAATGCTAAAATGGAGGAACTTTACCGTCTCCCCTCTCAGCCTAAGCACCAGTCAAAGAACACCTTGGCTAGGGTCTTGATTTCCACTGTAAAATGACATCAAGTCAGCCAGTAGAAGTTGGGGCTTGGTGCACTGTGGAAGTTCTATTCATTAAGCGATTAAGACATTTGTATTAGTGGGTGGTGCTTTTCTCCAATAAATTGCCTAAAAGCCACTGCTCTGGGTCAGTCCGTGAGAGAGACTGGACCCTCTACAATGGTTTTGGCTTACACACCATTATTGTGTCCTGTTCTCTGAATCAACCTGTTCAAGATATTACTATTTCCATCTGCACTCAGCAAATAGCAGTGTGTAGTGGGCCATTGCGTGGCCTTTAAATTATTTTGTAAAAATTCATGAAGAGATTTATTCTAAAACATTGAATGTAAAGTGTGGATGTTTGCAAACAAACCAATGTCCCATCGGTGGGGGGTTAATGGGAATATTCGGAAACCAAAACTTCATACTTGGTCTGTGAGATCAACTTTGTCACCTATTGGCACTTATCTGTCTTCTGACACTGTAGCCATGTCTGTATTCTGTGACAGTGGAATTGTTTATGGCACACGAGTTAACAACAGATCTGTAATTTAGGCCCCGGGGGATGCTGCAGATCACGAGCAGCCACAAGTTCTAGAAATTTATCACTGCTACAGTTCAAGGAAGACCTGCATTCCTGCAGAGGTTGCCAAGTGGCAACGGCACTGATGCACGCTGGGATGGCTGCCTAGTGCGGGCATCGCCAGAGGTGCGGTGCTCTGCAGCTGACTCCTTTGAACCGAAACCTGCCCTCCTGGAGGAGGGAGGTACGTGACAACAGGGGGCTCACAAAAGAAGAGACGCACAGATATCTTCTCCAGTGTTAGAAAAACTGCAAACAGCAGCCGCGGAGAGGATTTTCTGGTGGATCCGCCTGAAGGTAGTACAGGGATACCAGCCCAGTGAGTCTCCACCACCACCCCTGCTGCGGTGGGCTTTTCAGTGGCATAGCTGCCGTTGAATCACCCATGCCCTTGTAAGTCATCCATAAAGCAACTTGCTAATCAAGATAAACTTGGATGTAATCATTTCTTTAGCGTGTCTTCAGTCCCTATCTGGGGTGAATAGACTTCCGTTCACATCTTTCCAGGAGAAGTCATACAACATGGGTACCTTGACAACTAAGAAGAGACTAACTGTACTTAACTTTGGAAAAGTTCGAGTCGCAGCTTTAGAAAGAGAAGCAGAACTGGGTGCCAAATAATAGCAGAAATCAGGTATGTACGAGCCACCCGCGTGGGGCCTACCTTCCAGAAGCCGAGACCATGGCGCAGGCAGGAGAACTCTCGCAGCACGCGGCCGTCACGCAGGCTCAAGGACAGCCAGGATTGGGCAAAGAAGAACCAGCCTCGACCGGAGCGCAGCTCCTTCACCATCACGTGGCTGACGAACCAGTTCGGGGAAGGCCCACTACTGTCGTGCCAGAGGCGGATCTTCAGGAGCCGACCCAGTTGGTTAGGAGTGCTGGTGACACACAGAAGTGTCTCATCAGCACCTGTAAAAACCTCACCAACTCTGGCATGGCCCTTAGGGACAGTGGGTTCCAATGAGCACCGTGACTGGTAGACGGGCACAGGCTCAGGATCCACTCTGATGCCCCCTTTATAAATCAATTTACTTCTCATCGTTTCAGTTATTCACCAACAAGCACAAGTAAAAAAAATACCAAAGGGGAAAATTCTAGAAACCAACACTGCCTAAGTTTTGAAGTGTCATTACATTGCATTGTCAGCAGCTTTTCTACTTTGTTATTGCTGGTTGATCATCTCGTGCCGTGCCTCATGAATAATGAATAATGTGCTCGCGTTTTTTCGGATGCCAAAGAACAACCAAGTAGGTCCAGGGTTCAGCGCTCTCTGCTGATCCCATGATCCAGAGCGGGGCCTGGAACATAGCTCTTGAAAAGGGGATGACTATAACTTCCTTAAACCAAGTCACTCAGTTCTCCATCTGTCAGCGTCGGATGTGAGTTAGTCTGAAGTTAACCTTTACTTTCTTCATAAAAAACAATGCTCCAAAATAATAGACATTATGAATAAATTATAAATAAACTTTTCACGAGGGAAAATAAATTCAGTATTTTCATTTTTTCTAAGAATGTCGGGTGCTTACACCTCTACCTTGGTAAATCATCTCTCTGACTCCCCAGGTTTAGAATGCCATGTAGCATTGCTCTTCCAAATTTGGGGTGATGGCACTAATTTAACTGGGTTTTGTGACACTTAGTAAGCCTCCATCTTTTTTTCTGCCTTCCTTCTTCCCTTGTGTAAACGAACTATATTAATCGATCCCAAATAATAGAAATATTTCATGTTAGGCACGCTTGTAATTCCAGCCTCCAGAGGGATAATAGCAAGTTCAAGGCCAGCCTGGTCTACAAAACAAGTTTTAGGCTTACTGTGGTGACACAGTGAGGCCCTGCCTTAAAAAAAAAGAAAAGCAAAAACAGAATCGTTGTAAAATTGTAAGTTTGTAAACCAATGCTCACTGCTCTCTTTCTATGCTTCATCGGCAAGCTTTATCTTAGGCATGATGCTTAGGAAGCCAACGTTCGCTATGCAGCGTCTTTGAGATGCGCCATTCTGATCACCCTCTTTTCCAAAACATGTGGTCGGAAGAGTCTGGAATACCTCAGGATAAAGGTGTGCCTGGAATTCCTTTCAAATAAGGGCATCTCCGGACAGCAGAGTTCTTTGGTTTCGGAGAGTCCATTTTCGCCACATAAAACAATGAAAACCTGAAAACAGATGCAGACACTGAGGATGTGTCACAGAGGCTGTGGGGTTCCGCTGAGCAGTGTTTCCTTGCCCCATCCCGGCTTCCTGCTGGCAGGACCCAGCACTGAGCCCAGGGGCTGTGTGAGACTCCACAGCTTACAGAGCCCTCACCGACCAGGGCTGATATCCTTCAGTATAGAGTCTCCCCGACTAGCCTGTTCTTCACAAACTTTATCTAGAAAAGTGGGGATCCCCCTGAGAGATTCCTCAGTGTTTGTCTTCCTTGGCAGGGCAGAACTCCACAGAGGGCAGCATCTCCTGTTGGGCATGGTGGCTAAACACTGGAGGAGGTCTTCAGGACACCCTAACCCGGGGCAGGCTGGTGGCTGGGGTACCCCTGTCCACAGGGTCACCCTGTGGAGGCTCACTGGGCTGTGCTTGTGACTCACCCTGGTATCACACAGAAACATTCAGCTTTGGTGTGGTATAGTTTTAATCTTTTACAAAATAAAAATCTCTTGTTTTTGAAATCCTATCCTAGTCCAAAATAATTTTTTTTCTTGTGTAATTACTTACTAAATTTTTAAAGTTATCTTTTAGACTTCTGGAATTTATTTTTATATGTATATATAATGTTAATTTAAGGTTTTATACGTTTTCTTTCCCAAGGACTGTGACTGCTCCCAGACACTTTACCGAACAGCCTCTCTGGTCTGTAAGACCTTGACACACACCTGGGTCATTTCTGGGGCGTCTAGCTAGTCTGTATGCTATTGTTTCCTCCCATATGAACTTTAGAATCAACCATTCCTGTTCCACAGACATCTTCCTGAAATTATAGTTGATTTCATTGGTTTTAATCTCTTTATGTCTTAGGTTTTTTTTGTTTTGTTTGTTTGTTTGCTTTTCAATATTGCTGGGTGTGGTGACCTGCCTTTAACCCCAGCACTTGGGAAGATGAGGCAGGTGGATTTCTGAGTTCAAGGCCAACCTGGTCTACAAAGCAAGTTCCAAGCCAGCTGGGGTTACATACTGAGACCCTACACCAACACACAAACACCTCAGCAAAACAAAAACAAAACACTTTTTCTTTTCCTCTTTTTTTCTACACACATTTCTACCTTTCTACAGAAATGACCCACGTGTGTGTCAAGCCCTTATACAGTTCAGCATTGTCACCAGTCCTATAGATTGATTTATGATTTATGACAAGGGGAAGTCCTTTGCCTCAGCCATTGCATAAAGATAGCTATTGATTTAGGTCTTTTATGAATATTGAGCAAATTCTTCCCATGGTGCTCCTGTACATGTTAGGTGAATTCACCTCCTGGCACTCATCATTGTGTGACTGGTAGGAGGATCTTGCTTCTAATTATGTGCAATGAAAGTCATTGACTGTGGGGAAGAGTGGTGTGCTCCCTGCACCCCCAATCCTGAATCTAACAAGCTTGTCTAACTCACTCGGTCTAACCATTTTAGATTGTTTTTTGTACAAAAGCACATGGCTCTATTTTTCTGGCTTGTAGGCAAGACCACACTCCACATGCCTCCAGTCCTATGGGTTCCCCAAAACAGACCTACTTTTTTGGAGGAAAAAAAAAAAAAAAGAGTGTATCAAGGATACATGTAGAATTCTTGGTGGATTTTTAGGGGCATAGTGCCAGCACATGCCTCTTTAGAGTTTGTTTCTGCCTCTGCAGACCTCTGTTTCGTAGCCCACCTTGGCCTAGGTTCTTCCCTGGGCCGCTAGACTCAACTTCCTCCTTGAGCCTCTTACCACTTCCTCTCTCTCTCCACCTGTGACCTCGTTTCATTTGCTCCTCTGGGGAACTCTGCAGTTAGCCTCAAACTTCCAGCCCCTGTTCCCACTTAGCCCAAAGGCTAGTCTAGGAAATTCTTACTCTTTTCTCCCTAAATCTGTCTGTGAGGTGGACCAGAAATTCAATGTTAACTCAGAGTATTGTTGTGGAAGTTTATTTTTAGTTGTGTTTAAAATAATTGCTTTTATGCACCGTTGGAAAGAAGGGATGCATAGGTCTTACCATTTTGTATTGTCTGCAGGTGTTGGATTTCCGTGGGAGTTGTTTAATTGCTTATGATCTGCACGTGTTATCAGTAGAACACCTAAGGAGTTCTGAATCAATAAAAACACCTGAGCTCAGATACTTGGGGTTCCACTATGGAGTCTGGCACTGGCCAGGACACTGGTTCTCTCTGCTGAAGTCTAGCAGAGTTTGCAGATATGAATATGCCTTCTTGTCTTCTTTGCTAAGCTGCCACAGTAGGCCAACAACTACAGAGTATAACACAGTTCTCAGAATCTGAGACCCATTCAGAAGTAAAACCCATCTCTAAAGCTGTTTTCCACCATGAAGAAAGAAATTGGGGAAGCAGAGTCCAGGTGGCAGGAGGTGAGGGTCCTGCCTTTTGCCCTTACAAATATGCAGGAAGACAGTGGAAAGGGTAAATAAGTATCATCCCTGAAATTGCAATGGGACAGTGGTCACAGGTGATTGACAGGGTAGCCCAATCATCTGATTGTCACTCCTGGTGCCTGCCTATCAGGCTATGGTGGTTTGAATGAGAATGACCACCATAGGCTCATAGATTTGAATACTTGGTCACCAGTGAGTGACACTATTTGAAAGGATTAGGAGGTGTGGCCTTGTTGGAGAAAGTGTGTCACTGAGTGGGCTTTGGGGTTTCAGAAGCCCAAGCTAGACCCAGTGTCTCTCTCTTCCTGATGCCTGCAGATCTGGATGTACAACTTTCGGCTCCTTCTTCAGCACCATGTCTACCTGCGTGCCACCATGCTTCCCGCCATGATGATAATGGGCTAAACCTCTGAAACTGTAACCCAGCCCTAGCTTAATGCTTCCCTGTATAAGAGATGTTGTGGTCATGGTGTCTCTTCACAGGAACAGAACACTGGCCAAGACACTGGCCCATCTACACCCTTAGATCTCACCAAAGGCACTAGGTGCTCGTGTTACCTTTGAGGTGAATCGGGCTGGTGACCGGAAACCAGTGTCAATGATGACTGCATACAGCTGGTGGCCAGGTGGTGTATCTTCCTCCAAAAAAATATAGCCAGGTTTCTTTTTGTCATGCCGATCTACCCATCTGCTTCTGGTCATCAAACATCCATAAAGAACCAAGAAAAACACACTGAAAATACCGGGAAGCAAGTTGTGTGGGTGACTGTAAACAAAGGAAGAGAAATTAAGGACATTCCTCATGGGAGCTGGCATTCGGGAGAATGTATTAGCTCTGCACACATTCACAAGCTCTCGTTGGTCTGAATGACCATATTTTCAAACACCTGATACTGGTTGAGTGGAAGAGGCCTCTGAAAATACAGAGCAGTTTGTGGTCCATGACCAGCGCCTCACAGCCTGTGATGGTCCTTCAGGGTGACAGAAAGCTAGACCTGCCAGGTCTGAGGAAGTTGTACTGGGAAACTGAGAAAGAATGCCAAGACCCAGGGGTAAGACTCAGTGATAGTGTACTTGCCTAGTAAATGTGAGGCTCTGGGTTTAAGCCTTAGTATGAATGAAAACAACAGAAGAGAGAAGGAAAGAATGTCTCTGAGACATGCTTCACAATGCTGATATGACATTCTGTTCTCCTCCTGCCTCCTCCCAGCTGAGCAAGACAAGAAAGGCTCAACATGTTCCACCGGCTTCTTTTACCTCCTTGGTCCCTGTGAATGAGACTGCTTGCTCTCAACCTGCAGCTTGTATTCACCTGGTCCCTGGTACCGATGCACCAATCCTGACTGGGGGAGCAATCATTCAGCCCCCTTCTGTCTGTAGACCTGCAGAGTGTCATCCACATAAAGTCCCTGCATCTGGGACCATAACACACCCAGACTTGGGCTTTATGGGTATTTGACAAGATTGCAGGGGCCCATGCTGTGTGGGAATGCTGCCTCCCCAGTTCCCTTCATCATCAGCACCACCTCCCCGGTCTCCTGTGTCATCACTCTGACTCCTTCTAAGGATTGGGATGCGCTCCAGGTCCCAGGTTGGTATCCTTCGTTCTTCTTTCAGACCAGGACCGGAACTAGAACCTGGTCACACTTGCTTCTAGCCACACCGCATGATCGCATAGCCTCCTGGTCCCAGCCCATCCTTCTTATTCCTGCAGTACTTCCTGGAACCTCTCAGATGTCACCAGTGCTTCTGGGTGCCATTGGGTGCCATTTTCTGCCTGCAGTAGGCCCCATTGTCCCACGCCTCCTTGTTCACCCATGAATAATGTTGGTGTTTCAGAAACCAGGACTGGAACTGCTGTACTCCAAGCCTTGAGTATGTATGGGTTGGCTGGAAACTTCTCTGGGGCAGCATCAGTTATTACTTACTTGCTACCTATCAGGCCCATCAGCCAGTCTACAAAGCGCCTTGCATAAATGAAGTACAGTTTCATGTTGTACCAATATAAGTGCAAAAAGATACTCAAAGTGGCTTGATCATATTTCAAACTCTAGATACAGTTGTTTGTTATGAAACAGTGGCTATAAAAACATGGTAACTTTTAAACTTAGCATTTAAAATAGAGTAGAGGTTGTCATTGGTAGCGAGGCTGTGATAGTCAGTATAAACCAAGACAAGCAAATTGAGCGAGTGCCGTTTTCCGCTGCTGTGGATAGTAACTAAATAGGTAATAAGTGACCCAGCCTACTCTGAAATATAGCTGAGCTTAAAAGCAAGGAAGACGTTGACTTCCTGGTGTTCATGAGGTTCCTGTTAGATGTAAAGTAAGAACAGTAATATAACATTTAAAGACAATCACTTCCTAATAGCTGTGCTCCAGAAAACAGACAAGTTCCTAAGTGTTAAGTTTAAACTCAGTGGAGCATGGGCGTCTCCTAAGGGGGTCACAAGAACCACACGAAACAAAGTTTTGCTCTTGGAAATGGAACTCACCTCCGAAACTCATCTATGCTGCTCACTTCGAAAGTGGCATTCAGCTTTCTTCTCAGGACCGAGAAAGGCGCAAGGCGGTGGTAGCTAGATGTGGAGAGCAGATCAGAGTGACAAATGTGGGCTAAGTACATCTGACAGTGAGAAGTTGGAAAGAAGAAGCACCAGTCATCCTGATGCTACGAGGTAGAATACTTTGCTGTGTCTTCACGTGGTTATCTGATGCACCACAGAGCCTTAGGTCTGGGTACTGAGACTCAGCTCCCATGGAGCCTGTCCTGAGATGCCAGGCATCAGGCACACTGTCACCTACAGGCAGGTCTGCTACAGTACAGCCCTGCATGAGACAGGTTAGAACTTTATTGTGGATCAGCCTTTGCATAAGCACCTGTCCTGGCCTTACAAGTATCCACATGGCTAAACCTGCCGTGACAGCTACTGTAAATGTTATTTTTGTAAAATATAAGACTCCCTCCTTTTTATCATCCTGCATATAGTTTCTGCCTGTTCTTCCTTTCTGCCCCTGGCTCTTGGGAAGGAGTACTATGCAATAGAGAACAAAGGACTGCTTTCATCAACACTGGAACACTGAACAACTGTCAGTAACTTTCCACCATTGTAAAAGGCTACCTCAAAGCCATAGTAATAAAAGCAACATGGTGTTGGCACACATACACATACAAAAAAAGACACAGACACTGATGGGTTGGAAATAGACAATCTAAACATAAGTCCACACAACTCATCCACTTGATTTTTGGCAAAGATACCAAAAGTGAACACTGAAGAAAAGACAGCATCTTCAACAAATAGTACTGGAAAGATTGAGTGCCTACAATGCAGAAGAGTGAAACTAGGTACTTACCCTTGCCCTCCGTGAAAATCAACTCCAGTGGATTAAAGATTAAAAGGTATAAAGTCTGGGATTCCGAAGCCAATAGAAGAAAAGGTAGCCAGTATTTTATAAGATATAGGCACGGGTAAAAGCTTTCTAAATGGGGCTCCAGTCACTCATGAAATAAGACCAACAATTGACAGGGGAACCTCTGGCAGTAGATGAAGCTGTCAGTTGATTGATGAGGCAGCCTACAGAATGGAGAAAATTTTTGCCAGCTATCATCTGGCAGAGGATTAATACTTAGGTGACACTTTTATGGGACTCCTGACCGTGAGAATGAGTGTTACTCCGACTCAGGTGCCTGCTCTTGGGGCTCTTCTCCTGTTGAGTTGCCATTTTCAATTTTGATATGACAGTTTTTGCTTCATTGTATTACATTTTATTTTGTCATGTTTGCTTGTTATCTCTTAAAAGTCTGTTCTTTTTCTAAGGGGAGACAGAAAGGGAATGGATCCAGAGTGGAGGGAAGATGAGGAGGAACCAGGAGAAGTAGGGGGAGGAACTGTAATCAGGATTTGTTGTATGAGAAAAGACTATTTTCAGTAGAAGAAAAAAATGAAAAAAAAAGTAATGAAATGAAAAAAAATAAAAAGAAAGGTAGAAAAAATCTGCATAATACAAAGAACTAAAAAAAAAAAAAGCCTACCAAACATTAAGAAAACAAACAATGTAATTAAAAATGGGCTATGGATCTGAACAGAGAATTCAAAACAGCATTCAATATCCTTAGCCATCAGGGAATTCCAAATTAAAACTACTTTGAGATTCTATCTCCCCCCCCCCCCCAACAGAATGGCCACTATCAAGAAATCAAATGTGAAAAATGCAGTTGAGACTGTGGGGTAAAGGGAACCCTTGTTCACTGTTCGTAGGAATGGCAATTGGGGCAGTTACTTTGGAAATCAGTGTAGAGATTTCTAAAAACACCACAACTAGGACTACCACAGGACCCAGCGGACCGCTCAAAGGATTCTAGCCTCTATGACAGAGATATCTGCATATCAATGTTCATTTCAGCTCTATTCCTAATAGCCAAGAAATAGAAACAGCTAGCTGTCCATCAGTTGATGAATGGATAATGAAATGTGGTATACATCCACAGTGGAATTCTATTCGGCACTCGAGAAAAATGAAATCTGCAAAAAGATGGCTAGAACTGGAAATTTTTATATGTATGAGTTAAACCAGCCCCAGAATGGCAAATGTCTTGTTTTCTTTCATACACGGATTCTAGTTTCAAATTTTAAGATTTCCATGGTTAGTTGCACTAAGTGCCTGTAGAGGTCAGAAAGAGAGGAGTCACAAGAGGTGACTGCAGGAAAGGTCTTGGAAGGGACAGGAAACACATATGAAAGTTGGGGAGGGCAGTATGGGAGAAAAGGTTCAAATGGGGAGGGGAAAACAGGGTTGGGTTAACCAAACTAAGAATTAAAAAGGGAAGCTTAATTAGCTTACAAAATAAAGATATGATGATGATGATGATGATGACGACGATGATGGTGATGATAGAGTTTGAAATGAGGAACACTGCATGAGTGGGCAAAGCTGTTTCTAGAAGTACCAGATGTAGAACACCTCCCTGTGAGTTATTGGCCAGGGTGTCTCCAGAAGCTCCCAAAACAAAGCAGTACTATTACCATTGCTCTTGGCTCCCCACCAGAACTAGATGGTAAACCATTGCTGAAGTTAGAATATAGGACACAGGGAAATAAGCTGGTTCCCAGTTGGGAGTTTTCTCCCTGCTGACTGGCACTCGTAGGGCTAGAAGCTGTTATTCAGACTTCAGGGCACGAAAAGCCATCACCGATCTTACCTAGTGTTGAACCCTGCTGATCCACTACTGACTTGCCAGGTACTGTATACCTACTGGCGCAATAATGACAAAACTGCTTTGGGGGTAACCAATGGCTTTCTGATTGGATCTGAAGCTCCCTCTACTGTGGGGAACACATGCCTGATACTGTAAAGCTGGGGAAAATCCTACATCTAGGGACATCACAGGCCCTAGAGAGGAGTGTATTATTGATATTTTGCTAAATGAACATGTAGTCAAACTGAGTTCTAAATATGCGTGTTTCTATCAATATATTAGTGTTGCTTTCAATGTTGGCCAGAGAAGCTTGCATTTACAGTGAGCAACAGTTAATGCAAAAACTCCGAACACACCAAAATGCCAAGAAAGTGACTATTGAATGCTCATCCCTAAACGGGACATTTATATGGCCTCCTCCAAGGCCCAGGGAACATTGAGAAGAGGGGGCAGAAAGATGGGTAGGAGCCAGGTGACGCCTAGGGCACTCTAAAATGCTGTCCTCTTGATGTGACACGGCCAGTGCTGTCATGAACACACAGTGGCTGTGGGTACTTGCATAAGACTCCAAGAAAACAGCATCTTCCTGACATAACAGGACAGGCACTCATATGAACTCAAAGAGACCATGGTAACAGTCTGTGCACAGGGTTTACACAGGTTCAAGCCAGATGGGGTCCCAGTGCTGAGACATGGAAGTGGATACCATTTCCCATCGCTAACAAAGAAGCTATTTCCAACGGACAACTGCTTGGCAAGGAAAAATCAGACTTCTCCAATGGGGTTTCACTGTGTGTACAAACACAGTTAGGGGTAGGAAGGCCCATACCCAACAGTAGATGGCTGACACAAAATGAACTCAGTGGTACTTTTGTGGATTCTTTCGTCTTTGAGCATTTTTAAAATCTCACTTATCTTTTGCGAGCGTGCTATTGTGAATTTTGTGTGTGTATGTGTGTGTGGTTTCTTGTGCTTTTTCACTGTTTATTATTTATTTATTTAATTCTGTTTTGGTTTTTATTTGTGTGTTTGTTTTCTAAAAGGAGAGCGAAAGAAGGTGTGGAGTTGGACAGGTGAGCAGGTGGGGAGGTTCCGTAGGGGAATGGGGTAGGGGAAACCATAATCAGAATATATTGTGTAAATCTTTAATTAAAATAAAAAGACACACACACACACACACACACACACAGCGTGAAAGCTGGAGGGGGCCCAGGAGTGAATGTTGAATAAAGAGGGTAGTGTGGAAATAACATGATCAAATGCCTTGCGTACACGTATGAAATTGGCGAAATTTTTTTTTAAATGAATAAAAACTATCCAGCACAGGAAAGGTGACAAATGGTGGTAAATGTCACCATATTAGTAAAATTTGAACATGTTTGACTCCTAACAGGCAGACTCAATGTTCTTCCTGTGACTTAATTGTTCCTAAGAGGGAAAAGATTGTTTGTATTTTAATAACTGTTGGATTTCTACCCTATTGAGAAAGCAAGGACAGCACAAATGAATGGACAAAGCCGATCATAGGATTCTTACGTCTGTGCCGAGATGATAAACCACTTTGGTGACATGTCCCAGGTATCCAAAACAACCAAGAAGACTGCTTATGTCCATGCAAAGATGTCTTTTTCCATGTGATGTCAACTTTGAAACCAAGCTCCTGGGTAGGGAATTTCTTTGCACACAGGAGTGGGGTGGCAGGATTGTAACTGTAGAGAACCTGCCTGCCTGACTGCGGAGTATGCAGTCACAGGATGCCAGCACATCTGTGCTGAGAAATGTGATGGACGTGTGTGCCACCCACGTACCAACTCACTTCTCAGTGGGCACTAGCTACCTGCAACATGCCATTCATCACAGGTGGCTCAGGTAGGAGGCCCAGCGGATGTGAGCCACAAGACTGACATGGGACAGGCACAGCTGACACATTCTGCTAGGGTAGCATCAGTCAAGACTGATTAGCTTTCATGGGTGTGGACCACTCAGGAGGGCCTCAGGGATGGGGACAAATGCAAAAGAAAATAGACTCAGTTGCTAAAACTCTTGGGCTTTTCCTTGGCTGTGTATTCATACCTGCAGTTGACTTTTTCAGGAGAAGTTCCTGGCTGAGGACAGAGACCTTCAGATCTCCATTCTGTCTTATCCCAAAACACACATCGGATCCACTGGAACTGCACTGTATAGTTTACTGCCCCAGCAAGGTATTTGTTAGGAGGTCTCCTGTCATAATCAGCATCTAATAGGGATAAATACCCCACATTGGCTCCTAGAAAAGAGGGAAACATGGGAAGTTTGCAAGGGGCATACTCCATCCCAAATGCAAGTGCCAGGGCAGCTGGGGACAGAGAGACAAAGAGGGAAGAACTGAAAGGTGCATCAGATTCTGCCTACTTCCTGTCTTGGAGAATTTACAATTAAATATGCCCAGACTTTCATTTGTGAGTGCCAGAATGCAAGGAGGGAGAACAGTTGTCTCCAGTGCCACCATATTCCAAGTCCTTCCTGGTGTCCTGAACAAAGGGAACATCCCACCCTGGCACGAATGGAGATAGTACAGCTCCTCCTTATTTGTCATTTAAGCCACTTCTGCTTTTTCTCGGACCATCAGCCACTCTGTCAAATGGTATGCTTCTGGGGACAACACAGAGACCATGTAAGTTTAGTCAATCATCTCCAGAGAAGTTTGATGTTTCAAATATCAAACTTTATTCTCAGGACTCAAGAGACAGAGGCAGGCAGATCTCTGAGTCCCAGGACAGTCAGAACTATACCGAAAAACCTGTCTTGAAAAACAAACAAACAAAAGAAAGTATTTAACGTTCCACTTATTTAAAGTTTTCTCCTGAGATTTTTAAATAAATGGGTTGGGGACAACTAGATATTAGTTGTCTGTAAAAGTATGGAATCACTCAGGAGATGACAAGTGAGTAAGAGAGTTTGCCATGCAAGCATAAGTTCATGAGTTCAAATCCCCAGAACCTGCATAAAATTGATGGGGGGTCAACCCATTTGCTTGTAATCCCACCCAGCGCTATGGTAGAGAGTAATAGAACAGGGCACTAAGCTTCTTCCTCTGCCCACACGTGTGCATAAACCACATTCATCACACACTTATATCACACACTCTCACACACAATAAATGAATGAATGGATGGATGGATGAATTTGGACCACCCTTCATGCTACATCATAATATAATAATCTTCATACCGTGCAATAATAAATAGTTGGTCAGAGATGCAAAATGATAAAACACTAACACTGAACCACTGCTAAAAGACATGCAAATGATTTCTCTTAAAAGGCAGATATAGGAAACGATTTCTAACAACGGCCCCAAATCTAAGAGTCCTCCTCATCAGAGAGACGTCTCTTTGTAATAGATGGAGACAATGGCAGAAACCCACGAGGGGTTAAATGCAGTGAACATGTGATGGTGGATGCCCCGCCCCAGTGGACACATCTACAGCACACTTTCTGCACCTAAGGCTCAAGGAACATTGTGGAAGGGTGGGCGGGAAGACGCAAGAGCCGGAGCATCAGGAAATCTTCTGTGAGAGTGTGTGTCTCTTAGAAATGGCAAGGAGGCGTCAACCACGATACCGCAAAACAAGGCTGCCTACACTAGACCTGGGAAAGTACAGCACCAACAGACCGGCTTCATGGAAGGGGCCCGATCTCATGGGGTCCTATGCTTAGACAAAGAACCATGGACAACAAGTGAGTGATGAGTGAGAGAATTAGCCTTCCTCAAGGATGAGCCACCTAATTTGTTTTCAATATTAAGTGGTCAGCCTTGGAATCCATCTCTTTCTCTCTCTCTCTATTTATCTATTTACCTGTTTATCTAAACAGAGCACTAAATGGATTGAGCAAGTGTATATACTTAGTGTATGTATGTGTGTGTATGTGTATATGTATGTGTACATATATACATATATGTATATACGCATATATGTATATATATTTATACATACATACATGTATATATGTATACATGTATGATATAGTGCATATGCATATAAGTGTAAATACTTATATACTTAGATATGTGTGTGCACGCTGTGTGTGTGTGTGTGTGTGTGTGTAAAACAAAAGCACTTAAAGCCATGATTTGAAGACAAAGCAAGGGGATCGTGGGATGGATTAAAGGGAGGAAAATGAAGTGGGAAAACAATACAAAAGTATATGAATTAAAACAAGGCTGATGAGAATGTTTCAAGCTGTGCACTGTGGTGCAGACTCGGATGTTGACGCAACCAAGAGAGGAAAACACTGCCACGAACGCACAGGCCACAGCAGGCCCTCAGCACATAAAGAGAACTGAAAGCTCAAAGACTTCACGTCCACTGACCTTTCCGTGGGACAGCAGGGACATAAATGTGTACAGTCTGCTCATCCCAGAAGTAGAGTTGCTTCACAAGAAAATCAGAGGGCGTGGCTTTCTCAGAGAACCTAGAGGCAAACACGAAACAGTGAAGCACACTTTTCTCGTCTGTCTATCCTTTAGTTATGTACTTGTGACAAATGTCCTTTGCCTAGCAAGGGATGGTTGGAGGTAGCCAGGGCTAAAGAATCAATGTGCCTATCCTGATACACTTAATCTCTTAAGAACCTTCCCCACAGGCGTGATAATTTATCCCTTATCTCTGTGAAGAACAGACCAAAACCAAAATCAAAACAAAACCTACTTCAGGGAAAGGCAAGAATAATATCCAGCCCTATTCGTGGGAAGAGGACAAACATCTGGCTGTATGCCAAGGAACAGGATGTATGTACACTTATCTGCACTAATGCTTCCCCATATTGTTGGGAAGTGGGGAATTGGCAGATGGGTAACAGAGGCTCCAACTAGTCAGGTACAGGAAGTTTCTTTTGTGTGTGACTTTGAAGAATTAAGTGAAAAGATTCAGAGATTCTTTAAGCAAATGGAAACTCTCTCACACCCGATGGCTCGGCTCACTGGCAGGTAGAGTCAGCCAGTGAAGGGGCTCAGCATGTGTGGAGTCTTCTGCCCAGCACTAACATGACACCTACCTTTTCTCCCCGGTCCCCTCCAGCCAGTCCCTGGGTCAAGCAGGTGCGGTGGAAGCACTGACATCTGCCCAACACATGGACACTCCGAGGACAGAAAGACCCAGGGCTTCTCCTAAAAAACACTGTCCGCCCCCACCTGCTACTCAGTCACTAGGATGGCTTCTAGCAATGCTTTCAGCCTGAGAGTTCAAAGAATCTCCAATAGCCTTTCCACATAGTCTAGCCACTAAATGAGACCAACCTAATCTTACGTATGTAACTTTGAACACATTTTCTCCCCAGGGGGGAAAAACAGAGTAAAGAAGCAACTGGGAGAGGGAATGATAGAATAATTCTAGCCCAGGTCTGTACTGTGTTATTATCAGATTTCTTTCTCTCTTTCTATTTTCTTTTCTTTTTCAAGACAGGATTTCTCTGTTCTAACTCTAGCTGTCCTGGAACTTATGCTCTCTGTAGACCAGGCTGGCCTTGAACTCAACAGAGATCCATCTGGCTCCGGCTCCCAAGTGCTGGGATTAAAGGTGTATACCACCACTGCCTGGCTGTGCTATCAGATTGCTAAATGAGGTCACACATAGTATGACTCAATCTCAGGTGTTTCTCGTTCTAGTTAACAGGCAAGAATCCAAATTTAAAAAAAGTTTGGAAGCTCATTGTCTAAACAGCTACATACACACATACATATGCATGTATAATAAAATTTCTTTAGACAATGACCCTCATTATTGCTTTAAAACTAATACACTCTTTTGCTCACAAAAAGCCTTAAGGACACTCCACTGTGCTGTGATCTCATGGCCCCTTAGCTGGTACCTTCACACACCTGACTAACATCATGACGGGAAAGGCTCTTGTATCAGGCTTAGAGAATTCGACGCGGATCTGCAAAGATTCCTGGGGCTTTCCAGAAAGCCCAACGAACCGGTGGAGATTCACCTCATTTCGAAGCAACGCAAACACGGTTGAATTTCCCTTGTGCTGTCATTGGAAAGAAAACAAGTCAGGCAAAGTAAATGCATTAAAAAGCAGCCGGCACAGCTGAAAAGAAACAGAGGCAAGGAGACGGTTCTCTTTACCGGATGGTCTTCCTCCCCAAACTCCACAGTCACAGGTGTCTTCAGCTGTCCTCTGAGGGCCAGTCTTCTGCTCTCGCAGCTATAGAGCTTGAGGCTCACCATGCCTCCCACCTTGGGGAACCAAGAAAATGAAGCCAATGGTTGACTCAAAGGAGAAAAGCAGACGGGCATGGTAGCGCACACCTTTAGTCCCAGCTCTCCCTGCAGGCAGAGGCAGGTGGATCTCTGTGAGTTCGAGGCCAGCTTGGTGTACATAGTGAATTCCAAGATGGCTGAGCTATGTAGAGAGACCCTGCCTCGGAAACAAAGACAAAAACAAAAAGCAAAGAGAGGGAGAGAAAAGCAGGAAGTGATTGGAGTCGTACTGTCTTTTTAGTTCTGACCAAACAAAACAGATTCAATGACGTAGGTTGGCAGGATTTGGTGTGTATGTGTGGGGGGGGCAGATTTAATGCTTCTTGTATGTTTTTCTTGCTAAAATGGTAACTTTTTAAGTTAAACATAAATGTTAAGTGCTGTTATAGAAAAAGTTTCTGAGACAAGTATGGTGATGTCAGCCTTTGGTCCCAGCACTCAGGAGGCAGAGGCAGGTGGGTCTCTGCGACTTCAGTGGCTACAGGGTGAGACCTTGTCTCATTTTAAAAGGAGAAGAAGGAGGAAGAGGGGCAGGAGGAGGACTTGTGTATGGTTAACTTGTATATCCATCCATTAAGCATTGGTCAGGTGCTCCATTGAGCTCAGTAGCTGAGCTGCGCAGGAAGGCAGATGTGAAATGCAGAGCACAGTGCACACCACCGCCCTGCCCTTTCTGACCCACATGATCCACAGACCCAGGGCACTTGTGGATTCTGAAAGTAGATACTCACGCGAAAGCTCAAAGATCTGGGAAGTCCTCCCTAACTTCCACACCCCTACCAGGGTGGTCCACATACACATCTCTGTTAGTGCGGAGCTCGGGTTTTGTTCTGATTGAACTCTGTGTTAATTTTAGGAATGATGAAACCTGTCTAATGCACAGCCACTCCACCATGGGTTCAAGTGCTCTACTCCCTAACACAGATTAGACACCCAACAATGAACACTGGATGGATCCACCTATCAGAGGCCAAGGAGCCCTAATTCTGCTTAAGACTTTTCTGGAGAAATTTGTGAAGACAAAAGACCAAAAATAAAAGCAGAAATTCTGATGCTTGAACAACCAGGCCATGGTCACTGGGAGTCTGACCTCAGTGACCTGGAGCATCTTAGGCAAACAACTAGAGCTTAACTCCTAATGACCCCATGGCACGTTAGCTCAAATGGCCAGAGTCAAAAGCACAATTTGTGCTGTACTAATTAACAAGAGTGTGAGAAGTCCGCCTACCTACCTAGAAATGGACCTCATACTAACAGCTCGGGAGGTGAAACTTAACACTTCCTTGTTGCACTTGTCCACAGCGCCTCTAGTGGTATAATTTAATAAGTCTTCTCTTCCCATATCTGACCTTGTCTCTGGAAAATACATTTCCCACCTGCTTGTCATCGGCCTTCTAGAGGTCACCTGGGACACAGCAAAGGTGATCTTTAGCCACTGTAAAGTGGCTTGTCTTTAGAACCTAAGACAATGGGCAAGCGTGCCAACCTATTCTCTTAGTAATCGTGAGAGTCGAGTCACTGAAAATTTAAAACTGCCATTAGAAGTGGCCACATACTGTACCTGTCCAGAAGCTCGGCCCTCTGGATAAGGGCTCTTCGTGAAGAACATGAGCTGGCTGATGTAGCACGGGCTTTGTGTTTCCTCTTGAGCAGGACTGTGCAAGGCCAGGCCACCAGGGAAATGGAGTTGGATGAAGCCTGGGTTCTGGATAGAACTCTGACGGCTATGATGGAGAAGGGTCCAGAACTCCATCTGCCCAGCGCTTATGTGAAGCTGATGCTGGTGGCTCAAGGAGAGACAGGCCTGCAGCAGAGGTCACAGTGAGGAGGATGTTTGCAAGGTGAATGAGCAAATAGATACAAAACATAAAAGTCATATCACTAAAAGCACAAATAGTTTTTTCCCCTGTTTTGGTGCATCTTCACGAATGTGTTATTTTATTTTGGTTTTGTTTCTTAATTGCTATGTTTTTTGGTGCTTCCTAGTTCATAAGGAGAGTTTTGATTGTATGATTACCTTTCAAAACCTTTAGGTCAGTTGATGTGTGCCCAAGCCTGGGGCTTTAGTACAGGTTCAGATGCAAGACACGTTCACATGTACACGTGAGCAGTAATGACAACTGTCAGGTTCAAATACAGTATTATTTGCTTTATAGTTTCCAAAGTATTTTATTAGATAAACCAGCAAGCTTGGGTGGAAGGGATGCCATGCAGGAGAAAAGGAAAGAAAAACATCTAACCCTAACTCACCGCTCCCTCAGATCATCGGCTGTTTCACAAGATCAAAATGAAATATCCAAGACAACATCTCAAAAATCAGTGCAGTGGAAACAGGTAAAGTGAAACAGGTTTTTATGCAGTCATAGATCAACAGCGCTACTTTTTAAAGCTAAGGTGTACAAGCAGTCATTTGTGTGATTTCATGTCGTTCTGCAGAAAATAAAGTGTGCCCCAGAATCCCAAGTGAAAATCCACCAGAACACTGGACGCATAACACTACTTCCACAAAACACTTGACATTCCAAATGAATATTTCCAGATGCTCAGCTACCACCAGAACTGAAGCTCAGCTCTTCAGAAAGGCAATCTAATTTTCACAGGGAGAAGGCTAATGTGTGGTAAGGGAGCAGCTGGCTTTTTGGTTTTTTTTTTTTTTTTTTGCATGTGTGTGTCTGTGTCTGTGTTTGTGCATCTGTGTCTGTGTGTCTGTCTATCTGTCTCTTCTCTCTCTCTCTCTCTCTCTCTCTCTCTCTCTCTGTGTTTATGCTGGGGATGGAACCAAGGGTCTTGTGCATGCCAAGCACATGTTCTAGCTCTGAGCCGCACCCAGGCCTGCATTTGCATTCCCATGGGTGGATAGAGCATCTTACTAGTAACATGTCGGAGATGATCTTCATGCCTTCTTCTTGCAGATAGTCCTCATTTCTCACTTCTTCTTTGGCGGCTTCCCAGACTCCAGCGACGAGAAGGATAAGTTCAACTCTCAGTTTTTTGTTGACCAGAAACTTCCTGGAGAGTTGACCTTGAGCAAGGAACATCTGGGCATATTTGAGGATGCGCACGGCGCTTATCAAGCTCAACTGCATGGGAAGAGGAGATGGGGTCAGATGTCCCCCAAATGTCTTGCTTCTTTCGCTGTTTCTAGGGATTGAGATGATTCAACACCGAGCCAGGGCAACAGAACCCAGCTCATGTTTTGTGTTAGGTGACGAGTAGACAACATTCCTACAACTGTTTGCTCTAGGGTGTTCAGCTTCTCCATTCACAAAAACGAGCAAGGGAAAAGAACAGTTCCCTTAGAGCTCTTTGTGTTTTAAGCTGGTATGCATTAGGCTAATGGCAGGGCTTAGCATACTTTTAAAGACTATCTTTCCACGTTTAACTTCATTCATCAGTGCCTACAAGACATGGATTAAATATTTCCTTCTTTGGTCTTTAGCAGCTTCTAGCAACTGCTAATAAGTGTGTGTTGTGAAACAGAGTAGATTCTGCGTTCTGATAGTCACAATAATCCACTCAGTAATGAAAAGTGGCTTAGAAAGAGCCTTTAAAATAAAACTTCTCCCCCAAATATAAAAAATAAGCTAGTTTGGAAGTTAATATTCTAAATGTGTGTGTGTGTCTGTGTGTGTGTGTGTGTGTGTGTCTGTGTGAACACGGATGCATACAGAGGCTGGAGGTCAATGCCAGATGTCTTTCTCAATCGCTTTCCACTAGGCCTCACCAATTGGTTGGACCAGCAAGGTCCAGGCATCTCCTTGCCTCTGCTTCTCCAGTTGTAGGAGTGTAGGTATGACTTACTATGCTTGGCTTTCTACACAGGTGCTGGGGATGTAAACTCAGGTTCCTTGCTTGTGCAGAAAGTACTTTACAGGCTAAGACATCTTCTCAGCTCCTGGAGGAACATTTAAACTACTTACAGAGCTAAAGTCAAAGAAGGGGTTAAAATTTAAAGAACTGTAATCCATCAAAACACATAAGGAGTTTTATGTCCGGTTTTTGCACTGAGCATTTTTTAAACAACAACATATACCAGGCATGGTTACTTCAGGAATGGCAACCATGTTCAGCTTCATTTTTGAGAGATGCACAAGGGGACTATGGGCAGGGATGGGTTGATCTCTACCACGTTACCCTCCTGAGACTTCTGAGGGGTCATGTCTGGGCAGGAACTGTACACCCCAGCCCTGGAGTTCAGATGAGGCTGCATGTGCAGCACTCAGCAGGAGAATGTGTGGAATAGTGGTGTCCTCATGGAAATGGTCACACAGAAGCTGTGGGTTGAGGGTGTTTGGAACACCAAGCCCTGAAATGAGGAGCTGGCAGGATCCCTAGACCCTCCCTTTTGCAGTCTCTGCTGATACCACAAGCCACAGCAAAACTCCACCCCCTTCAAGGGGCGGGCTATAATTGGCAGAATTGCTTACCTAAAGGTCTATCCCAGCATCCCTGTCTCAACCAATGACCTTACCCTTGAATACCAAAAGACCCTCCCTAGCCCCCAACCCGATAAATGTAGGATCCTCGCATTAAAGGGGGCGGGAATGTTCCACTGACAACATTCCCGTAATTCCTTGTGTTCCCTGACCTGTGACCCATCTGGATATGATGACCTACATCCTGTGCTTTCCTTCCCCAGGGCTATGCTAAGTGGCCATATGGTCTAGCCATGTGCTGGGAAGGGAAGCAGGACCCTTCAGGAACAGAGGGAGAGAAACACCTAGCATGGAATGAAGCTTACCACTTCCAGGGTGACATCTCTGACATGTGACACACCTTATTCATGTTCTCCCCTGAATCAAGAGGCCATAGAGTGGAGATGTCAGAGGCGTGAGAATAAAGGAGGGGGAGGTTGAGTCTCCAGGAGAAGATCACTCACAAAACACCTTCACTGCATTCAGCTGCTCAGACACCAGGGTTCTTTTTTGTAGCAGTTAACATTACTTTAACATAGTTTGTAGCTCAGGGGAATCAGAGTTAGAAGACAGATGTGTCCCCATTCCCAGTTCAAGTGCTATGTTTATGTGGAGTCAAATGAACTGTCATCAGACACCTGAGGGTTTCATGGGGATTATGTCACTCGAAACCAGCTTCGATGAGAATGTAATATTTTCAAAGGAGAATAAATAGCCTGTTCCAGGTTAAGAGAAAACTTACTACTTCAGGAACATGAGAACCATCCAGAGCAACAGAACACAGAAGGGATGGCGTGCAAGGGGAGGTACAGAGATAAAGAGCTGGGCCAGGTGAGGTCTTTGTGTGCGATGTGGAGAGCCTAAACGTTATCTGTAATGTGGGGAGCCATCAGGCATCTTAGGATCCAGGTGGCAGGACCAGATGTGTTTTATGAAGGCAGCTCTTCAAGAAGAGAGGTGTGTGTGCTCAAGGGAAGTCCAGCCTCCCTCCCCAGCACTGGTGTGATTGGTGCCCAGCATTCAAGATGAAGGTGAGACCTAGGGAGAATGGTGGGAAACAGGTGACAGGGGTACCAATTGTCACTCACTCATTATACTTCTCTCTCTGCTGTCATGGTACTTACACTCCAGTGAGGGGAAGGAGAGCAATACAGAAATACACAGGATGGTGTTAAGTGCAAAAGTACCAAAGGAGGGGACCCAGGCAACAAGGAAGGCAGGTGCTGGGTGGCTTCTGTGAGGAAGAAACCCTTGAGCTGACTGTCTAAGGGCCGTTCTCAGCTCTCCGTTGAGCCAAAGGTCCAGCGCAACAGGAGAAGGATAATTGCCCTAGTTACAGGCCAGGATAAACCAAGAGTATGGTTGGTCAAAAGAGACAAAGACCCAGGTGAAGAGGTATAGGTCAGAAGGAGCCAAAGCATGCAGGCCATGTCGAGATGTTTGTGTGTTACTGAATGTGTAATACAGAGCTATAGAATGGCATTAAGAGATAGGACTAACTGATTCAGGCTTTCCACAGTAATGCTCTGACCGCTGTTTGTGGCAAATGTTATCAAGATGGCCGAAAAGGAGCAGAGAAAGTGGGGAGAGAGATTCTCAGCCTGAAGAAAAGACGACCAGCTTGTAGGTTAGCGGGGAGCAGGAGAGACGGCAAAGACAGGGAGATTCTCCTTACATCTTTTGAAAGGAAGAATGGACTAGTACCATTATACTCGATGGATGCAGGAAACAAAGGATGCCCAGGTGACCTTGGGAGCGTTGACTTGATTCTGAATAGCAGTGCTGTATGAAATACACAGTCTGATACTATCATGACGATTTAAGGCTAATAAACTAGAGGAGGTCACAAGGAGAGAATGTTATCATGGGAGGACTCCGTGCTGAACCGCTAACCGTGTCAACGTAAGGGAAGGCAGCAACTGAACAGCCCCAGATGTCGACCAAAAACTGAATTATGAGGTCGTGACACGGGAGACTCTGTGGCATGTCTTGTGAAGGAAAGAGGACAAACAGAGCTGCCTAGTGGGATTGAAAGTATGGGGCCCTTTCAGGTTCAGCATCAACCATGCAATAGGTAATGCTGCAGGAGGAAAAGCAGGCACTGACACAGTAAGTTGGGGCGCCACCTCAATGCTCTCGCTTACAGAGGTGCCTAGAAGTGAAAGCCACGGGAAGAGGGTGTGACATTACCAGATAGGTATGTAAAGAAATAAGTTTGAGTCTTAACGTGCCCTGGGGTCATTTAGAAGAGGGCTAAAAGAAGCAGTAGCAGAGCATGGCCAACCTAAGGAGACAACCCCTGGAGGACAGTATGACAGAGGAGGGACTGTCAGCACCGGCCGCCTAGGCTGGACATGTTCCAACCCCAGGGACATCAGTCACACAGGCTGGACTGGCGCTGCACAGGGTGGCAGTGGATAGGTTCCCAAGCACAGATGGAGGAAGGATGCTTGCTGGGAGCCAGGTATTTTGTTTTCCAGTGGCAGGGTGTGATGACAGATAAGACGTAACTGCAGTGAGATTTGCTGTCTGGTACATGAGTTCTTCTGTCGTCTTTCAAAGAACAGCATAGGGAAGACAGCTATTAAAGGACTCCGGGGAGTGTCAGAGATTTGAGAAAACAAACAGGTGTGACCACGGGGAAATCCAATACCACAATATTACTAATAAAGAACAATCTGACCAACAAACTGATTCATACCATGGGATGCGGGGGAGGGGGGCACTTGATACCCTTTCCTACTTCTATTTCTATATGAAGGAAAGGTCTTCAGGCATGGCTTCGGGTGGATAATGCTGTTCAGAGGAACACTTAGGGGAAAGTCCTGCCTCTAATCTCAATGTCAAAATACAATGTTGGATCGTATATTTATCAAGTCCTGATCATGGCCTTTATAATTATGCGAAATCCAGGAAAGTACAATGAGAAAGAAATAGCACTTACCTTATTAGGAAGGCTTATGAGGTCTCTCAATATATGAATAGAATCCATCATTGCTTCCTAACAACAGAAACAAACCAAGAAATGAGAGAGAGAGAGAGAGAGAGAGAGAGAGAGAGAGATAGAGAGAGAGAGAGGGAGAGGGAGAGGGAGGGAGGGAGGTTATTTCAAATGCAGCTTGCTTATGGAGAAATGGAGCATATATTGTGTTTTTCTAGGAAGAGGCTTCCTAAAGGTGAGTCCTTCCATAGCAAGACCATGACCTTGGTCTCAAAGTTTCCTTCCAGGCCAGCATTTATCTGGTGTGCCTCTGCCCAGCCTCACCAGACTCTTGTAGGAGACTGACATGATAGACATTGAAATAACGGGACAGAACTAAATGGAATTTGAAAGAAGGGGCAGGGAAAATGGCAGAGGAAGGAAAATTATTAGGTCTAGTAGGGCATCTGGTAATTCTAGTGAGGCAAGGTACGTTCTTTGTCGACACAGATGCTCTCTAGTGACCATTACAAAGTGGAATTGCAGAAATGCTGTAAGGTCAGTAACCTTTGAGTCTATGGCCACTTATTAAGAAATTGTACTTAGAGCAGGAAAGACGGCTCAGTGGTTAAGTGCTCTGGCTGCTCTTCCAGAGGACCTGGGTTTAATTCCCAGCACCCACATGGTGGCTCACAACCACCTGTAACTCCAGTTCTGGGGGATCCCATGCTCACTTCTGGCCTCCATGGGCACCAGATATGCAAGTGTGGAGACATACACACAGGCAAAATGCCCATACACATGAAATTAATAAATCTTTGAAAACTAAAAAAAAAAAAAAATCATGTTTACTAAAAAGGAAATTCCGTACAATTTTGCTTTATCCTTTTGCTTATGGTTGTTAACAGAATAAAAAAAAATCAGGCTTATAAATATTTCTATTCATTGAAACATTAGGAGAGTTATCTATAATGGTGACCGAGTGGTATCGCTTTCTATGTTACAAAGCAGAAGTGTTCCCAGGAGCCTAGCTGCCTTCATACCTGGTCTCCTTTCTTGCCTGGATTTTATGAGCAAAAACCCTTGCTGAGGAGCCAACTATTCAGAGTTCTGCTGGTGTCCGGGTTTATAGACACTGACCTTGCCCTGTTCAGGGACATACCTGATCTGTAAAAGGCACTTTGCATGCTGAAGAAATTAATACATCCTGAATTTGTGACCATTGGCCACACAAGGAAGTGTTTCTGTCCTTCATATACAAACGACTCAGGATCCCAGTGATCATGTTGACGTAGTTCCTGATTTCTGTGTAACTTCCCACTAGCTGGAGAGAAGACAGGTGTTCCAGGGTGGAGTTGTATCTGAAAGAAACACAGAATATGATGATGATTGGATGATACCATCAAACTTTACTTTGCCAAATGGAGTTTATTCTTGAGTGAATCTGAGCCAAAAGAGAATGACATTGGTCTAGTAGGAGAAACCCAAATCACACGATTAGATGTGATGCTAAAATCCTAATAACACAATCTTCACGACCAGAGAAGAAATGTGGCCTGGAGCCAAGACACAATGGCTAGAGCTGGCTGAAGCAGTTCAGGCAGCCTAACCGTTAAAAGCTCATAGAGCCCAGACCCAAATTAGAATGGAAATAAGCACCGTATTTATGGACGCTTATAAAATCACAAATTTATGACTTCAGATTTTAATTATTGGGCATTTTACTTATTTATAATGGCATGATCAACTTACTTGCACCTGAAAAGGCAATGTAATGTCTTAGACAGAGCTCATGGGGCTAATGCCTTTCCAGCCCTTGCTCTACACTGTCCTTGTCATATGACTGTAAGACAAAATTTACTTGAGCAACTCAGCCTCAATTTCCAAAGGTAAAAATCGTCCAACTAAATAAAATGCTTGGTGAGCAATGGATCACATACTAAGCACGTATGACATGTAAATGACTAAAGACTGTGGGAAGCCAGGCAAAGGAGAAAAACACACGAAGTCTAAGCAGAAACAGCACAGACTGTGCAATTAGGAAAACTGTTTCACAGATTTAATCTCCGTAAGTCAATAAACATACAGACAAAACGCCAAGTGAACAAAAGCAACTACAGTAAGCTTTGGAAAACGGGCCCATACCCAGAGAGGCACAATGTAGTATACAAAACATCCAGCTTTCAGTGAAATCTTATGAGATTGCCAAAGAAACTAAAGTCCAACTTTAGCACAGGAAAAATAATAGACAATAGAAACTTCCTATGAGAGAAAACCCAAATTATGGACTGAGCAAAGACTTCAAAGCAGGAATCATAAATATTCTCAAAGAACTAAAATAAAAAAAAAAACCCTAATTTTGAAATTTGAATGAAGATAGTATGGTGATTAATCAAATATAGAGTAACAACAAAGAAAAGCTATAAATTTGCTATAAAATCAAATGGAATCTTTGGAGCTAACCATACAATAACAATAACGGAAATTCACTGGAGAGTTTGAAAGAGCAAATTTGAGAAAAACGACTGTGAATTTGTGGACAGAACAATAGAGATAATGAACAATAAGCAAGAAAAAAATAAGAAGAACATGAACATAGATTTGCTCACTTGAACAAATGCTGGATAGCAAGTTCACAGATTATATTTTTTCTTTCTTTTCTTAACTTAAATCTATTGCATAAGATAATGTCTATAAATGTATGCTTGAATCTGTAGCAGGTAGGAATGTGGTTTAATAGTAACAACCTGAGAAGGAAGCTGGGAATGAAGGTTGGAAATGAAGAAATGATCTTGCACAGCAACTGGGATCTATAGGAAGATACGAAGACAACCGAGAAAAGACATTATACTTCATACTACCTCTGAAATACACTACTCCCTTCTTTTCTAGAAAGAGTAGACTATATACAATAATAATTATAATATTATGCCTTAGGTTCCTTCCTTGTTGCTCTGGTAAAAGTAACCTAAAGAGAAATTATGTGTTCTGCCTCATGGTTCAAGAGTATAGCAAGCAAAAGCTATGGAAGAATTCTGCTCACTGGCTTGTTCCCAGTGACTTGCTCAGCCTGCTTTCTTACACAGCCCAGGGCCACCTGCCTGGGGTGGCACCACCCACAGTGGGCTGGGTCTTCCACATCAGTCATTAATCATGAGAATGTCCCCACAGGCTTGTCTACAGCCAATCTGATGGCAACATTTTCTCAATTAAGGTTCTTTCTTCACAGACGACTTCAGTTTGTGCCAAGCTGACACAAAAACTAAGTGGTACAATTAGCAGAGAGGAAAAGGGCTAGCCTCAGCCAATGCTGGTGGGGATACCAAATGATGCAGCTACTCTGGAGAAGCGCTAAGCAAGAGATATAGTTTGACCAAGTGGTTCTACCCTTGGGAAATGAGAATGCTCACCTACACAAAGGCTTGCAGAAGAATCTTCATGATAACCTGACTTACTACAGACAAATATACAGGCAACATCACATCTTCAGTGTTTAAAAAAAAATGAAGCACTACAATAAATGTTATTCAGCAATAAGAAATGAGGAACTGATCCACAGCACACCATGGATGAAACTCAGTAATAACATATTAAATGAAGAAAAGTACTCAGCAGCACATTTTTCAATATCCCATTGATATGAAATTTCTAGAATAGGCAAATCTTTAGACATAAAGCAGATTTTGGTTTTGGGGGGGTTGGGAGGTAGAAGTTGGGGTGTTGATGCAGGAGTGACTGCTGTTTAGTACAAAGGGGTTATGATGACCAAGTGTTCCCAAACTAGATCATGCTAAGGGCCACAGTGCTCTGTAAGTGTGAGGAATTTCAGTGCATGAGCTAAATAATATGTAAATGATGCCCCAGTTAAACTGTCTAAGGGGGTGGAGAGATGGCTCAGTGGTTAAGAGTGCTTGCTCCTCTTCCAGAAGACCCAAATTCAGTTCCCAACACCCATGTAGGGACTCATAACTACCTCTATTCCAGCTTCAGGGAATCCAGAGCCTTCTTAGGAGCTCTTCAGGTACCCACAAACATGTAGGGTGCACACATATACACACACACCCCACCCCACCCAGCAAAGATGCATAAATAAAAATAAATCTTCTTTGTTTGTTCATTTGTTTTGTTTTGTTTTGTTGAGACAGGGCTTCTCTGTTGTAACTCTGGCTGTCCTGGAACTCACTCTGTAGACCAGGCTGGACTTGAGCTCACAGATATCTGCCTGCCTCTGCCTCCTGGCAAAAATAAATCTTAAACACTTGTTTAAAAAAGAAGAGAAGGAGCCTCACAGGCCCTGAAACGCATGCACAGTGCCATGCAAGCGATGCTTAACGGGCTGGGTGTGGGAAAACCCTGGCTTTTGCCCAGCATGAGAAGACCAATTACTGCTGTTCTCTCAGTCTGGCTCTTTGCCATATCCCCAGGAAATACCAGCTCTGCTGTAGGGTGTCTAGGTAGCCCCCTATTACTTACAGGTCCTTGTCGGAGCAGTTGCTTCCATGGTAACGGGGTAGCACAGTCACCGCCACAGTGCACGGCTGCACCTTGGAGCCTTGGCCATCTGTGATCTCCATAGAAACAATGACTGTGAGGGAGTATGACGGAGGAGGGTCATGAACACATGTCTGTAGAGACTTGTCTTCCCACTTAATGGGACGGGGGAAGAAGGGGTGCTGCCACAAGCTATCATACAAAGTATACATTTCTATAATTTATAATGTATAATCGCCACTGAGTCATCTCTCCATCCCCATGGTTATGACTTGTTTATAAGGAGCTCAAAAATAAGGTACAGTATGAGATAAGACCTCAAGATTCTTCTGTCCTGGGAGAGCTCTCACATTATACAAAGGGAGGATACCAACAAATCAGTAAATAGAATCTCTCTGTTAAGCAAAACTATGAGCTAGAGTGGTAATGGGTTCTTTTTTCCTAAGATTTATTTATTGATTTTTATCGAAAATAATTTGTTCATCAATATATTCTGATTACAGTCGCCACTCCTTCCAGGTCCTCCCCACCTCTCCACCCATCCAAATCCACACCCTTTCTTGCCCTCTCTTACTAGAAAACAAACAGGTACCTAAGAAAAGAAAAGAAATAAAACAAAAGCAAGCAAACCTGAATAGGACAAAACAAACAAAAAAGCTAAAGACAAAGTCAAAGAAACACATATAGATGCAGAGATACATACATTAACACAGAGAGAGAGAGAGAGAGAACACTCATTAAAATACAAAACCAGAAACCATAATATGTAAACAAAAGACCTATAGGGTTTAAATGAATGCCCAGACAGAGCTATACTCATAGATAATGTCCTGCTCAGCCATCATCAGGGAAGTTTTCTCCTGCAACAGATGGGAACAAATGCAGAGACCCTTGACTGGACAATGTGCAGAGAGTGAGAGACCTTGGGACACTCAGTCCTAAATGGGATGTCTCCATCAAATCCCTCCCCTCAGGGCTCAGGGAACTCTGTGGATGAGCAGGTGGGAAAGACGGTCAGAGCCAGTGGGGATGGAAGCCACCAAGGAAACAGCTCTTTTAGATACAACAGGATTGATGCACATATGAACTCACGGTGACTCATAACATGCAGGGGGATCTTCACAGGTCCTAAGCCAGGTGTGTCCTAGCACTGATGGGAATATCTCTCAATTGGTGACCGCTTGCAAAGGAAAAATTTGTTTTCTTCAATGGTGTCTCACTGGGTAGACAAACCACACTTAAGGTCAGGTCCCATGCCCAGCAGTAGATGGTCAACGAAAAATGAACTTAATAGAATTTTTAGGGTTTTTTTTCTCATAAAGAATTATTTTTAATTATGTGTATGTATGTATGTCTGAGTCAGGGTGTACGCATGTGAGTGCAGGTACTCTTGGAGGCCAGAAGAGGGCACTGCATCCCATGAAGCTGAGGCTACATGCAGGTGTGAACCTCACAACTGGGATACTGAGAACCAAACTCAGATCTTCTCCAAGAGAAGATCTCTTAACCACGGAGTCATCTCTCCATCCCCATGGTAATGGCTTGTTTACAAGGAGTTCAAAAATAAGGCACAGTATGAGAAAAGACCTCAAGAGTCTTCTGTCCTGGGAGAGCTCTCACAGCCCAGCCTGAGATCTGAGCACCAAAGTAAGATCAGTGAATGCTCACCAGACAGGGATACAGGGGGTGTCACAGAGGGCAGACACACAGATGCCATAACCATGTGCTGCAGGAGCCAGGGGTAAGTCATCATCCACCCACAAGGTTATGATAAGCAGGACCATCTCTCCCACCAAGTGTAGCCCTGTCCACCAAAAATATAAAGGACTCTGAAATGGGGATACCAGGGCCATAGGGAGTCTAAACTCTGAGATGGACAGCCAGGCACTGGTGTTTTATTTTAACTAGTTCATAAATGATGGGGGCAGATTTAACAGGAAAAGGTAAAGAAGAATTCTGAGGGGAGGTTTCCATAAAAACAGCTTACACATAGCAAGAAATAGCTACTTGATGAACCTAAGAATCCCTCATGTAACAAAGGCCCAAAGGTGATGAGGAGATCTGCTGGTGACTTTGGGTCTGGGTGACACAGTCACAGGTACAGTTGTGTGTACCACACAGCAAGATCAGCACACATGGGAACCCTTGGTATCTACATAGTAGACTCAATCTGAAATCCAGTATTAACAGTTGGAGATTTAACTTGGATATCAGTTTGTCTTAGGATATGGACCCTGGCCATGTGTATCCCAATCACTTGGAGGCTCAGGTTCTTAGTTCTACGTTTCCCCCCAAATTCTGAGCCAGTAGTTACTGTGCAGGACCCTGTAAGTGCCCATTTAAATAAGTACCCCCACTGCAGATAATGTCCTGTGAGTCAAGAGAGGGGGTAGGAGAGAAAGAGTAGGTTTTAGATACATCTTAATTTAATTGGACATAGTAAATCTGTGTTATATACACTCATGAAAAGTTGGGTTAAGAAACATTAAATATCTATCCTACTGTATCTATTTGACTTAGTTTCTCATACTTATCCCATTATAGATGATGAGTTCAGGTATTCCACTGGGATCTAACGTAACAACAGTTACCAGTACCTATTATACGTGTAAAGGATTTGAACAACAGTTAACTAACACTGTACCAGACCTGTGACCTAAGATTTTGTACTATAGATTTCTGTCAAGACATTCTTCATTCTAATATGGCGCTGAGGCCTCTGATTCAAGGTCATCTATTTAGACATCTGTCTAGACCTGTGAACTATGGCTGTCTGGTGGAAAGAGATTCTCCTGACCTACATGCAGCCCTCAGGTAAGGAACGTGTCGGGCGAATGTAACCTGCACTGTAAGAGGAATGTTTATTGAGGTCGAGCACCCCCATCTAAGGCAAGTCCTATTTTGACCCAGCCATTAGCATGGGCCTCTGGCTACCACCAAGAAGTGGGGTGCCTGGCATGAGCAGCCATTATGAGAAAAAAATCCCAGAAGCAGGCGAATACAATGTTAGTATTTAAGGATTTATGGATGGCAGACCCATGAACACCACCTTCGTCCATTCAGCAGTGCCCACTCTGCTTGTTATTCTGCTTGCCTGGCTTTAGGAAAACTCAAGCTCAGATGCAAATACAAACTCATCATCATGCTACTCAGAACATGATTGCAAAGCTCAGAGGAACGTGTTCATGGACGTTTGCTCACTGTGACTCGAATCTAGGAGCAAGGCAAAGTGCTTCTATTCAGAGGAGATGGAAAAGAAATGAATACTTTGGTCTTAAGTGAGCCCTGTGAAAAGGTCATTTGACCCCCAAAGGAGTTTGAAACCACAGGTTGAGAACCTCTGAGTTAGATGAACCAGTTCAGACTTCGGGATGAAATCATCTTTCCAGCTCAAAGAATTTCTGCATTATTGACTTTCATTCATGCCTATCCATTGGAATTGTACGGAAGTTTAAAGGAAAAAGTAAAATCCAGAGACTTTAACCAGACCGGCTTGTGTGAAACCAGGAACTATCAAATGGTCACATCCTTTACTAGCTCAAGCGACGCCAGGCCTCACGTGCAGGATCGGAACTGGGGGGAAGCTCAGGGCCAGGGCTTCAGATAGGAAGCACCACCGCCTTCATTGGGATTCAGATTTCTGTAGTTCGGATCTGGAACACCTTCCAGAGGCCCATGTATTAAAGGTTTAGCCCTTGGCCTGGTACTGTTGTGAGTTAGTGGAACCTTTGAGAGACAGGACTTTAGTGAGGGGGTCTTCTGGCCATGGCGAACACTGTCAAAGCAGACACAGAGACCCTGGCTGCTCGTCTTCTCTTTCGAATCTTTTTCACCCAGCCATGAAGTACAGAGGCCTCCTGTACCCCACTCTACCATCGCGTGCTGCATGGCTACACCTGGTGCAGGTTCAATGTGTCAGCTGCAGGCAGCTGTGGACTGAACCCTCCCAAACTGGGAGCCAAAGTAGCCTTTCTTCTTTACAAAGAGGAGACTTAAAAACTGACTTAAGTCAGGTGTTTGTAATGGGAAGCTGACGACAGGGACCACCACGTTCTCACTCAACAGTCTTTTTCCCACCTTTTATTTCTTGCGGGGAATACCTTAATTTGTTTCCATCTGTAATAAATTCGGAATTCAGCGGATATGAGCCATTTAATCAGTCAGTGGGAATAGCCTGTTCTGCCATATTTAAATCACGTATAAGAGCATTCTCTGCTATTATCACCGCTACTTCAATTGAAATTTAAGATATAAAAATCCCAGTTTGCCGACGATGTTTCTAATATTCTTTCAGTACTAAAAGACAGGCGACGAGCCTAAATTTACTGAGGTGAGTAAATCATGTTGATTTCTAGGCCGTTTTAATCATTTGTAATTTTTAAAAAGCAGAAAGAGAGAAGGGTCGGAGCCGTATGTAGGCACACCTAGTCACACGGCGGCCGCTGGGACTCACCTCTGTAATTGTCTGAGGTCTCACCAGCTGGCAGTGAGAAATAATACTGGGTATCTCGTCCGCGGTACAGGGTGTGGGGGGGAGCGTTTCCTATCCAGTAACGAAATTCGTAATGAAAGTCCTACGATCCGATCCATGGGAGCAAGAAGAAAAAAAAGAAAAAAGAAGGAAAGAAACGGAACACGCTGTGGCTGGAACTGCTAATCAGTACCACAAGCCTCTGCCCCCTGTGGCCACTGGTGGTCACATTTTGCTGCCCAGACCTGGATGCCTGCCTCATCCTCACTGCGCACACATGGGAGCAGCCTCCAGGCCCTGCAGACCCTACTGCTCTTAAGCCAACTGGCTTCTCACATGAAGCAGGGTTCCGAACTTGGGCCGAACTTGGGCCAGGTAGCTTCTCTGCCTTTGGGCCAGCTAACAGTTGGTAAGTCAGACTTCCACAGAGCCCTCATAGTGACAGCAGCCTTATACCTCAGCTTCCTACGGGGAGGCATGATGCGGGCACGAGGGGCAGAGAGATGCCCTGTGCTAGAAGTAGAGGTCCCTAGAATTGAGTCTTCAGAGAAGGTCCAGGTCTGCCTTCTCTATGCATCAGGGCAGGTTTCAGAACAGGACAGAGACAGGGACAGGTGGTACCGGTCCATGGCCAGAGGACAGTGACTAAAAATTCACAGCCTCCTGCTGTGCTGCCATATGACTTCAAAGGTCCCTTCACACCTGATTCTCCTAGGAATCCTCACAGGACCCTGAGCGAAAAGTCAGAGTGACTTCACCATTGCCCAGATTAGGGCATGGAGGTCAGGTGTAGGTCAGAGACAAGTCCTGGTGAGGGGGTTGGGCCTCAGGCTGAGTCCCCCTGCCCCCACTACTTGAATGTCCATAGGTTATAGAACCTCCTGACTTTCTGGAGAGGCCCTGCAAGGATCATCTCCTTCTGATGTGGAGGCTGCTCTGCACCCCTCTTACTAGTAAGGGAAGCTCCCATTCACACAGAAGCAAGTTTCCCACATTGTATGGCAGGTCCAGCCCTGCAGCCCGCCATGCACAGAGCTCCTGTGACTTCTGAAAGCTGCAGTTGCCTGCATCCCTCAAGACAGACAAGGATTTCTACGTACCGGTTTCCCTGACATGCAGAAGACACTGAAGATGGTATGTGCTTCCACACCATGGTGGGGCTGCACCTGACAGGACACGTCCCGTGGAGTTTCGTTGATGGTTAAGTAGAGCTGAGCTTTGCCTAGTAAAGCATGCTTTGAACCTAAGAGAAGGACAGAATGCAGATTTCAGCCAGGACAGAGATCAACAGTGGAGAATATAAGTATACAATTTATATACACATATGCATAAATGTATGTACATATATACATATAATATAATATACAAATGCATGTTTGCATATTATATATATATATGCACACACACGCACACACACACACACACATAATTTCCCATGCCCTCAGCTTGTGTCTAGAATCTGCTGTAAACAGCCACCTAAGAATTTTCTGGACATACGTACCCCAACTGACATAGTTTATCACTCCCCAGTGACTAAACACCACGTTGTCTACTTTCTGCTTCATTAATCAACCATACAATGATTATTATCATTCATAATTTTTTAAAAAGCAATGTATTCCTAGGATAAATTACGGGCTGGAGCTTTCTATATCATATTGTCAAGAGTCCTCATCGGGTCCTATGGGGACTGTTTGTGTGGCCTCTGGCAGGCTGAACACTATGCCCTGTTTCTTATTTAGCCCGCATCAACCACAGAAACAGACCCCTTTGACACAAGCGAAATCCAAGAGGATGGGGTGACTAGTTCTGCCTGGCTGACCACTCAAATCCCTCAGAAGGATTTGCGCTAACAACCTGAATATGAAGCACATACTGGGTTAGGAAAGGGGCATAGGGTCAAGAGTATTCCCCGAAAAGAACACAGGAAAAGACAGCCACACAGTGCCCTGCGTGATGGGAAGCGCACAGGACAGAGAAGCCGTTAGGGAGGCTTTGTGGGGGCTGAGTGACAGAAGGCCGTGCAGGGCACCTGGAACCTGAGCTCGGCTCTCCCAGGTGGCTGAGGACACTGATCAGGACCCTGAGACCCATGGGAAGTCTCAGTGTTCTCCTGCATCAAGAAAGAACATGGCCTAAGAGAATGGCTTTTAGTTTGTTCATTGGATGGATTTCAAAACTGGCTGGCGGGGGCACATGAGCAACTGAAAAGCAAAGTATTCATTGAAACAGAAGCAAATGTCGTTTCTGTGTGGGAGGAAGCAGGGACGCAGGCTTTGTATCTAAGAGCAGTATCTTAGTGTCTGGACGGGGCAGGCAGAGGCTCACAGCAGCAGGGAGAATCCAGATGAGCCTGTCTGTGAAATATCAGCAAACAACCTGCCTTCTGTTTCTTCCTTAGATATGTATACACAAACTCAGAAGGCAAAACCGGAAGTGCATGGTAAGTTTTGCTTATTTGTTTTTGCTTTGAGATAAAGTCTGGTCTTGAACTTGCAATCCTCTTCCCTCAGCTTCCTGACTGCTATTGTTACAGCTGGGCCTCTACGCCTGGCTCATGGTGGGGACCTAACGAATGCAAAAATGTGGATGAAGAATCAATCCTGCATATCGATTAAATCTTCTGTGCTTGTTAAAAGGGACTGAAAGTCTCCAGAAATTGGGGGACTGTCTCTAAGATACCCAAAAGAATGTTCTCAGACTGAGTCATGGCAATGCAGGAGGAGTTGTGGGACACCGGACAGGGTAAGCATGTGGGTGAGTTCCAACCCACTGTGACCACATGGGAAAATGGCAGTGACACTTGGTTAGGATTAAATATATTCAGGGAAGCTGACTTATTCATGTGTCCCGCAAAATCTCAAATACACAAGAAGGATGGTGGCTGACCGTTGTTTACCCTGTTCTAAACACGCACCTGGTTCCACAAGGAAGGTGAATACCACAGCAAATAATGTAAGCAACAAGTAATGGGAAGTTGGCAGCAGGAGAGAAGGGAGGGGTGAGGCCCCGAGCAAAAAATTACAGGAGTGAGTTACTTGTAGCCCTAGGAAAAAGTTTGGCAATAACCAAAGCCTTTTGGTTCCCCACACCAGGTCCAACTTGTACCTTGACATACCTACAGAAGCCTGTAAGACATATGTCTCGCCACTGCTCAGTGAGAACGGTTTTATTGTCACAGTTGGCCCCATGATACCTACAGAAGAGGAAATGGCAGTCAGTGGGCTCTGGGGTGTAGAAAACCACAGGGTGCCAGGAGTGGATCCTTCCTTTGTTCCAAGGGTGCAGGTAAATGGTGCCCTGGTTACATGTTCTGTGCACACTTGGGAATGATACTAGTATGTTGGTTACCAGCCTTCTCTGAGGAGCCCAAATTCCCATCTCCAGGCCAACCCCCGACCCCTAAACAGAAGCAGTACTGAGGTGGACTGTCACCCTCTAGCTAAGAAATGAGGCAGATTTCCTTAGCAACAAGGGAATGCTCATGAAATCTCATTTTATGCTTTCACAGCAAGCTTTTAAGTTTTTCTTTTATAAATTTGACTTATCTGTTAGAGAGTGATTGATGTTTTGAGTTTGTGTAGACTGTTGTTTTATGAAATTTCTTAACTCTTGCTTTGTAAGGGTAAGCTGATCCATTCAGCTTAGCCTCCCTTGAAAGGCTCTCCCTTAGAGAGACCCAAGACACAAGAAATGGTGTGAAATCCACAGCTTCCCCAAGAGGCTTATGGGGTGACCTACCCACATGTCAACTCAAAAAAGTCAGTAACCCACCATAGCAGACAAACCAACATGCCTGTGCTGGGAGAGACAGGTTAAAAATCCCTCTTTTCCACAGGGCCAGCTTCATTTGATCCATTCATGTCAGTGGCCCATCTACTCTACACAAGGTCACAGAGGCAGGTGGATGCCAGGTGTTGGGGTGTCACCCGGATTCTGAGTTCTCTGCTGATCTGCAGCTGGTGACTCCTAGGAGGCAGCTGAAGCTAGCTCCATCCTTAGAGACGGAGCCCTGGGCTGTTGTCCTCAGGAGGACAGACTAAGGAGAAAAGGCCGCATTGTTTCACTTATTCACTAAGATGAAAGAAAGGCTGGGGGAAAATCTGAAGGCTGATTTCCCAAACTCTTCTGAAACGGCTGTGAGTTCCAGGATGTAAAGAGCTTGTGCATACCTGAGGAGGTGTAGCCACGGAAGACAGCTCCGCTGATTGGGGCCTTGGGCCAGTCGATCATGAGAGCCGGCTCTGCTCTGTCTTTGTGGAGGAAGGGGCCCAGCAGGTTGTCCCCATCGCTGGCGCTGTCCTCAGTATTCACGTTTGGTCCTGATCCCTGGAAGCTGGTATCAGTCCCTAAGAATATAAATCATGGCACAGGAGAGAAAGGGAAAGGTCACGTCCTCCTAAAGCATTAAGGTTGATGTTAACACGGGTTTCTGTGGCTGCCACATACATACATTTGGGTGTGCCCTGGATACCGCACATCTAAAACAATGTCTTTAGTAAGTATGCATATTTGAGAAAGGTGTTTAATAGTCCTATAAACAACCATCCAATAGCTCCTTTCTTTACCCTCCCTTCCCCTTCCATCCCTCCCTTGCTTCTTCCATTCCTTCCTTTCTGCCACCTTGCAATCTGGAATTTCATAATGCAAAGTCAGGTAATGAGAAGCGATGAAGGAAATGTGCAGCAGATTCACGGAGAAATCGAGTGTGGGGAGCAGAAGGAAGGGGCCTCTGCTGGAGCAGCGGGCAGGGATTCGGAGCAGTGAATGAGCCCAGTGAAGATCTAGAAGTTTCCAGGTTGAGCAGAAACCAAGTGTGGTGGGCATGGTCCTCTGTGAGTGGCTACGGAAAGAGAATGAGGACCAGAAGGTGGGCAGTGAGGATGAGATTTGCCTGTGGCCATCACTGAAAACTTTGTCTTGCACACCTTGGCAGGAAGCCACCAGAGGCTAGAAGGAACTGACCGTCCCTGGTTTGTTGTTAGAGAACGGCCTCTGGCTGTTGCATAGAAGTGTGACTGGAGGAAAGAAGACACAGAGGCAGAGGCAGAAGGCCACTGCACAGCCTCTGTTGGAATGGAATGGGATGGTCCTAGGGCCGACTGAAGACTTCAGTGAAGGCCGCAGAGACAAGATACAGTACCTGCAAATCTTGAGGAATTAGGATGATTCCTGTCAGAAAGTGCTATGAAGAGGATAAGCTGATATCCATTTTGTTTATTTGCTATTACTGATTCAGCACCTACTGTGCACACAAACTGGAGCCCTGAAATAGGCTCATTGTATGTATCATAAATTTTATTTTTTTAGGTATGATTTTTATGGCTTGAGAATGATGTTATTCTCACAGGTCCATGTTAAATGCTTGGTTCCCAGCCCGTGGTGTTATTTTGGGAGCTTCTGGAAGGTTTAGAAGGTGGAATATAGTTGGGAAAAGCTCAGTTGGGGGTGAGTCTTTGGCGGTGTGTTGGTCCTAGTCCCTCCCTGTCTGGCCCTCCACTTCCTGTCCACCATGAAGTAAAACTCCCTTTAGACATGATCACACTGACATGATTTTCTGCCCAGGAGCATAGGGCCAAGTGATCATACCCCAAACCCTGTGAAATCATGAGTCAAAACAAACAAGAAAGCAGTAACAAGAAAGTCAACCAAGGCAATCGTGCCTCGGTTTCCTACAAGTAAATCAAACAGCAGCAAAAACCATCTTTCTGGATAGAAAGAGGCCCCCCCTCCTGACCTAGCCAATCCCTAGTGATATGGAGGGCCTGGTCAGGGACAGGTCTACCTTATCAATAGCCAGGCCCACTCTGTCCTGCTCTACACTCTGGGAACATTCGCTTACTCATCCCAGAGCCAGGTTCCAGGTGACTGGGTATCAATCCTGTTCCAGGCACCACCCACCACAGCCTGCGGGAATTACTCAGACTGTGGGATCCTGAAGCACCCGTTGCCTGCCTTGTTCATCTGTTGGAAACCATAATGAAGCTGAGGCTCATGCTTTCCTAAGGCTTCCTCACAAGGCCCCAGGTGGTGGCCGCATCTATGTCCCTAGGACCTGGGGCCATTACACCCTTTGTTTTCCAGGGCCTCTCTTTTGTTTCCTCCTATGAAGACTGTCTCACATAGAGGCACATGAGGAGCTGAAGAAACAATAATTCAGAGGTAGTTAAAGAGGACTGTGGAAGAAAACATTGTAGCGAATCAGAGGTACAAGACATTAACTTACACATTTATTCACTAAAAGGAAAATCAATCACTCCTCATCTACCTGTTAGGTCGACAGATTAATCTAATCACATGCTGGTTGATACAACACTCTCCAATTATCTCTCTGTTCACCAGATAGGTAGGAGTCAGTGTTCACTCCTTGTCTGTCTATTCTTCAGAAATATAGATCATATATCTATTTATGCGACAAGCTGATCAACCTGTGTTTACCGATGCACTGGGCATCAACATGGTTCTGGGGACACAAGAATAAGATGGCCATGATGTTTGTGAAGGTGTCGGGTGTATATGAGACAGACACAGAAAGATACCATTGGTCCAGGCGGCCCCTGCTTAGAAGAGACAGGGGTGATGCTGATGGGGGTCACCTGACGGAGACTTCGAAGTGGGGAAAGAGAGGGAACCTGCAAGGCAGATAACCAGCAAGGAAGCAGGTTGGAAAGAGCACTAAGGGAGGCCCTCTAGGCAGGCAACCACCGCCACGCAAAGCACCTTGGATCTGGATTGCCTACTGCTGAGCCTGAGACCCCTGGGAGTTTGGGAGCACAAGGCTCGAGATGTTCAGCAGTAAGTGAGCCAGGAGTGAGGTCTGTGCCAGGCTGTGCCTTGCAGAGGGGCTCACATTCTCCATTTGAGAATCCTCCCCCCTGGGGGTGGGCGATTAGGTGGCCTGGATGTAAGGGGTGAACACCGTGAATCCGAAAGGGCTGGTGCACAGTGAGCCTGGAGGCGGGGCTCTTCTCCATGGGAACAACCCTGAAAGTAGTCACCTGGTTGTCTTCCTAGGGATGGCACCGCTTCTTGGATGTCACTATAATAGGCTTCAAAATCTATACAAGAGGAAAAGATTATATGTCATCTGAAGACACATTTTAGTGAATGCTAAATGCTGTTGACTAAAGCTCCCTGCCCTCCTCCCCCATGTCTCCCACCCTATCCCCCTCCCCCACAAAAGGTTCTGTAAGACTGAGGGATTAGACCTTCATGATCGTGGAGAGTTAGACTTTTGCAGAGCACAGCCAAACTACCCAAATTCTTTTTAGTCCCCTTAAATTGTCATTCATTGTCCACTCCCCCATCTGACTGAACATCTTTTTGACTACTGGCAAAGCCTTTAAAATATATTCTTCATAGGGGACTATTTGCTACCAATCCACAGCTAATAAATAAGGTTGTCAGTCTAAAACCTGTATGGAATATCCCCGCTGGACTGTAAGCTAACTGGTGTTCCCCGTCAATGTATATGATACAGCTTTCTTTGTTGTATAACTAATGAAATATCACGTGACCACTTCCACTGTAGAGCACATTAAGGGCAATCTGTATCTGTGTCCCTGGACCACTGTTACTCATATTTGGGTCAAGAATAAACTATCTCTAAGCTGGGCCATGGTGACACATACCAAGAATGCCCAGGCATGTACATCGAAAGCAGGGGGACCAGGAATTCAAGGCCAAGTTTAGCTACGTAGAGAATAAGAGGCCTGGGCTACATGAGAAACTGTCTCAAAATAACAAAAACAAAATACTATTTTATTGCCCCAAGGTTGAACCTGGGCTCTGCGTTGAGTACGAACACAGTTCTCTTAGACTCAGGGCAAAGGTGGCAGTGACTTCGAACCTGACTTATTAGATTCACTCCTGCCCTGGGCGAGCCTAGCACCTAGATACAAGGAACACTGTGTAGAGGTGGTGGTACTTACCGTCAAAGGCAGGGGAGGATCTGGGAGGAGGCCAGCTTCCCTCAGGGATGCTCATCAACAGGGCCTCCTCCTCCAGGGAACCTAGTGCTGGATTCAGTGAGCTATAGTCTTCCATAGACTCCCCAGAGCCTGCCATGGGACCCGTAGCAGCACTGTGGTGGCCACCTGCTGCGGACCCGGTGGAACTGCTTCCCGGGTTGGAAAGAGCTGTCCAGGCCAGGGGCATGTCTGAAGGCGCTGGAGAGCGTGGTGTCAGAGATCCTCTGGGATTTGACGGCAGATCTGAGTCAGGTGACTTCAGAGTGGCCCCAAGTGCAGAGGCACCCAGCAGCCCCACGGTGCTACAAAAGGGGACTTCAACACAGGCATGACAGGTTAAAAACCTGGACTGAAAATCCAAAATATATATTTTTTAAAAATATCCAGGCTGTGGGGCCAGTGCAAGATGGCTCAGCTGGCAAAGGGGCCTGCTGAAGAAGCTGGGCGACCTTAGTCTGATAACCAGATGTTTCATAATGGTGGCTAATTCCCACGTAAGCACTGTGGCACCCCTATCCCCAACACACACACACACACACACACACACACACACACACACACACACAAATAAAAGTTAAAGATAAATAATAAAAACATGTACAGTTTACATAAGCAGGTCTACCTCGGGGGGAAGATATGTTCTGTGAGCTTGGAGTGGTCATCACCATCATGGGGCTGAGTTTGCAGCAGTAAAACCTACATAGTCATGGGAACACAGGGAGCCATCCAACACAGTGGGGCAGCAGGGAGAGGGAGAGGACTACCGGACCCTCACATGAGACTCCAGCCATTTACTCCCTTTCTCCCAACTGCAGATGGTCTGGGGTGGGTGCTAGAGTGTAGAGGGCGGGACTCCAGGGTGACAGCCTTCATAAGTCATCACCCATGCTGTGGTGGGCTTTTGGGTGACATATCTGTTCTTAAGTGATCCACACTCCTGTCACTAACACCCCAACGGGGCTCCTGACTTGAGCAGACTCGTCTTTGGTGTACCTTGGTGCCCTGTCTGGGGGGAATGGACACTTGTCCACATCTTCCCAGGAAAAGTAACCACTATGCTACTTTAAACAAATCTGATAGGAGTTGGAAAGCTGATGCTCAGATCAAGGCCCCAGCAACAGTTCTGGCCTGGTGTGGTGTGGAAACCAATACATGACCTAAACATGTGTAAGTGGGAAAAGGGATTCACAACTTCTCCCCAGTCTATGTTCAGACTAGAGGGTTAACCTAGGTACCTCCTTGTGTGAGTGACTCCGTATTCTGGAAAGGATTTCTCACAGTCACCAATCTCATACCTGAGAATGAGGATCTAGTATTCTAGAAAGCATTGCTAGCAGTTATGCTAAAGGAGCCACGGCAAAAGAAAAATACACAGTCGTAGAAACGGCTCCTTTAAAAAGCAGTTTTTGTTTCTGACTAGAGAAGATCTCTCCATCTCTGTCCCCTGTGGTTCCTTTATGGTGAACTAGCAGGTTTGTTTCCCTGTGTTCTGGGAGCATCTCTGTAAGGGTGGGAGTGGGTGGGGGACTCCTATTCAGAGTTCTCTGAGACGCATTCGTCTCGGGCAGCATCCCTTGCCGATGCTGAGCCAACTGACTGTTGCTGCCACAGGTCGTCACTTAGGCATGGGTCTTGATTCGGGGAGGTCTAGTTTGTCTTAAATAATTAAGAACTCCCTCTCCTGCAATGTGGGACACAGTCCCACTGGACTGGATACAGTCCCCGTGAGGGGCAGCTGCACTCCTGGCTCTGCATAATGGGCTTTTGTAGGAGCCTCAAATGGTCTAAAGAAAACATGACAGGCAGCCAGCGCGGGCTGAGTAGAGCTGGCTGCCCAGCCCAGAAGTCTGGTTCTCCTGTGTCACTGCTTATGGGAACTCAGCCTCACGCCTCTGCATCCCACTACTCTATGGAGTAGTATGAGAAAGGACGAAGACGGGAGAAAAACGAGTTGACAATATTCTTCAGCCTGGGGCCGATGTGAGGTCTGAGACCACAGATCCCCAGGTCATTTAGATGTCTTCATGCATCCCAACAGGGAGGAGATAACACTGTTCTAGTGGAGCCCTTTCCTTTCTCCTTGGAATGGAGATCACTGACTGCTGATCCACATCCTGCGAGTGACCGACGCAATTCTAACAACCACTTAGATACGTATACCCTGCCCTGGGGTGTAAATGCCAGAGACCCCTCTGATGTCGTTTCTGGAGTAACCATTCTGTGTGACGCCATTGTGGAATTGTCACACAGCTAAGTGGGTGAAGGTTGCTTATGACCCAAGCTCTCATTCTGAAGAGCTGGCAGGAATCTGGCTCCTCCCCTCTGAAGTAGCTGAAAGAATACAAAACACTGCCCCCTTCCAAAGGCTGGCACACGATCTGGCAGAGTTGTTTATCTAAAGTTACAACTAAACCTTTCCATGTAAGGTCTATCCCTTGGGGAAATACCTAAAGCATCCCGATATACAAATGGGGCTATTCCAATATTCCTGAATTATCCAATGCCCCCCTGTCCCTGGGTACCAAAGACCTTTACCTCTGCCTTTATCCTATAAATGTAACCACCCTTGCTTTAATAAACCGAGATGTTCCACTGACAACACTCTCCTGAGATTCTGGTTTATTATCACTGGCTCACAGGTGTCTGATCAAAGACCAGATGGGTTCTCGATCAGAGAGAGCCATGCCCTGCTGGGCTTCCTGCCCGGGAGCCTCAGTGCTGCTGCGGGCTGGTGGCACCTCACGGGACTGGGAAGCTGCGGTGGGATGTGCTTTATTTTTATTACAACAATTCTGAGCAGTTCCTGTTTTCTCCCTGTGGCTATTCTCATTTGGATGTGAATAAACTCTATTCCCATGCTCAGCATGCTTCAAGTTCCCATTTAGAGTGATGAACTGGATCACCGTAGCTCACCGAAGGAAGTGGCATCTTTGAGAGGAGCTTACTGCTTCCATTTGGCAGTAGGGACTAAGAGCTAGAATCAGTCCTGCTGGGCACCTATCCCAGAGAATCAGGTCAGGATGGAGTAATGTACAGATGGGACTGACTCAGACTCAGCTGATCTAGTGTCACCACACAGATCTTCTGTGATGCCCAAAGTATGGGCATTTCTCCCCAATAGCAGCAGGCCATTCTGCAGCACCATTGGCTGGTGTCCTCTAATTCAGTCCTCATGCTAGCTACCTGGGCACTGCATCAGATAACACAGCCCAAGGGCTTGGTTTCCTGTCTATTCCACCTTCAACTGCCCACGTGATTTTATGGTTCTTTCTAAACAGGGGTCTCATCGCCTCCTAGCCCATATAATTCAGGGAAAAGAATTCACTGGCTAACTATAAAGGACGTTACAGAGGACAGAAGCGAAGAGGTCCACAGGGTGAAATGTGTGGGCAGAGGCCCAAGGTGCCAGCTCTTTCTGGAAGCCCATCCTCCAGGAGCCCCCCCCCTTCTCTGTGTTCAGTGATCCTTGTCTCTCTGGGGCTCTTTCAGAAGCTTTGTTAGACATGGCCAAGCCTCATCTTAGAGATATTCAGGGACAGCTAGCTACCTGTGAGCTCATTAGCAGATAAAAGCATGATCACCTGGAAGAGTCCAAGGATTTTAGGAGCTGTATGCCAGGGAAGTAGAGCATAGACCCAATGCATATATCACCGTTTTACAGGACCACAGCTCTCTGGATGGTCAGCCACATCACAGATCCATTGCAATAGTTTCCTGTGATTCTAAACCAGCAAAATTGCCCAACTGAGTCTGGGATCAGCCTCCTTACTGCACATATGTGAGAAACTATTTTTGGACTGTCTCTAGGTGTCTGGAGGGCTGAAGTCCCAGACATGGGCAGGTCAGACCCAAGGGTTTGGCAACCACAGAACAACCTTGATATCTTTCCATTCTTATTCATCAGCAAAATAAAGTAGCCATCTTACCTTCCATTGTACTCTTTTCTGTTGCATTGACTAGGAAGAGATCCCAGGAATAAGTGAGGTCTGGTACATCTCCGCAGTCTTCACACACGGCTTGGAGAGACAGTTCCTCATTCCAGTTTACATGGATGTCTCGAAAGTTGACCCATGAGATGTGGACAAATCTGAAACAGGCAATCACTTTGATGTAGGGAAACACCACAAGCATCCTTAGGCTGCATTCTTTGGGGCTGGCTACGTTTGAACCATCCGTATTGGCTCTGTATTGTGAGAACTGAAGGCATCATCAGAGTCCAGGTTGGAGAGCAAAGACCACGTGCCCGGTTTCCAGACTTCACACAGCATGATCTGACCCAACATATCAAGCAAGCACATTCATACCTCACCAAGTTCAGGGAAGCTGTGAAACTTCCCCAAGGTCAAATAGTCCTGGCTTTATTCTCTCTGCCATTCAGCCTCCGCTCTGGCCAGGCTGTCCAAACACAGATGGTAATACCTGACTTACCTCTTCACCTCCCTGCCACAGCCTTGACTCCACAGCCTTGACTCGTAGCTACAAACCATTTCACCTGGGCCTTTCCAAGTCTTTGCCACAGCCGTCTCTTTCAGTTTTGCCCTTTGCCTGGGCAGGGTCACTGGGTCATGAACTGTCCCATGTCCTACAAAGCCCACAGGAACCCAGACCTTTCACAGTCCCACATTTCACGCACGCCTCTCTGAGTCAGCATAGACATTTATTTCCAGGCAATTTCTCCAGGTTTTTGTTGACCAGGGCTGCTGATTCCCAAAGAGCGGGTCATGAACTCCGGTTCTTTGGGACGTCATCAGATAGTGTGAGAGACTACATTGGACCTCATCACATAGATTCCTTTTCTATAGGAGTTGAGGACCCTTTAAAAAGCTGAGTACAGAAGAGACTTTCTTAGCGGTGTGCAGGATTCCCTGTGTCTCTCACAGCCACATCCCAAGCCACTGCTTCACCATGTAACACGAAGTGCAGGAAGGACCACGGCAAGACAGGTCTGTGGCTTCCTCAAAGGGAATCATACAACCTCTCACACATTTGTCTGTACCTCTGTATTTGTGTGTGCACATGTATGCAGTAGCTGTTGTCCATAGTTTCAGTGACTCGCAATCAACCAGTGTCTGAAATATTGAATGGAAATTTCTGGAAATAAATTGTTGTTCATAAGGGATCAGTTGGGCCATTCTCAGGAGTGTGGAAAAACCATGTGCCATTCCCAAAGTCGATTCTCCTGGAATTCCTCAACTGCGTAGTCACATAATAACCTAGCTCTTTGAAGGAGAAACCCAGAAGCTTCTTCATCCTTGCCCATCCTGGCAGCTCAGCCCAAGTCCTGGTACCCGCACTAGGTCCCTGGGGCTATGCATTATGGGTACTTTGGTAGCCTTGGCAATGAAGAGCTTATGGGTTTGGTTCATGGCATTTCTTTGCCTCTGTAATTCCTCACAGTCCCCGATGTTCACAACTGGACCCATGCTGTATCTCTTTAGTCCTGCAATGCCTAGAAGACTCCTCAAGTCTCGAAACCAGATGGCCTTGCTGCCTTCTAACACCAGCCTTAAGCACTGGTCTTCCATCTTGGGGATGGGTGCTGTAACAGGAGGGACCCGCTGACAACATTATTCAGAGTAGCTGATGTGACCATGTTAGCCTAGGAGACAGCAGTGCTATCTGAGTCACAAACCCCTCCCTGGTCACCACGTCTTCTTCCATAGTGGTGCGGTCCCCACATGGCCTAACTTCACACTGGAGTCCATGAACACGTACTTCTTTCAAGCTGCCACTCAGCCAGTGTAGCCAGTTATTAAAATCCAGCGATAGATTAATAAAGGCATGTGAGACATTTTTAAAGGAACAAGCCTGGCAGACCTCAGCAGAGAGCACAGCGTGCCATCTACCAGCTCCAACCGCCCCTCCCCCATCTGACAGTTTGTTCTTGTCTTAAAACCCCCTCCTTGCTCTCTCTTAGAAGCCTATGTGCATGACGAAAGAGATACAATGGTTTTACTCCTCCCAAAACTTTGGCCATGGGACGTGTCCACATTTATAGTGGGGTGCCCTCCAACACAAAAGGGGCCAGGCTACACCCTGCCCGAGCCATGTCCACATTTATAGTGGGGTAACTTCAGGACAATTAGGAGACACCAGGCCATGCTCTTTGCTATCTCTGGTCTGGTGGAGTAGCCAAATGACCTCTTTATCAGCAACTCTGTTTACATTGAGCTAAGAGGGAGCAGCTTATATTTACATTAGAAAGCAAGTCGTTTCAGCTATGGAAATAACACATCCTGCCAGGCTTCAGACATCCACTGCAATGATTATCTTCTGTGGACATAATATCTGGAGATATGTTCAAATATACGGCAACAAGCCAAAGTGCTCAGCTACACACGACAAGGGCGAGAGTACCTGAAGGCCGGGTCGGGACGGGTGGACAGGAACACCAAGGCCTGAGAAGAGTTCTGGCCGTTGCTGGAGACTGTCAGTGTCACAAGGAACTGATCACAGCATTTGCTGAGCCATTTGGCTAGGAAGGAAATGGCAGGAGCCTCAGTGTCTACTTGGTCTGGACTAGAGTCCTCAAAGCAGGGCCACCTTGGTGAGCTGGCCGCAGTGCAAGTCCAGCGATACCTATTGAAGAAGCCATTGGGGGGGCATGGTTAGCGTTTGTGTGTGTTACAGTCCACACGGCTGGGAAGAGATGATGCTCCTCATTCTTTGACATCAGTGACACGGGAGCTGGGCCTGTCACTCCCACTCACTGACACAGAGACCACTGTACTCTGCCTAGGGTCCTGCTTCCTGCTGACTCGTGCCTTTTACCCTGGTCTTGGAGCTGCTCTGTCACCCCGCCCCTCCCTGGGCACAGTGACCCCCTCCGCTCGTGGGTAACACAGCCCTGTGATTCCTAGAAGGCTTCCTGGTAGCACTCTGCCAATGCTGCATCTCATCTTTGTGACAATTCTGCATGGTGAGACAGGACTGTCACCCTATCCCAAATTCAGTCAGAAAACCTTTGCAGGGGCCTTGGGGCTGCCCTGTTGTGCTCGGAGCTGGTAAAAAGTGGGGCTGGCAGGGGAGTTGAGATGATTCTCCTTCAATCTCACTGTCTTTCTGTAAAAGGATAATTGCATGAGCCACAAGACAAAGGTGGTTGCAACATCGGGGTGGAGTGGGAGGAAAGCATCATCCTAGCTTTGAGCAGGTTTAATCCAGAGTGGGAGGCATGCTTAAACAGGTGTGTGGCCAGCAGGGAGCAATATGGAAACGCACTGGCAAGCTGGTCCAGTCTCACCATGTCAGCCTGTTTCCACTGGCGTCACTTAAATCTAAACCGAGCCTTAAAGGTCCACCTTCCTATCTAGCATGCAGGTACTGACTTCTAGTAACCTCCATTCACAAAGCTGCACGAGGTGGCACTGCCCAGCCTGTCAACTTCCGCTAGGGGGCAGAATTCTCAGGCACAACAGTGCTCCATGTCCAGTGCTGCTCATAAGCTCTATAGAGAAACGGCCTCTTGTTTCAGCCAGAAGATTCCTTACTGCCCAGGAGCACATTCAGCAGGAGTCACCAAGCTCTCATTTCTAGGTTCTATGATGGGTGCTGTTGGTGACAGTGTGAAGATGCCTCAGTCTGTCAGACTTGGGGGTGGAGAACTGGGAGCTGACAGGAACACCTACACCATGTACACAGGTAGAATAATTGGCGGGGGAACTACACCTTCACTACTGTAGTAAAGAAGCACAGAATCCCAAACCTCTGTGCAGCAAACATGCAAGATCACAGCAGGGGTTACAACAACAAAGGCACCTCTCTACTGATACATGAATAGGGACCACATGCCAGGCACAGGGGTATATACTCACTGAGAGCCCTGATGCTCTTAGACTGAACTTAGACGAGGGAGGACAGTGAACAGCAGCCATTGTACATGAGGAATAAGTGTAAGACAGGACTCACTACAGACAGCTGAGGACAGTGGCTTCCCCTGTGAGTCAAATCAGAGCAAGGGAGTGGGAACTTCTGGCTTTTTCTGGAAGACTCCCTTCTCTGTCTTGGACGATTGGCTGCAGTTGAAGATAGACATTAGCTGAGGCCCGGGTAGCTCCACCCAGGCAATGAAGGGGAAGGGCCGGGGGCTGGTGTCCACAGGAGACCTAATGAGATTTCCTGATAGAGGGAACATGAAGTGTGAGAGAAAGATGTCAGAGACGCCAAGGAAAGTTTTGGTCGGTCTAAGTGACTGGAAAAAAAGGCTTCCTCGGGGACCCAGAACTCCATCCCTCACAGAGAAGCTATCTCCAATGGACAGAGGCGCCAAAGATGCTCAGTTTTCTCCAATGGAGTCTCACTGGGTATACAAACCACGCTTAAGGCTAACAGTAGATGGGCAACAGGAAATTAACCCAATGGGATTTTGTGGGATCTTGTTTTTGTCTCCTATTTCTTTGTTTGGATTTTTTTTTAAACCTTACTGGGTTTTGCATGTACATTATGGTTTTTCAATTTTGTGTTTTTGTGGGTTTTAGTTGTGCGTGTCTTGGCATTGTATACGTGTTTCTTGTGCTTTTCCGTTTTTGCCTTTTCTTTCCTTTTTTTTTCTTTTTTTTTTGTTGTTGTGGTTTGTCTTATTTTCCTCTGTGTGTGTGTGTGTGTGTGTGTGTGTGTGTGTGTATGTGAGAGAGACAGACAGAGAGAGAGAGACAGAGAGAGAGAAGGAAGGCATGGAGTTGGATGCATGGGTGGTGGGGAGGATTTTGGATGTTATGAAGAAGGGGAAACTGTGATCACAATATATTTATAAAAATTATTAGCCAGGCGGTGGTGGCACACGCCTTGAATCCCAGCACTCAGGAGCCAGAGGCAGGCAGATCTCTGAGTGTTCTAGGCCAGCTTGGTCTACAGAGTGAGTTCCAGGACAGCCAGAGTTACAACAGAGAAATCCTGTCTTGGGGGAAAAAATGATTCCTGGACGAAGACAGGGAAGGCCAATGGGAGGAGGTGGAGTTTGTGGCTGGGCTGATTCGAGGCACAGGGAAGGGGCACAAAGATGGCATTAATGCACAGCACAGAGCAGATTGGTAGAGGCCATGTGTGAAGCTGTGGGGAGGGGTGCATGAGTAGAGAGAGCATGCTGGAAGGCAGAGGGTCACACCAGAAGACTGGGAATGGCCCGCCAGGTCGGGCTGTCTGTGCCTGTGACCGCAGAGCTGAGCCACACTGCCAGGCAGCGCTCTGCCTTCCACACACAAGGGCATCTGACTAAAGAGTCCTAAATTCATTATCCAAGTGTAAAGCAATATAGGAAAGGAGAGTGAAGTGTGAGTGACTTTTTTAAGGTGAGGCTTAAAATGTGATTTTTGGAACGTGCAGTGATCTGCCTCCCACACACAAGGGCATCTGACTAAAGAGTCCTAATGAAAGGGTAGCATTTACAATGCACGCTCCAAAAATCACATTTTAAGCCTCACCTTAAAAAAGTTACTCACACTTTACTCTCCTTTCTTATATTGCCTTACACTTGGATAATGAATGAAGCAGTTCAACTAAAGAAAGCCGGCACACATAAATGTCTCAGACTGTTTTGGCAGAATTCCCAGACTAACTCTCCTAACATTCCCGGGCCAGAGTTTGAAGAAGCAGGAGCCCAAGAGTCTCACAACTTTGTGTTCTCACCTGAGAGCAGCGCTGGGGTGGTCAGGGTCATAGGACTGGGACCCTCTGAGGATGATGGAGGTCGAAGTGGCCCTGGGGATGAAGAGGTGTGTGCCCTCAGAGATCACGCTGACAGGTGGCCTGGCTCGAACCTCCACGCCAACACAGTAGTTGCTATATACCATGCTTCCTTTGATCTGAACCTGGAGACCAAATACAAGGGGGTATCACGGGAGAACAAAACAGCTACTTTCTGAACCTATAAATGTGACACTGGCCCTCAGCTCTAACTACAGTACTACCCTACAGTGTTCATCCGAGAATGTGGCCAGAGGGATGAACATGGATCCTTTAATATCTAATTCTGCATAAACGTACAGTTATCTAGGTGTGTGCTGGTCAGTATTTTTGTCAACTTGACACAAACTAGAGTCACTGGAGAAAAAGGATCCTCAACTGAGGAAATGTCCATCAGATTTGCCTATAGGCAAGCCTGTGGAACATTTCCTTGACTGGTGATTGATGCAGAAGGACCGAGTCCACTATGGGTGGCACCATCCCTAGGCAAGTGGTCCTGGGATGTGTAAGAAAGCAAACTGAATGAACCAGGAAGAGTAAGCAGTATTTCTCTGTGGTCTCTGCTTCAGTTCCTCCCCCAGGTTTCTGCCTTGAGTTCCTGCCTTGATGTCCCTCAATGGTCTGTGATTCAGGATACATAAATCAAATAAACCCTTTCTTCCTCTGCAAGTTTTTGTTTGATTGATTGCTTGTTTGTTTGTTTTGGATCATGGTGTTTATCACAACAAGAGAAAGCAAAGTAAGACAAGCTGTGTAAACGTGATAACTCAAATCCCATGCTCGTTTCCCTGAATATACAAGGCTGACAGTTTTCAAACCTCCACTGTCAACGGTAAAGTTTTTCATGGTTTTAGCATTTGTTGTTTTTCTTTACCTTGCTACATCTATCTAATAGGAAGGAAAGGGGCTGACAGTGAGGGCTAGAAGTTCCCCTTCTGTACACTTCAGGAGACTGTGGGTGTGGGGTACAGACAAGAAGATGGTCCTTGAGAAATGTAAATTAAATGCATAGGAATATTTTTAAGATTCGAAGTACTGAAACTTGTTACAAGGAAGGCAGGTATTCAAAATATTCTTAAAAATCTCAGTGCTATTTGGAAAAAAAAAATACACATCCTACAGTTGCTGTGCTTTTCTCTGGGTCTCAGCCTTGGCCACTCTGGATGGTCTTTCTACGGTCACACGGGCTGTCTGCTGGCCACTCCCCTGAGCAGGGCTAGAGATGGCCTATAGATGGTAAGGCTGTGGGGATTCATCTTCACTGTCAACTTGGCTGGATTTAGAATCGTCATGGAAACACACTGGAGTGTGTTTCTGAGGGTGTTTCCAGAGAGGCTGAGTTGAGGAGGGAGGACCACCCTGGATGTGGGCGGTGCCTAGACGAGGGTCCTAGACCGGTGTAAAGGAGAGACCAAACTGAGCTTTCCTATCTCCGCGTCCCATCCAAGTCAGGATGCGATGTGCCCAGCCCAGCTGCCTAATACTCCTGTCATGTGCCGCCTCACCATGATGAACGGTACCCTCAAGTGGAGGACCCCACACTTCCTTAAGTGGCTTTTGTCAGATATGCTATCACCAAGAGGAAAGTAACTAACATGTACTCAAAACTTCTCCCTACACCCCAGCCGGTGCTTGCTGCACACTGCAGCTGCAAGCAAGCCCTGGGCAGGGGCCATGTCTGTGGAGGGCAGGAGCTCAATGTGGAGCGGCTGTGGGAGGCTAAGTGAGGTCAGGAGCAGGAGCCTGGGGCCTGACTTCCGAGTGTAGCATACCAACGGGACAGTCAGAAAATGCTTCATCAGAAGACCTCCAAGTCCTAGCCATGGACAGGGTACCTGCTAGAGAGTCAGATACAGCTAATGAGTAAATGTGCTGACAGGTAATGGGGAGAGAATGGATACTTGGCCCCAGCCATGACCTCTCACCTTCCAGAAGTTATATGAGAGCCTGGGCTTATTCATTCCACATGTTACCCCACCTCTTTGGCTAGATAACACCAGATCCACAGTCTCCTGAACTGTACAGAAGGGAGACCCCTTGGCCCCACTGACAACCTCTTTTCTCGCTGGTTATAAAGGGTCTAAAATAATGATGATGTTTTTTTAAAGTGACATCATAGTCAACCATCTGTAAAGTCAAGTTAACACCCAGTGTGAGGCTTGTCTAAAAGCCTAGGCAGACACCATCTCCACCCTTCCATGTTTCTAGCAGGGCACAAAGACATGATGGCCAATAAAGGCTGATTCCCAAGGTGACCTTGGAGCATCCTCTAGGATATAACAGGATCAGGGCAACCCAAAGATACCATCCTAGGAATCTGCTTCCATGAAAATAAAGTCTGCCACCTCTCAGTCAATATTTTCAAAGAGAACATACCCATCAGAAGTATGTTTCTCCCACCACCTGCGACTAACACAGTGTCCCTGAAAGCATAAACTATGGCCTTTTGTCACCCAGCCAGTCGACAGCGTCTAGTTCTGTCAGCACAGGGACAGTGAGAACATGTAGTGTGAGCCTCTGTTCACTGTGCCCAACAGGGCCCAGTAGACTTGTTTCCTTGGGGGATATAAGGCCAGATTGGGTAATTGGGCACCTTCTGGTGAGCTGCCTGTGGCTGGGGCTAGGACCAATCCTCAGTGGCACCATAGTTAAAACACACCTCCCCCTCCCTGCAGAGATTTGGGTCCCAAAGAACACTTCCTCATCCTGGTCTTCCCACTTCACTATGGTCTGACCCCGGGGCCTTCTTCCTGGTTCCAGTCCCTTCACCAGGCAAGCCTGTGGCCACTGTGTCCCCAGTTTCTACATCTGTGAACAAACACTGTTCGGGACCCCTCTTCCACGAAGCCACTCAAAACAATAACTTGTCTTTTCTAACCTACGTGATTCTATATCATTTTTCCAGCTCCTCGTGTAGAACTGGCTGCCAGTTCTGTGGTCGGAGTGTGGGTACTTCTCTCGTGGCCCTGCCCTCTGATGGACACCTTTTACTCTTCTCCCCTAAACGGCAACGTCGGTGTCAATATTCTTCTTTCTCTCTATCAGCACGGGGTTCGTTCAAAGTAGATGCACAGGAAAGGTGTCTTTTAAAAAGCTGAAGTACCTTGTCATCGATTACTTGGCTAACATTAGAATATATATTCTCTGGGAAAACAAAAAGATGTGTGCGTGTGTGTGTGTATGTATGCGTGTATGTGTGTGTTTCGTACACCAGCCTAGGTAGGGATTCACCTGTCTCTGCTTCTCTCTACAATATTGGGATTACGCGTGCACACGGCCATCCTGCATGTGTTACAGACGCTAGGTATTTGAATTCAGCTCCCCTTGCTTGTACAGCAAATGTTCTTCCCCACGGAGCCACTTTTCCAGCTGAAAATGAAAGATCTCTCTTAAAATCCTCCCCATGCCATTAGAAAACAAAACGAGACAACTCCCTTTCATTGGCTCAAAGAGATTTTCTCTGGGGTTTGTGGGAAGGGTTGGCTTCACTGGGCTTGAGGAACTGTGGCTGAGCTGACCTTGGCCACGGCAGTGTAGTTCCCACATTCAAGCGTATAGCTCGGGAGCGTGATGGTCTGTCTGTAGGTGTTGACGGCAGCCGGGAGGGTGACGGTGGTCGCCTCTGCATCCACAATGCTCCAGGTGTAGGAAAGCCCTTGGGAAATGTTACAGAGGACTGGTGCCTCAAACGTCACACCCAGTCTCAGGGGCTGAGACCTCCATATCTGGGGATTGACAAGAGAGGACGTGTCAGTGAGTATCCACCCACTTGATTGGACAGCAAGCTTTTAGAGAGTGTCACTTGTGAATCTCCAGCCATTTGTCTGCCCGATTACAAGACGAGAACTGGGGCTTGAGTTTAGATAGCATTTGTTTATAGACAAAAGAAAACAAAAATATAAAAACAGGAAAAGTAGTGTTTATATTTACATCCTTATAGCAGGAAAGAGAAATCTTTCAAGCCCGAAACGAACGGGAAAATGTCAAAGGAGAAGGTTACTAGATTTCATTACATCAGAATTTCATTTAATTGCTCATTTGTTATTTGATTGTGTAATTTGTTAGGGTACTCACAGCTGTGCTGTTCTTCCCAAGCCTTTATGCACTTTCCTGCATCCTCTGGGACAGTAGCTATAATCCTCCCCTCGAGGTCCCTGGCCTGACTTTGGGATTTGCAGAACAGCATTCCCGGTGAGCCAATCTTGACTGAAGCCCATGCTAGGTGCAAGGGCGCCCCCTGGAGTCAGTTACGTTTAATGGGAAAGAGAAAAATCTCTGGAGAAGTGGGGCTTTAAGAACTGAGCACCCTTCATGTTAGTTGTCCCCCCCACATTCCCTCCTTTACCCAGCCCCCCTGCCCCCCATTTAATCCTCCTATTTTAGTCCCCCTAACACTTCACTCCAGGGAAAGCCCCACGCTCAGGAGTAGTTGACCAACACAAACAGACTCCGTATTTTTTGTGGGTTTTTTGTTTTGTTTTACTATTTTTTGTCTTATTGATTTTTTTTAGCCTGTTTTGATTTTTTTCTGTTTTTCTGTTTTGAGAGAAAGAACATCAAGTTGGAGGGGGAGTATCTGGAAGGAGTAGGGGGAAGGGAAAAACCTGACTAAAACATAATATATATAAAAATTAATTAATTCTACTTAAAGTTAGAAGACAGTATTAGCTGCCCTCATCCCGTCTACTGGCTGGGACATTGAATCTTAAAATTTAATCGAGGTATGGATTATTATGAGGAAAACACGAATGATATAAAGACTAGAATACTTAAAAAAAAACAGAAGAAGAAAGAATCTATTAGTCTTATGACTGAGAAATTCTCCTTTTGTGTTCTCTAGGTGGCTTTCCACACCATTTAAGTTACTGTTTTATCCTCTTCATTGTTTTAGCTCTCAACACGATTTCATTATAGGAATTGTGACAAAGCCACCAGGCTCACATGGACAACGGCAGACTGTAGTACTGTCCATTTTCAGATGCTAAACACGCATTAAAAATGATAAAATGCATCAAAGCTATAGAATTTCCATTGGAGTGGGAGTTGGCTTTGGGGTGCACAGTAGGATCTGGGAGACAAAAATAAAGTTCCCAGGAGAGGTATTCTGTCCCTCAGCTCTGTGACATGGAGGGACAAAGGACATAAAGAGAGTTGTGTGCACAGAGGGGCACATGCTACTTGTAGTAACAATCAAAGTTCAGTAATAAGGATGCTGGGAAATGCTGTAGAATTTGTGCGTATGATCCAACATATGCTACCATTAAGGATCATGTAGTTAGCTGGGTGGTGGTTGCGTATGCCTTTAATCCGAGCACTCGGGAGGTAGAGGCAGGCGGATAGCTGTGAGTTTGAGGCCAGCCTGGTCTACAGAGTGAGTTCCAGGATAGCCAGAGTTACAACAGAGAAACGCTGTCTCGAAAAACCAGAACGAACAAAAGAATCACGTAGTTAAGATGCTGTAACAAGAGTGGGCATGCTATGAGGAGTCCAATTTTGTGATAAACACACGTATTCAAAAACTGCACCCATTCCACATATGACAACAACAACAAAAAGGAAAAACAATGGGGGCTGGAGAAAGGGCTCCGTGGTTAAGATGGCCTTCTGCTCTTGCAGGGGAACTGTTTTCTTCCCAGTGTCCATGCTGGGCAGCTCACAACCTCCTGTAACTCCAGCTCCAGGGCACCTGATGCCCTCCCTTGCCTGGCCTGTACAAGCCGCTGCACTGGTGTGCACAGATCCATACACGCACAGACATTTAAAATAATGAAGATAAATACATTTTTACGCAATAGACAAACATCTAAAATAAATGCATCTATCTCGTGCTGTCTGTGTTTCACACAACTCCATGCTTTCCTTATACTCCTGGAAAGCATACCAAGTCACAGAGTCACCAATATTGTTTCCTCATCTTACAGAAAAACTCAAATGAAAACGTTTTACAGATGAAAAACTAAGCTCATTTATCTGTACAATATCTGTTTCTGTGTATCAGTTGGAAGTAAGTATAAGTTAAGACAAACAAATAATAGATCAGGTGTGGGAGTGAGAGCCTGTTCTTCTAGCATACAAGATGCTGAGGTAGGAAAACTGAAACCGCCGCCGGGGTAGCCTGGGCATTACAGTGAATTCGAGGGCAGCCTGGGCTACACAGTGATACCCAATCTCAAAATAAAATAAAATAAAATAAAACCAAAAATATTCTTTAAAACAAAACAAAATCAAAGGGCAGTATTGGCTTCACAGCAGAGCCAGAATTCCAGCCAGTGATCTATGGTCTTTGCCTGGAGTCCCTGGAGTTTTGGTCTACCCCTCACACAGAGAGCACGCAGCCTGACACCATGGAGTGGCCTTGAGAGCTGCAGAGGTCTTGCCTCGAGGGACGTGGATGCCTGAGGGCCACAGCCTACCCAGGGCAATCCCATACCCTCTTTGAAGTCCACTGCACTGTGGGGCTGCTGGGATTGGAGTTGCACGGGGCTGGCAGCTGATCTGTCAGAGAAAGAGCTTTGGCAAACTGTCTGGAGCGAATTTTGATTCCCGGGTGTCAGGCTGAATGCCTTCGACCTGAAAGTAAACCTGCTTGAAATCGAAGCTCTCAAAGGAGCAGAAGAAACGAAGGCAGTCTTATTTTCCCTACTGTGTAGTTAGCACTCAGCACATAATTGATCTTTTTTAAAAAAAATTTTTTGGTGTCAAATTTTCCTTTGAACTGGAAATGCTATCATTCTGTGCATAATCAAAAATGAAAGAAAGAGAGAGAAAGAGAGAGAGAAAAGGAAAGGGAAAAAAAGCTACTCAAGGCAAGCTGTGCTGAATGTTTCAGAGTCATACAGGCAAATAAAAGACTTATTCACCCACTAGCAGCCAGGCTTCACTCCGGCCAGGCTTCCCCTGCTCGGGGACTAGCTCCAAAGCTCTCACAGGGACTCCTTTGTGTTGAGTGCAGCAGGACAAACTCGACAAAGCCTCCTTCATTCCCCAGCAAGCTCAGCAATTTGGAAGCAGCCTGTAGCGAGGCAGGCGGATTCCTTAAGCCCAGCCCTACCTGCACCTTCATAGGCCCCATGTTCTTCACCGGGGTGGTTGGCAAGGTTCACGCACGATGAAGAGCTGCTTTCTTAGGGCGGCGGAGCTGATGTTATTGAAGGCAAGGACTTCAACTGTAAACTCTCCCTCTCTGGAAGGGTGGAAAGCAGAGAAATGGAGAGATCAAGGTTGCTGTGTATCAGCCCTCACTCTCTCTTCATAACCATCTGCAGTCTGTAGTTATTCTATCTGACTGCAAGTGACCCCAAAGGTAAGGGACAGACAAGGCCTGGGTCATGAGGTTGATCTCCAAAGAGGCCATTCTCTGTTTGCTGCCCACCCTGCATGGATAAAGGCCTATGCCAATCAACTGGCAGTTACATGCTCCAAACAACATCACATTCAGGCGAGGGCATGCTGCTCCCAGTAGCTACTGGCCCAGTTCTCTGTTGACCACAGAGCCACCCAAAGGTGGCTTAAAACATTTCCTGGTGATGGACACTCCTGACTGGAACTTGAGGGTCTCTGGGCACAGTTTTCTGATTCTAGGGGTCAGATTTCCTGACCAATCCTCAAGGTATAGGGCACTGAAAAGGAGAGGAATGGGTTTCAAACCTGAACCTGCTTCCAGCCCCTGGATTTATAAACAGTACCTTTCAGAGCACGAACACCTACTTACAAAAAGAAAGCATTCTATAAAACAGCATTGCCTGGCAGTGTATCTGATATCTACATCCTCTCTGGACTGCATCAGGCACAATGTAAGTAACTGAGTTATGGCATCTAGATTTGTATAAACACACTTGAGACATTTGCACACTAACAGAACCAACAATAACACCTTTTCAGAGAATGTCTGGCTGCTCAGTGACACATGACTATCTCCATAATGCCTTGCTCCAGGTAACCACTGGCTTGGAGTAAGGGCAGGAATCACACTCTACTGTAGCAGTACGCTGAAGTCTTTTACCTTCAATTTAGGGATGGAGAAAGGAAAGATAAGAAAAAAAATCTTCACCACTTTTGCAAGCGGCTTTGATATAGAGAGAAAGGTAGAAATCTTCACAGCCTCTTTAGGCTGTCCTAAGCTTGAAGAGGACTAGCTGACAGTGAGTCAGACTAGCGTCTCAGCTCAGGGTCTGTAAACTCAATCTCTCCAACCTTTGCTCTTTTAGGAATTACCACACTAATGACAGCAACCTAACCAATGAATCACCAACCAATGTCCTCCCTGACTCTAGGGGCTTCAGACATTTTATGCCCTAAGTCAAAAGTTCCCATAAACCCATGTGGCATGCAATTCCCAAAACAAGCTACAGGTGCCAGGACGACTGCACCTGACCAAATTACAGCCACCTGCATCAAGCATTCCAAACCTAACTCATAAACAACTACACCACAGCTGGGGTGGGAACACAAACCTAATCCAATGCCATTTTGCGTTTTTACAGAAACCAGAATAACAAAAACTTCTTCCAAGTGTCCCTCTACACTTTACCTTCGGACACAGAGGCCATTATAGTGTGAGCTTGGTGCCTTCCAGTTTCATTTACCCGCCTGTTCAGCTCTCTCTCTCTTAAGCATACCCGCCTGCCGATGCCGGTGTTTCCCACAGGCGCCCTTCCTTTGGTCCTCTGTTGGCGCCCCCTCCCCATTTTTCCTTCAGGAATCTCCTGCCTGAGGGTCCCCTTCCAGTCATGCGCAAATGCCTGAGTATGGTTCTGCATTCTATAAAGCCATGTGAGTGGGTCATAGCCTCTGTACCCCATACGGTCTTTGTTGACAGAACTCTGGAATGAAGGCTTCTGTTTGCCCCCTTTGTCTGGACTGCAAGTGCCCCTAGAGCCCTAGACAGGCCTGGCTTATTTCTGCTCAACAGGTGTTACCTGCACTACCCACAAGATTGGCTGTGGGGTTTTAGGCATCGGATCCTTCAGAAGGCAGTGCGTTTCACCGCCTGCAGTCAGCTGTCGCCTGTCCTTTGTGGCTCACCTCCTGTAGGCGTGGCTGGAGGAGCCGCCGTCCAGCTCAATGGTGCCGTCTCCGAAGTTCCAAAGGAAAGCAACATCAGTGCCAAAGTTGAGCCTGCACTCAAAGGACACGCTGGTGTTTACCAGGGCTGAGGCAGGAGACACCAGCCGATTTGCCACGATTCTCTTCTGCACTCTGATGAGGTGGGGCTCGGAGATCACACTGCCGAACTTGCTGGTGGCCTTGACTATCACGTGGTACCTGAGGAAAGGGTGCATGGCAAGATGAGAACACAAGGATGGGGAGACTCTCATCATCACTTCAGCAGACAGGCAAGGCGGGGATCTTAAGTTGAAGGCATTGTCCAACTAATTAGTATCAAGGCTGAGACGGAGGGAATTCTTTTTAAGTTCCCTTTTTATTGTTTACTTCACTAAATGAGGCAAACACCCCACCCTTCTTTATAGGAAGTGTAATCTAAGTTAAACTGAGGGCTGAGATGAGATTTGAACCTGGGATCACCCTGTTGCTTAGTGCACAGGGCAGGGAGGTGGGCCCCTCTTATTTTATATTTTATGGCTAAGCTCAATTCACAGACATGCTCAGGAGCTGGGTGTAGTGTGAACACCATTAAAACTATTGTGTTAGTGCCAGGGTGATCTTGATCCTGAGTGTTGGCTGCACCAGAACGAAAGACCATACTGACAGACCATTGAGGGATGCTCAGCTTTCTTCTGATGCTTCTGGAAGTTGTCCTCGCTGGTGGCTCATCTCCAAAATACCATGCAAACTCCAGGGGTACAGTTTCCTTGGTAACAGCCACAAATGTGATGTTTGTGTCTGTAGCAAACTCAGTTCCATCGGTGTAGACCGACACAGCTGTGACAGAGAGGGAAGCGGAGGTCCATGGGCATGGAGGGCTGGGAGCCAATCAGAGGAGCACCCCCCCCCAACACACCTACTCTCCTACCTAGCCAGGGCATGAACTGTGAGAATGAGCCTATAAGTGTGGGTACAGGGCCGGGCTAGGGGATGAGGGGGATCTGCAGAGCCCAAGCAGGAGGTTCAGTCCAAGTCTGAGGGCCATCAGTAACGGCTCACAAGCCAACATGGCTGGCTCCTTTCAGAACAATGCTTGGAAGACATGGAACAGAGATGGGGGGGCAGATGACCACATGATAGTCCCCCATCTCCCACACTCTGGAGGGGACCTCAGGCCTATGGTTTCTAGGAATGTCCCAGAACAAACTGCAGGTGCACGAGAGCCTGCTGTAGGGCCAACGGGGTGGGTCTCAGGCTGAGCTGACAACAGAAGCTTCAGCAGTCAGCTGCGAAGGGAGAAGGGTTACAATCCAGAATTAGAACAGAGACGCACATTGCATCTTATACCCAACAGCCACACCAAGCCAAGCCTGGCCACTGCCGATTTGGTTCTGAGAAATAAAGGATACATTGTATGAAGAAATAGATGAAAAGTCATGCATCATGACTGTGCCTGAAACAAAAGAAGACATGGGGAAATTTTAGTCCATTTGCCTTAAGCGCATGAGCGTGCGCACCCCCCCCCCCCCAATATTTCTCATTGTTAACTTGAATCTCTTTGAATTCTGATAAATTTTGAAATCTGGAGTATACACTGTGAAATGAGGTGGTTGGCAAGCATGAATTATGTCACAGGGTGTCTCTCTTTAAAATTTTCTCTAAATGATTTCCGTCTCTCCAGAGGACCCTCTACATAATAATACATTTCTTTCTTTGCAATATGTACATTTCTTTATGTTAAATATATTTGTCCAACGTTTGTATATTAAATAATCTTCACATCATAGGGATTTTTATTTGTTGGTTTGTTTGTTCCGTTGTTGTTATTGTTGGACTTTTGAGACAAGATTTCTCTATGTAGCCCTGGCTGTCCTGGAACTCACTCTGTAAATGGTCTGGAGCTCAGAGATCCACCTGTCTCTGCCTCCCAAGTCCTGGGATTAAAGGCATATGCCTCTATACCTGGCATCATCATAGAGCTTCTTAATGGTGGTCCAACAATAAACCTCATTTATCTAAGTCCTCTAAAATGTAATGCAATATTTTATGTGAACATGTATGCATATACACATATGAATATATGTATATTGGAAGGCAAATACCAAAAATTGAATCAAATTCTAGATGAGAGCTATGATGTCTAAGAAGATTTAAATCAACTTATTTGGGATATTAAAAAGGAGAAGGGCTTTTAGATTATTATTGCTGTTTTTCTCTATGAATTTTCTCTTTATAAACAGAAAATGTTTATTGATAATATAAATAAAATGGACTGGACACAGATTCTTTTGAAATGTGCCCCGAAGATATGATTAACATGTTCTCATTAACAATGACTAAAAATTATTCTTGACCACAATCTGGTGTCACAACACAAGAGGAAAGAGAAGTTATGGATTTGCACAAGGGTGTCTAATTGCTGGTCTTTAGTACAGGATTAAGACTCAGACTCTCCAATTCTAAATTTTAGCTCAAAACCCACAGACTCACATGGCCTGTGCCCACCCACTTCACTCAAAGTTTTGATACGACAAGACAATACGGATGGCCAGTTGGCTGTTTCCAGGGCACTGCTTAGCAGGTTTAAAAATCCTCTTCCAACAATATGTAATGCTTAGTTGGCTGGGGGTGGGGGTAGGAATGGGAGGGAGTGGGGGTGGGGGAGGTAGGGAGTGCACAGGAGAACTGTAGGGAATACAGTCCGTATGTGGTACAAGTAGTATTGGTTCTCAAGAACGGGTTCTTTGGGCTGTATCACCTACTGGGTTCTCGCTCTCTTTTTTTTTTTATTTCTGTAGAAAGCAAGCTATTTATCATCCACTGGAGCTGAACACTTCAGAGTTATCCGGCTCCTCTCTGGCTCTGCTATAGTGTGCCCCAAACTGTTTCCTACAGAACCCTTAGTTGCAGTCCCTCTTCTGACCCCTTCTGGACTGTGGCTTTTTAATCCCTGCCCCCAAGCTGGTGGGAGAGGAACAGGAAGTCTACAGGTAGCTGAGGGGTGAGTGTGAGGAGACAGGAGTTAGAGAGCTCCTGGCACACTGTGAGCACCCAGCATCACATACCTTTAGCTAAGGCTGTGCCGTCTGCCAGAATGTTCCCATAGCCACTGCTCACAGTTCACTGTATGTACCCACTCCTACCCCAGGTAGTACCCATCCTGTGGTGACACATAGTGCCTTCTTTAGGGAACTTCCCAGCCCCAGGGCCACACTCCTCTTCAGGCAACTTAATGGCCTTTCCCCTGTTTTATTATATACTTATCCAGATTCCTTTACTGGATTCTCTAAGGCTGGATCCCTCTATGATTTCATATCATCTCCCCCAACATGCAATATTCCACAGTCACTGTTTTCTACAAGAGGTCAGGATGAATGGTGGCATTGAATTGATTAGGGTGGCTGAGACTTGGCCAGCACAACTAAAGTGGAGTCAGGCTACGTGCAAGCAGACGCCTGAGTGCTCGGCTTCCACACACAGGTCTCACCTTCCTGCCGTGGGAGGGAGTCAGCAAAGGAAAGAGCTTCGCCATCATGGAGAGAGCTAGAGTTCACGAATACAGACATATTCTCATGACTAATGTCCACGTAATAAGGCCCCAGTTCCACACTGGCTCCATGAAAGTCATGGACAACAGCTCTGAGCTTGTAGACTCCCTCTGGAAAAAAGAAGACAAAATGGACATTTTGATGGATTTTTTTGGACAGACATAAGACAGTCACAATAGGGTGACTAGTCTGTGAAGTGATACTATACATGAGTTTTTTTTTTTTAATTCTTTGCAACAACAGGGACATTTTATGGACATGCAGCCACACAGCACAGGGTCCCACATTCAACATGACTTGGTGTAGACTAAAGTTCTACTGTCTGGAAATTCTTAATAATTTTTTAAAAATCAATGTTCATGTTTTCCACTGGAGCCTGAAAATGACGTAGCCTATCTATGCATCAAGAATTATTAACAGTATTAAAGTAGATACTGGTCATCTCAGAACAGTATTTGATACACACACTTGCTTGAATAAACACCCAAGTAGCATATATCAGTGGATTATCATAGACTAGACAGTGGCTCCCCACCCTGACTTCTTCTTGAAGTTTTTATAATGTCACTCTAATATGCCTTTGAATTTCCCATTAAGTAGTCGAACCTATTCTTCCTCTGTTGGGTTGGTGCCAGTCGCATGACTAATTGCATAGTCCCTCCAACTTGCCCCTTCCTGCTTGTCTGTGGACTGGGCTCTGTTATCATGGGAGGGAGCTGAAGAAAACACAAAACTCCGTTCTCCCACAGGGCCAGCCGTCTCCAGGAAAAGAGTTGTCTAGCTGATTGGCAGCTGCCTACAGATCCATAATGAGCCCTTTGAGGCCAGCCCAGACCCAAAGAACCCACCCCAAAACACCCTATGGGTTAAATTCATGATTGCATTATATTTTGTTGTTAGTTCCTTGAGAATTTCGTACTTTAAGGCACTATGTTCAAGACACTCTGTTAACACAGCTACGCGTGACTGACATTGGCTCTCTTGGACTAGAGAGGCCTCTAGCAAGTCTCTAACCCCAACCTCCTACCCACCCTTCTTAAATTATACATTTAATCCTCATGTGTACTGGCTTTAAAATGTTAGGTGACCCATGGTGTGTCACAGGATAATGTCCTCTCTTGGTCCCGGGCACTCATTCCCAGCTCTGTCCCTCACAAGTCTCATTCATCATCCACACAGAACAAAGGTCCGCTTCCCAGCCTCTCTCAGCTTACTAGTCCCCATTACATTCGCTTCCGGTCTCCACCTGGCCAACTTGCACCTGCCATGACCCTTTTTAAATGACTCAGGCAGAAGGAGTGGCTTTATCTGGCGATCGCCCGAAGCTCCTGGGCTGTGTTTTGTTTCCAAACTCACCATACTCTGTCTCCTTTGCCCCCAAAGCTCAACACAAGTTCAACACTCGGCACGTGCACAATGAATGCGTATGGAATGGTCAAGGACAGGATGGAAAACTAAAGTCAAACAAATGAAACAACGTTCTCAAGGCCCAGAGAGTACTGTTCCTTGGGAATTAACACAGCCTGTCCTGTCCTAGAGAGCAGTAGAGGTGGCATAATACATTAAAAAGAGGGATAGACTCTGCAGAGAAAGCAAATCGCCTATAAGGAAACGCGGTGACCCTGGCAAGTTGCAGGGATTGGGAGCAGTCTGCTGAGCGCTATCAGTGAAACTGAAAGAACCAGGGGGTCCTGCTTTGTTGATGTCTATGTAATTAAGCTTGAAGGCTTGTACTCAAAGCATAATTTTCTAAGAACATAGGACTTAAAAGAATTAACTACATGAGAAGTAGGAAATGTCAATAGAGAAATGTGTCGACATGTTAGCCAGAGGCGACAAGAGTAAAATGACAGCGAGAGGGTGGGTACGTAGATTCTTCTAGACTAACTGTTCCTGGTGCTCTCTAGGGTTTCCGGGGTGAGTGAAATATAGAGTTCTCCATGTGCCACTGATTTGAAAATCTAAAACTGATGCTCAAAAATCAGTGACTGGACTCCAGTCCCATTCATGAGCGCCGGCGCAAAACCCATGAGCAGGATTTAGAAAACTGAAATTCAACCACATGTTTAAAAATAGTAAGGCAAAATCATGCGGTCTCCCTCCCCCAGGAATTCAGGAATGTCAGTACTGAGTGATGTCACTCGTAACTGCGTAGTTCTAAAGGAGAAAGCAATTATAAAATCATCTCAACAGTTAGATGCCACAAGGAACTGGCAAATCCAACTTCTCTCTCTGTCTCTGTCTCTGTCTCTGTCTCTCTTTCCGTCCTTAATAAAAGATGAAAACTTCAGTACCATGATAAATTAAATCCACCCAAATTCGAGCTTGAGGTTTGGAGAAAAAATGTAGAAAGTTCTGAACACAAAGACACACAGTGTTATCTGTTAACGTCGCCCACGTGCTCTGGAAATGTGAGCCAATGCAATTAGACAAGATAAGGAAGGGACTTTGAGGTGATCACTGGGAGATGGGAGGTGACACGTCAGCCTTTGTAAATACCGTGTTTACACGGCTAAGGAAGCACTCGAGAATGCAAGCAGGAGAGGCAGCAAAAGTATCAATGTTCAGCAAGACTGGAGGCTTTGCGAAACAAAAAGCAACTTCCTGCCTTTCTACAGGCCATGGCCACCAGTTTGAGGACAAATACCTTATTATACCTTTTTTGTGGTAGCACAAAAAACTAAGTGCCTGTATGGAAACAATTAAAGACTTTTTTACATTTTAGTGTGTGTGTGTGTGTGTGTGTGTGTGTGTGTGTAGGTGTGTGTGTGCAATTTGTGGGAGTTGGCTCTCAGACATGGAGAAAATCTTAAGTGTTTCCAAAGGTTTGAGGAAGGGCAGAAAGAAGCAGGGCACATTCCACCAAAAGAGAGACTCGGGAACGAGCATAGAGCTTCTACAGAAATTAATTGTTAATTTAAACACCATTTGGATAGGCTTGCCAATAAAATATCTTCATATTAGTCCATGTGGGTCTAAAGTTTATGTGGAAAAATAAAGGAAATAAGACCAAAATAATCCCAGTTGAGGGGCCAGGAGGGCTATCCTCAAATGTGAAACCTGAGGAAAACTACCACGGTGGCTCCCACAAACACAGGGGGCACTGATGAAAGGGACTGGAAGCCTGCAGGTGGCTTAGAACAACAGGAGCCCAGCATTCCAGATCCTTCTGGAAAGTGGGTCATTTGGTAAATGACCTGAGCCACTGGAGCAGGCATCCTGACCTCGGGAAAGTGAAACCTGCCTCGGACTTTATGCCAGAATAAATATTCAAATATATTAACTACTCAAATGTGCAAAACGCAATCATTAAAAACACCAGAAGACACGAAAGAATAGCATTATAAATCTGGAGAAAGGAAGACATTTTTGACTAGGACATATATCTCAGAAACTGGGGCTTAGGATAGATCTCAGTAGTAGAATGCCTGCCCAGCATTAATGAAGCCTTAGGATCAATCTCTAGCACCTCCATAAATAAATAACGAAATAAATAAATAAAACATTTTCACACAAAAACATCTAAAAGCAAAGCTGAAGGAATAAATGAAGGGAAAAAAAATTGTGCTTCTTATCCTCATAATAAAAAGACTAATTTTCCCAGTAATGAAAAATACAAAAACCCATGTTATGCGGAACCATGAAAGTGCTTTTCTTGGCTAAATATGTTTTTGTTTTTTTTTTTTAAAAAGGACATTTTAGTTTTGGGTAAAAATAATACAAATTAAGGTTTCAGAAAGAGACCGTTCGCATCTATCAGGCTGACAGCTGCACTGTTCACAGAGCAAGGACCAGACATCTCTAAGCGACAGCACGTTGGCAGTAACTAGCCAGTGGTTACCCGACACAGTATTTGAGGCAGTATGTCCTCTTTGCTCTGAGCTGGTGTGTACATGCAATTACTCACTGCAAGTGTACTTATAATACTGAGAGATCAGAAACAAATCTCAATGCCCACCAATAAAATCCAGTTAAGCAGACATGACCTGTTAAGGCCAATGTACAGCAGCCACCCAAAGGGGCTGGGAAGTCCTATCTGTCTGGACTGTGGACTTGCTCTAAGATGGAGATTCGTACTTAAGTGGGCAGGCAGAAAGGCGAGCATTGTGCATAGTGCACTTCCATTCACAGAAAGGAGAATAACCCTGATACTGGCTTCTACACACACAAGATGTAAGAAATAACAGGTATGGTTGTCTCTGGGTTAGTGGGAAGAGGACTTTTGCTTTGCATCTTGTCACAGGGGGTTGCACAGGGGCTAGACCATGATTTTAAAAATGTTTTTTCAAAAGAGAAGGAAAAAATTAAATTCCTCCATTGATCAGGAAAGTTAGGTTTTCCTCTCACATCTTCCACTCATCTCCAAGGCTTTAGCATTACCCAACTAACACCGAGATGTCTACAGATGTCTACACAAACATTGGTCACTGTCTGTTGGTATTACTTTGATGGAAATAAAGTGTTGGAATTTTCAGCACAAAGGAAAGTGTGCCCTATCACACATATGTTCTTCAAGGCACATGTGTCCTTGAAGAGGAACCTAAGGCATTTTCAGTGTCTCAGAATGATGTCATATGTGGGAAGGAGGCTGTGCGGACTGTGTGACCCTAGGGGTCATTCCTCAGTCTCATTCTCTTATCCCACAGTCCCAAGGGAAAGATTAATGAGATGACATATGCAAAGAGTTGATTATAGCCAAGAATGTGAGCTTCTGTCATACAGGAGCCACCAGGTCGGTTCAGAAGGACCGAGGGGGTGGGATGTGGCTTTGTCACTGCCAGCAAGCACCTCGACACTGCCTGTGTCCAGGGATGTCATCTCCTTCCCGCTTCCAGGGAAGGACACGCTGCACCATACCTTTCCTGTACCGGTGGTAGCCAGTCACTGCAGCTGTACCTGTCATTGAAAACAGTCTCATCTCAGCTCCACAATTGTCCCCAAAGTCCAGCAGCAGATGGAGAGCTGCTCTAGAAGATATTTGAATGCGGAGTCCCACAGCTGGCGGTGCCTGAGAATCTGTTTCCAGGAAGCAGCAGATAGCAAAGTGCCAAGCAATTTCAGGCTGTGTCACCGAGGTGGTACCAGGAAGATGCTGAGTGAGGGGACCAGGACTCTCAGGATGGTGCCAGGAGGTGGGGAGGCTGCAGGTGCAAAAAGTGCCAGGAGGAGGGTCTGAGGAGCTAAGGGAAAGAAGCAGATATCAGCTTTCAGATTTCCTGACAGTCTACAGAGTCCAGGAAAAGGTATCAGGTGGGGAGAGAGACATCACTGAGGTCTGTATTCCTGACTGCTCTAAAAGATGAAGGAACCATGGGATGTAGGATGAAGGCGGCAAAGATCAGTCAGTCTTACCATCTCGAGCGCAGTGACTTGGCACACTCCCAGCCACAGCTGTAGTAAAATCCAACAAGGGAGAGACCCAAATCACCAACTGGTGGTGACTGAGGTGATATGGGGTGGCCTTCACCACCCTCCTTCTGTCGTGGGGGGGATGGAAAGCCAGGTCCCTGAGAGCTGTCTGGGTGCTGGTCTGTGGGGATGTAACTACCCTGAAGGGGACCTCATGGTGACAGACCTCAGAAGCAGCATCTTGGTCAAGGCCTCCACAGAGCACAGCAGATCTTGTCCCTCGCAGCAGAAAACTTCCTTCTTCAGGCTGCAGGGGGCCACTGCCGAAGAGGTACCCTGCAACGTGAAAGTCTAAAGTCACAGGATCTCCTCCAGTTGCTGCTCTGGTTCATCAATGCCAAAAGTCAATTTAGTAAATGGTCCAGTGAGACTGAGGTCTCATGTCGCTGAGGATTCTGGTTTGGTTGAGGAAATGCAGATCGACCTGTCAATGGCGCTACCTTGAGAATGAACCGGGGCAAAGAGAACACCCAGCTGGGAACATCCTGAAACCACGAAGGTGGCATCGGGAACTTTGGGATTGCCTATTATTATTCATGTTGTCAGTTTCAGGTAAGGTAAGGTTAGCTATTTGTACGCTCCTGTACTCATGAGGCTAGCAGCTAAGAGATGGCATTACCTACAGGTGGGAAAGAGTGAAGTCTGTTTTCTTTTCTATTGCAATGATGCGCTTCAAGTCTGCCTAACCATGCACCACCTAGCAGAGTTAGAAAGGCAAAGTAGGGGGTCACTGATCCGCTCAGAGGTAAGTTGTTATGGCCGGGGTCAGACACCAACCTGCTGCAGATCAGAGAATGATCCGTCTGCTCTTTCAGTCTCACACAGCCACCTGAGACAGGAGCTGGGGCCGGGACTGCTCCTGATCAAAACAGAAGGCAGAGAGATGCTGACATGCTTGGCACACCTGACTGTTAGCTGTCTGAAAGACCCTCCCTGTGACCCAAGAGTGCTTCTGGGAGCTCATAAGGGTGACCGTCAGAGACAGGATGTACTGCAGACCTAACCACTGAGGGTTGTGGCAGATGTCAGGGAGAAGCCTTAACCTAGGTACAAATACACATTGATGCTGGTCCATCCATGTGTACTGTGTCATATGTCCATGTGCCGTAACACAGACTGAGAGCTGGAGGACTGGAAGGCCAGTCCTGGTTCTGAGCCCTAGACAGTGGCTTGCATCTAGTTGTTCTATGCTTCTCACTGGCCACAACAGGCTCAAGCTCTGCAGAGGACAGTCTTGTTCTCATGGAGACAGTGGACTGCAGCATGTGGTTGTCTTCAGAATCTAACTCTGGTCTCTGGCTTACTGCTGTGTCCACCTCCTCAGTATCTCTTGTGGTTCAGGAAACATACCCTGTCCCCTCCATTGGTGGAGCCAGATCCCTGGACACTTTTGATGGCAGGTCTTCCTGAATTGTCCTCTGGGGAGGGCATCCTAAGTTACTCTGGACATTCCTAATGGGTCACATTTTCTAGCTATTTGCTTTCTGTTTTCTTTTTCACTTAGTGGCTTTTTACTTTTTAACATAGAGATGTTTTTGAGAACAAAAACCCAGGAGCTAGGGATATAGCTCAGCCTCACTCTGCTCAACATTAAGAGGATTTTTTTTTTTTTTTTTTAGAAAAGACAGGCCTACTGTCCAAACACATTCTCCAGAGTCTTGTGCACCCAGCTACTCCTGTGGGCAGCAGACAGACTGCATGCTGGGACAGCAGGTGGAAACAGAGCCCAGGGGTCCTGCCTGAGACAACCACTCCTTGTTCTTGCTGATTGTTCTCTGTGGCCATACACAGCAGAGACAAGAATGACATTTCCTCAGTGGCCCATGGGGAGTGCTAATTCCAGGAAGTGTTTCCTTTTAGTTAAAAAGTTATACTTTTGCCACGTATATAAATAATTTAAAGATAGCTGTTTTGTCAATAAGATGAAGGGAAAGAACCCACTTCTGAAAGTTGTTGTGTGATTTCTACACCTGTACCAGGGCTTTTTAGTGTCCACACTCATATAGACACCACACACACAACAACAGTGATAATAAACTGATCTCTGTGAGGTATGCACAATTTAGTTAAGAATGTGGGGAGGTAGAATGAAAAGAGAGAGAAAGGAAGGAAGGAAGACAGGAAGGAAGGAAGACAGGAAGGAAGGAAAAGGAAGAAAGAGGAAGGAAGGAAGGAAGGAAGACAGGAAAAGGAAGAAAGAAAGAGGAAGGAAGGAAGGAAAAGGATGGAAGGAAGGAAGGAAGGAAGGAAAAGGAAGGCAGAAAGGAGGGAAGAAAGGAAAAGGAAAGAAGGAAGGAAAGAAGCCAGCTAGCCTAGAACTTACAAAACACACCAGACTGAACAAGGTTGCAACATTCTTACCCAGACCCCATAAGGCCTAACACTGCAATAGGGGCACCCTCCCTGCTAGCGTCCTGCCATCTGACTACACCCAGTGTGAGCGCCAAGGAACTGACAGGCAGAGAGCTCCTGACTGTCCTTCCGTTCGCCTTGGTCTCCACCATGGCTGAGGCAAGCTTCCATCTCTCTGGACCCAGTTCTACCCCTTGCCCATAGCATCCAGGGTCCCAGCCCCTGCAGCTGGACTCAGTTCTGAGGTCTGACTCAGCCCTGCAACCCTGTAGCTCTGCTAGGCGATAGTGTCTCCGGCAGCTGTGCCTGCCATCATGATTAATCTCTGCAGTGATTCTGCATCCCTGACAGCTTTCTGCCTGTCTCCAGTAAGGCCTCCCTAAAACTCTTAAACCCCATTGCAGCCCTTAGTCCTTTATAGCAATGGTTCTCAACCTTCCTAATGCTTCGACCCTTTAATTCAGTTCCTCAGTTGTGGTGACCCACAACCATAAAATCATTTTCATTGCTACATCATAACTGTAATTTCGTCACTGTTATGAATCCTAATGTAAATATCTGATATGTAGATGGTCTTAGGCGACCCTAGAAAATGTCATTCAACCCTCAGAGGGGTCATGACCCACAGGTTGAGAACCGCTGTTTTATAGCCAATCTGTGACCTACATGTGTATAGAGATATAATTATTGTGTGATGTGCAACACATGATCTGAGAATTAATATTAGTAACTGAGATTGGAGTAAAAGAACCTGTCTTGGCCTCAGCCAGCTTTCAAGGCTAATCAGGACGACTTAACAGACTGCAGCTAACAAAACCAACTTAGCTCGTGAATTTATTATTATTCAGGGAATTTTGGCATCGTGAGAAGGTGCAACGTGTCTGTCCGTTGGTGTTGCTAGCATAGCGTGCTCATGACTAGAGTTCACATTAGTGACATGAGGACTCTTAGCTGGCACCGCCTTGTGTGACTCCCAACACTCAGGGGTAAGTTTACTATACAACCTGGTCTAATAAAAAAAAATCTATGCTTTTCCCCTTCAGCGCTGAGAGATTCAAATCTACCCTGGGATGGCAGAGTAGACCTTGATGTTGACATCTGAGATGTTCCTCATGACACTTACGCCTTCTGTGTACTCAGAAATGCCGGACTGCCTGGGCTTCAATGACCCACCTGTCAGTGACGTCATGCCAATGTGGAGGAGCCCGAGTTTCTCTGTTAACAGCACTTAGCCTTGCCTCACTGCTTGTGTTCAAAGCATACTATAAGAAAAAGAACAGTAAAACTCTGAGAGCATTGGGAAAGGAGCATTATTAATTACAGAACAGCAGCCTCTACCCCTCTGTGCCAGGTACTGTCCTTCTCCCTAGGGAGAGAGCAGTAAGAAAGACAGACTGACTCTGCTCCCAGGATGCAGCAGAGCTGCATGGGAAGGTGACTGTGGGGGGCTGGAATGACAGCAGGGAGCCCGTCTGGATGGGGGGAGATGGTGGCATGCCTTGGTGTGGCCTAGGAGGTAGGGATGGACAGGTGCTGCTTACGGAACAGATGGGCTGGGTGGAAGTCAGAACTCCATGCTAAGTCCAAAGGACTTGTCCTGCTTAAAGTCGAGCTTAGGGGTGGGGACCGAGGGGTAGGGGAGGGGTGCCTAGCACCATGTGAGCCCTGAGGCTGTGACCCAAAAGGCTTTGCCACCTCTAGTTCCACCCAGGAAGACCTCCTTAAGACAAAACCTTAATTTCTGTGTGACTTGGACAGCAGGGCTGAGAATCGGGAGGAAGTCCCTAATCAAAGCTGACCACACTTGAGCAACAAATGACTTCGGGTCGTGCTGCTTGTCTGGGTTCGTCTGATCTCATTCCCTTGTGGAGCAGGTTATTCCAAGTCGCTTTTGTTCCGGCACCCCAATCCCGCTGTGCCCCACTACCGATTAGTATCTTCTCTCTCACAGGAACTGTGAACGCCATCTCTTCCCTGGGACTTCAGACCCCATCTCTGTTTGCCCTCAGTGAGTTTACACACCTCCAGGTAGATAGGAGCTCATTAGCAGAGGCCTTGAAAGAGCTTCCACAGCCCACTGAGAAAAACGCTATTTCCTTGTTTCCGTACTGCTTGCAGCCTAACCTACACTGGAACTACGGTGCGGGGCAATCCCACACCCACATAAGGGGCAACATCACCCCCAACCTGAGGGGCAGTACTGTTCCTTTCCTCATTTAAGGAGCAACAGCATGCCCCTCCCAAGGCATTACCTTACCCCTAGTCCTGAGGAGTGCTAGCAAAACCACAGCCAACAGTTACTCTCATCCCTCATCTGAGGGGCGGCTCACACGTCATCACTACCGAAGGGATGGCCCCCACCCCACCCCAGGGGGAAAGACGGCCACACCTACACGTGGTGGGAAGCCCTAACCTCTGACACCCGAGAGACAGCACTAGTTCCCATCTGAGGGGTAACCCCCGCACCCCTGTTTGTCTTTCGGGGGACAGAATGTGTACCTCCTCTGCTCAAGTGCGTGCTGTGACAGTGACGGAAGAAACTGAATGCAGGGGCAGTTGGACCTGTAACCCCCGCCCTGCCGCGCCCTTCTCCCACAGGGAGGTTGAAGAAAAGGCTTATGTGGCCCAGTGTCAGGTGCACCTTGTTCCAGGGAGCTGGCGAAGATGGCTTCTGTGACTCTGTGTCTCCTGCTGTCTCTTTCGGAGCACGTGAAGGACAGCTGCCCTGCCCATCACTCACACAGGGCTGTGGGCTAGCCTGGATCTCTGGAGAAGGAGAAACACACATTCTGAGGTTGGCCGCTCGCGGGAGGATGAGAGCACAGACAGGACGCCTGGCTCCTCCACCCGGAAGAAGATGCTCATTCCCGAGATGAGTCTGGTGACTCGTGTCTTTGTTCTTGTTGTCTGTGGGGTCTTGGGTGTGAGCCCACCGGACAGTGTGTAGGAAGGAGCGCACAGTCCCGGGGGCGGGGATGATGGAGGGAGAGAGCACAGTGCTGTTCCGTCTGAGGAAGAGTCCTCACCTAAGAGCCATTTCCTGCAGCTTTTGTTTGGACCAGCTTTCTCTCATAGGCAGGAGGCAGACAAGTGAGTACTGAGGCTACTGTGGACAGACCAGTAGGGTTTTTTGTTTGTTTTTTTTGAGAGAGGGTTTCTCTGTTGTAACTCTGGCTGTCCTGGAACTCACTCTGTAGACCAGACTGGCCTTGAACTCACAGAAATTCTCCTGCCTCTGTCTCCCAAGTGCTGGGATTAAAGCCATGCACCACTTGCTGACCAGTAGGTTTCAAAGCCAAATCAGAATAGGATGAAGCCGTCCTGATGGGGACCCAGCTTCAAAGCCTGTAGTTATCACAGAACCTCTGGGCAAGGACATGGGCAGCCAGTGTCCTCAACTTTCTAAGGCAATGTCAAATCTAATTTGAACACTTAGGGTGACGCTTCTGTTAACAATCCAGAGTCTGGTGTATTCATAGGAGCTGAAGGGACCTGAGGTCACAACACCAAGGATTCTTTCAAGTGTTTGAGGAGTGAGGCTCAGCTGCCAGCCATGCATGCAACTCAGGTATGAAAGAATGTCATAAACTGCTCATATCCACAGGGGCAATATTTACAACACTGGACTGAGCTAGAAGAGTAAAACGCCCCTCTGATCTGTCACCAAGTTACTGGATTCCAAGCAGGTGAAGAAAGAACCGCCCTGTGGGGCTCACACAATTCACCGATGTGAAGATCTTTAAAAGCATCAATTTTTATATTTTTAGAGAAGATGTCTGAGACATGTCAGCTTTTCGTATCAGTCACTTGTAAAGCTCCAGGTGAGAATATCTTTTCTTGTTTTGTTTTGCTTTTGAAACAGGGTCTCTCTACCTAGCCCAGGCTGGCCTCAAACTGACAGAGACCCCTCTGCCTCTGCCCCGCCCCCACCCCAGTACTGTAATTAATGGTATGCGTCTGGCCTTAAAATGGAGTTCTCCTGTTTTTGTTTGTTTGTTTTGGGTTTAGGGTTTCACTACAGTGGATCAGGCTGGCCTGGAACTCACAGACATCCACCTGCCTTCCGAGTGTTAGGATTAAAGGCGTGTGCAACCCACTTGCCACGGACAAGACCTTTTCTTAAGGAATATTTGTAATTACATTTCAGGCAGCCTAGCTGGGACGGAGCTCAGTAGTATAGAATGTTTGTCCAGCATGCACAGGGCCTGGGTTTAGTACACACAAACATTAAGGGTGGGGGTACGTGCCTGTAACGCCAGCACTTAGGAGGCTGAGGCAGGAGGATCACAAATTTAAGGCCCATGTTACACAGTGAGAAGTAATATAATAATAATAATAACAATAATAATGATGATGATGAAGATGTGATGATATGATGATGGCATAATATTGGAGGTTGTAGGTTTGGCTCAGCGGCGCAGTTCTTGCCTAGCACTTGTGAAATTCTGGGTTCCATCTGAAGCATCTAAATAATAGTAAAATGGAACTATTCTCTTTGTGTGAAGGAGACCGAGGGCCGGGGAGCCAGGTCCTGGAATGGGGTCATTCAGTCAGTCCTCTGTTGGTTCCCCTGTAGACTCAGGGCTTCCTCACGTATGGGTCCCTGCACCTCTCCGGAAGCAGAAAGTATGGAGTGGGGCCCAGGAAAGGGACTAGGAATATTCCACCCTGGCATGATGGCCATTTGAAGGGCAAGAGCACTACGACTTCGCCCTGTTTCTTGGAAGCGCACGGTGAAATTCCCACACTCACGGTCTCTCTGGTAAGAACAGTGTGACATCCTTTTCGTGGACAGGAAGTTGAGGCCTGAGGAATTAGTGGTTAAACTAACCATATCTTCCTAGCTGCTTCTCTGCCCAGTAAACATCTAGCATCCAGCCCTGGCCCAACCCATTCTCACTGCATACCCTGATCTGCCTAACTCAGGACCTGAGCAGCAGGCTCTCACTGCCTCCCCGAGTCTCCCTTTCCTCTCTGGGGCTACTGAGCCACATAAAAACTCCTATTAGATCTGTATGCTCCCCCTCCGTTATCCTATCTTACATCATTTTATCTGTGGACCCAGCAGGGACCCTTTGAAGACAGACATGAAGGTTCTATGCCTTCAACCTGTATTTGTTAATGGGGTGAGCACAGGGGCTGGGGATCCAACCGGGGCTCCAAACTACAAGGCTGCATCCCACCAGGCAGGATACTGAGCCTGGTGTGTAGAGTGAAACACTGTCAACACGCGGGTGCCTCTGGCCTGGCTGTGGTGGCTTTGCACCTTTCCGAAGCCTTACCGACTGGCACTCCACCACAGAAGGGTCTGAGACTGCAGCTACAGACTCGAAGACACCCCCTCGCTGCAGACCCAGTTGGGGTCTCGATGCTTGAGGAAAGGGAGCAACCTGGCTGCAGACACCTACGGTGGGAATAAATGGAAGAGTCAGTGAAGCACCACCACGAAGCCGAGCCATCCTGTGCCATCCTTTATCCGGGTCTGTGTGTCTGCCATGGACTCATCAGGCGCAGAGTGACCATCACACAAATGGAGAGTGACTCACTTCTGTGGCTTTTATACTTTGGTTTCAGACTCATAGGCAGTTTCTAACTAAGTTCTACTCCCTTCGTGCTGGGGCAGAAGCCTGGGTCTGTCTTTCTGCTCAGTGGAAGGAGCTGACACTCCAAACTCAGCCCTGGGTTCTGGACTCCTCCTCTGAGTCCTACTTCCTGCCTAACTGGCTGTTCTGCAGCCCCTGAGACCACGTTCCATAGAGGAACACTGGGGTTCAGTCCCCTACATGAATTGCACATTGCGGTTATCCAGTTTAATCAGCACAGAAGCTCAGTGCTGTGGTCCCCTACAGGCCTGTACCTCAAGAGCTTGGGCCGGAGAGTGGTATTATTGGGAGGTGCTGGGACATTTAGGAGGTGGAATCCAGTGAGATACACCCTCCAGGGGGATTGTGGGACCTTAGGACTTCTTTCTCCACCTCTACGCCACGATTGATGGTTTCGCTCTGTTACACACTTGCGGTCCTCAGGTGCCGCTCCCTCTCAGGGGCTAAATCAGCAAGGCCAACTCACTATGGGAAACCACCCAAGCTGTGAGTCCAGACACACTTTTCGCCACTATCAGATGATTGCCTCAGGTCTTTGGTTACAGTAACCAAAGGCTGACGCAGGGGTCAGGTACAGTTACTTTGTATGCTGAGATATGGAAGTTGAGGGCGATAAGTTAACTTGGAACTCCTGACATCATTAGCAAGAGGAAGAACCGGAATTCATAAGGGTCTTGAGGGCACCAAAAGCTGCTGCCTAGCACTTCTTCCCCTTCCTCTGTGCTCCCTAATAGCTTTTCCAGACTTAGACTGACCGTGCAGTCAGCCTGAGGCCGTGGTCTTTGCCCTCTGGACCTCCGCCCCTCAATAGCTGATCTAATTGGGACTGACACTCAGTTGACAGCCAAGAATGATCCAAGCGCAGTGCATGAGTAGATCTGGAACTAGAATGCGGGTTCCAGTTCTGACTCTGACAGCTGACGGTGTTGTGTGGGTTTCCTGTCCACACTGGCTACTAGCCACAGAACAGGGCTGGAATGGAGAAATGGAAATTGTCATCAATCTCCCAGCTCCTGTGAACTGTGTTGCCTCTAACTCGAAAACAGCTCCTCTCAGCTTTTTCTCCCTCCTCCTCCTCCTCCTCCTCCTCCTCCTCCTCCTCCTCCTCCTCCTCCTCCTCTTCCTCTCCTTTCCTTTTCTTTGTCCTTCTCGCCCCTGTCTCTAATTCAGTGGAGAAGAAAGGGTCCTGCATCACAGAGCTGGTGCTGCAATTGCCATTCCAGAAAAGGCCATCTGTGCTGACCTTTACAGTTAAGGATTTTAGTCTTGTCCTTTGGTGCTGGATTCCACGTCTGGAATGTATCCAATGTATTCAACTCTGTAGGTTGTTTTTTACCCATTTAACTATGTAGCTTTTTAGTTTTGTTGGGTGTCTAATGGGATGTAGAGGATGTATGTATTTTAATTTCAGCAAGTCTGTGGTTACAAAGACCAAAACACTGGATAGAGAGTTCTATCCAATTTTCAAAAGCTTAGTCCTTGAAGCAATAACCGAGAAGCTACCACCAGAGGGCAGAAGAGGACACCATGTAGGTGAAGGGAGGTGGGAAACCCCAGAAGAGGTTAGCCAGCCTATATGGTACAGATGCAGAGGCAGCAGGTGGGGATGGCTTCTGTTAAACTACTGAGTAATTCCAGGGGTAGTGTTGTCCACTCCTAACTATGCTCGCCTTTCCAACGCCAGACAAAGGGGGCACAAACAAGCAGAGGATTCCAATTCTGGGGGACCCAATGCCTTCTTCTGACCTCTGCAGGCACCAGGCATGTGCACACATACACACAGTGAAAACATTCCTACGAATAAATAAGTAAATCTAAACCAAACCCAGTTTCTTTTGGAAAAACCAAAACAAAAAAATTCTGAATGCAGAGTTTACAGTCACCCAAGCCTAGAACAGTGCCAACTCACATTTTCTGGTCCTCAGAAATGTCCTCGGCCTTTGCGTCAGCCATGTGCTGTGCTAACTGGTCCAGGAGTCCACACCAACTTCCTCCCACGCTCACTGGAAGACACACAGGGTCTCAAGACAGGCCACTTGAGGCTTCTAATCTCTGTACTGAGAACTCACGTTGTGGTACACATCTTACATGGGAAAAAAGATATACTCAGCAATACTTCCTTTACCAGAAACATTTGCTTCTCTATTTTCTCCTCGGGATCCTTGTGTGACTGCCTAGAATAGATCGACTATTCAAGCTTATTGCAAAAGAAGTGAGAGAGAGCTGGTAACAAACAGACACTGCTGATGAGAAGCCAAGCACCCAGGGAGCAGCCAACTGTCCTGAAGCACCCCATTAAAGCAGGCAAGGCAGACTCGGGGAGCATCCTAGGCTCCTCTGCATTATCTCTCATGGCACCCCTTCTCTTGGGGATCCAAAGAATGGGCTGTTCTGAGTATCTCTCATCTAATTCCCTACTTTGCCATTCAGAGGCAGGAACCATATCCTCTGCGATGATAAAGCAGCTCCTTACTGCTCTTGAAAGCGTTTGGTAGTTCTCCTAATTCTAATTTACAGAAACTTTTCAACCTTCATAGAGACTCTACAGAACTTAGTCTTATATTATCTTACTCGGGGAAATTAGAAAGTCCTCCCTTCTAGAATTGTCTGTGAGGATACTGAATTCAAGAGGAAAGTGCCAACCAGCAGGGTGGGGATGCTTTTCCTGTACAAAGCTCCTTTTCAGATGGGAAAGGGAAGGAACTATAAGGGACAGAGGAAGAGCCTGCTGGGTTTGGCTAATCTACCTGCATCCTGTGTTTGCTGAAAGTTGTCTCAACTCCCACAGGCTGAGTAAGCAGAGCCTCTAGACCCCATGGAGGCTCAAGGGCCCTTAGCTGTCCTTTTTCTCCAAAAATGGCTGATGGTGAGGCATGTGTGTGCGTGTGTGTGTGTGTGTGTGTGTGTGTGTGTGTGTACACGCATGCGTGTGTGTTAATCCATTGATTTTTCTCCCTTTGGGGAAATGTGTACTTTGCAGCTTTATTAGTAACTCAAAGTGGATGTGTTCCCAAGGAATGAATGAGTTTCAATTTGCAATTTGTTTGTAAGCAAACAAAGCTTTCTCTCCCTAACACCCTGCCCCAGATGTCTGGTGGTGTCAGATCTAACACCTCAGGTCTAAAGTGAATCCAAAAGTAAAGACACCTGCCACTGGGCCTGCTGGCAGACGCCCTCCTTCCGTATCTGGGATTCATGGCTGCCTTTGCCCTTTGGGAGGACTGGATGTAATGAAGACGACAAAGTCAAAGTTTGTGGTATCCTCACTGCTAAACAAAGACTCCGGGAAGTGACAGGAGTGAAGAAAGTGAACTATGCAGCCAGTTTGAGCTACTGGAATGTAAATGAAGTAAAATTAAGTGTTAGCTTCCCCATGGTTAGACAACAATGCTGTGACTCAATTGCACTGAGCAGGAAATGCCCATTGCCACAGAACAGCCCGGTGGCCTGTGCTTGGCTCTCCTCTCTCTCCTCTCTCCCTTTCTCTCTCTCCCTCTCTCTCTTTCTCTCTCTCTCTTACAATCATGTGAGTGCTGTGTTCTTAAACTGCCCATATCCAGCTAAGGAATGGAGTTGCTGGTCGTCCTCACTCTCAGCCTGATTTCCCATGGCCTGGGATCTGCTGAGCACTTCACTAGTGTGGTAGGGAGCACAGCACAGAGGCAAACGCACAGAGGCCAGAGGCCTGCTACACTTGTGGAAAGAACCGGATGCGATCACGCCAGCTGGAGAAGAAACCCTATAGATTTTAGGCACACACATTCTGAATGTCATTAATGCAGTAGCTTCTAAAAATGATCCATTTAAAAACTGCTGCCTCGGGTCTTCACTGATGAGCTGTCAAACAATTGACAGGGTCCTAGGTGCCCTTGTTAAGGGAGGAAAAAGGGGAAAAGACAGAATGGATTCATTGCTCTGCATAAAATTAATATGTAAGGACACAAACCCTGCTGGAACGAGCCCCGAGAGGATCTTCTGAAAGGCAAGGAATGAAAACAGCTACCCAACTCCCGCTGGTCTTTACCCAAGCTTTGAACAAAAGCCATGTCGTTTGAAAGCAGTCTTTGAAACCACAAATTCCCTATTCATGCTTTATACACAACTTTCGACTTAGATAATAGCTTAAGGAGTCCTTCTTACTGCGCAAAATGAGGTATTTAAACTGCACGCAGTGCAAAGGGTAGATGGACACTTGCAAGCAAGCAGCATCTCCTGAAGAATCCAACGGTCTAAACGGAACGACAAGCATTATTTATACAATTAACGGTATGAAGAAAGAGAGTATCTGCTGTTTCAAAGGCATGAGTGGCCCCAAGACAGAGTCCTTGTACATTAGGATACCGTGGATTTCTGGATATTGGGATACTATGCCATTTAATATCCGGTTCAGACCTGGGCAGTAACACATTTGCAGCTATGGCGAGTGCATAACAAAAGATACAGGGAAGGTAATTCCCGAGAGATGTTTGTTAGAGCAGTCAGCTTTGGATCCTGGGTTTCAAGCCCAGATTCTGATTAGTATTATCTCCTGGCTAACACTTACATTCAAACCTAACTTGCTAGGATGGTACCAAAGAGCGGACCAACATCGCTTCGGCTCTGAGTCATAAGCAATGCACAGGCTAATGTGTCCTTTCTTAGGTAGCAAAATTGCCAATAATCACTTCTGCTCTGTTACTAGATACAGCCTGTAGGTGTCTCCCATTGCCTATATTTCGACACTCTGCACCATTCCCCAGCCCCAGCCGCTCTCAGGGTCCCAATGCACACAGAACATCAAATACCGTGTCTGGGAGAAATTTGGTAAATTGTGGTGGCATGGAATGGCGTGAGGGAAGATTGCTAAGGTTTTGATGGAACTGAAACTCACCATTAGTTGAGCTGATCCCTGGAGTGGGGCGCTCTAAGGAGAACAGGGCCCAGGCTGTGATGAACACACTCCAGCCCATTCTCAGGCAGCCTGTTCCCCTTGGGTCAGCATAAAGATCACAGCTGGCTCTGCTGAGTGAATGTGGGTAGGAGAATGTCCATATATACATATACAGCCAGATCTGGCCCTCCCTCCCTAGGAACCACAGCGTGAGCCTTCCCTAGTCTCCATTAGCATATTAAGTGCAATGGACCAATGACAAGCTCCCCCTGAGAAACATCCTGCAGAGAGGGCAGTTAGAAGGCTGTTTCCTCAAAGGCCAGTGTGCCCCAAAAGGACAGCCATCAACAGTAGCTCACTACAGGAAACAGAGTGTCAAACTGCCATTGCTTCGTGAAAAACAGCAGGATGGCCTATGATCTGTAGTGGCAGGTCAGGGCGTACTTTTAAGGTCATTTTTAAGTGACAAAAAATTGTTTTGCTACATCTGGTACCAACTATGGGAACTTTAGGGATAGGAGTGTAGTTTAGAGATACATCAGGCGTCAGGTCCTGGGTTCAGTTTCCCACAAGAGCGGGAGGGTAGGGAAGGATGAGGAAGAAGAGCAGAGATGAGGTACTTTGTCCCACATAACTGAATTACAAATGACGTTTATCTCTTCTATGATCTTCCATGGTTCTCATTTATTTCAAAATAAAAATATCTACAATAGTCAAATGTCTCAATATGCTGCCTCCGAATGTCTTTGTTCCTTTGACCATTTGACAGGAGGGCAGACACCATTCCCTAATGTTCTCTGTCTGGACAGCATCAGTAATCATAGAGGAGGAAGGCAACATTGTAGGCTTTGGTGACCACTGTCAGTTTTCTCTCTTAATAGCCTTTATGAGCACAGGGAATCAACTCGACCACCTTTGTATCTAGATTATTTCAACCCTTTCCTTAAGAAAAGCATCACACACATACATTCTCTGGGGGAATTTTTGAGGACATATTTTTTAATAACTAAAAAAGTTCCAGCTTATAATACATCATTTCTCCTTTTCCCCTTCCTAACTGGCTAGGTTTCCAGTTACCAGAATCACCAGAAGTGATTTCCCTCTTGTTGAACGGTCTTAAGTCCAATTAGAGCATTACCATCCCAGTATGCATGCCACTGCTACACCCTTAGGGTTATAGTAGAGCAAGTAGGGTTAATTGACTTGTGTACAGTTATCTGTATTGTCTTGGCTTCCTATGCTCGTCCCTAACCTTGCTTCTACTCCATGCTCTTTTATTTGGAGTGCTTTGCCTACACTAATAGAAATGCTATGTGATATGGAAAATTAACATCTATGCACGTGTCATAAAGTATGAAGTGCATCATTTGAGACTCCTTTGTTAATCCAGATCATATACACACATTGTGGATCTACAGTGCAAAGGAAGACCCAGGACAAGATCGGGTGTCCAGTGTGTAGCCTTCCTCTCTTCCCCAGATCTGGGGTAAAGTTGCTGCTCTTTCTCCTGGATACTTGCAACTTGTTCAGTCAGCAAGGCTGTCCACCAATGGCTACTTAGGAGGAATAAATACTCAAGTCACACCGAGCACCGCATTTTTTATTTGAAAATGCAGCATGCTCCAGGTGCTGGTGAAGCCCCAGGATGAACATGCAGTGGGACCTTGAGAAGGAGGCACTGGTCCCGTGCTGACTACCTACAAGGGCTCCTTGTATCCTCTGACTCTTTGGCAGAGTCATTTGCAAACCACAAAAGAAATGAACAGATTAAGGCACAGAAATCCAGAGCAGAAACTCAAGACATTCTGGTTCTTGCTTCTGAATAGTCATCTGTATTTTTTCCCCCTTTCTGGCAGGGTACTCCATGGGAAAGGCTACATAGGATGTTGTCTCTGTAAGGAAGATAATGACAGACAGCTAAATGAACACATTGCATGAAAAATGAATACATTGAATGAAAAAAGAAGATACATGACTGCTCCTAGGTGTGGTGGAGGGGAAAGTTTATTGTATATGTGAGGGAGAATATAGTAGATACGAGGGAGAGCATAGCCAGGGGCAGAGACATCTGGGGGAGTCCAGGGTGAGCTTGACCAGACTGAGCAGCTGGAGTATGGGGGAGCGGTGGAGAAGGGAGAAAGAGAGGAACCTGGAGACCAAGAGGCTAGGAGGCCAGAAGAGGCAGAGAAAGAAAGGGGGGGGGGATCAAAATAGTTGGAATTATATAGGGAAGGCAGCCCAGCCTCTGGGCTGGAGAATTCAGGTAGGGGGTGGGGTATACAATCCAGGACTCTGTAACAGGTAGGTTCTTGGAGGTGGGTGGTGGCTGCTGGGAGAACCTGGTGGCCAGGTTCACTTTGATGTGTTAAATAGGTATCTCAGACAGCAGTTTGTGAGTCTGAGACCTAACACACGTGTATGGTAAAATGCTTAGGGTGTTTACACTTGGAGCCTCTGAAGAGCTTAAGCTTACAAACAGCCCTAGGTTAGGAGCAGAAGGCTGTCTGGGTAGAGGGCCCTGAGTGATGTCAGTGTTCTGATCACACTGACCAAACCACTTGAGCTGCAGAACAGTAGATGTCACTGGAGTCCTTTGACTATATCATAGGCAAAGCACCTATGCACCCTGTGTTGCTGGGAACTCATGGCCATTGGTCCCCTGGAAGCAAGGTTAATTTCTGGATTTTGTTTGTAAGGCCTAACTTCAAAATGGGCCCAAGTGCTGCATTTTCTTTAATCCCAGCCATTCTTGATGGTTCCTCAGGAGGCTCACTGATTGTCCAGGATTGGGTGTTGGGAAGAACCAGGTCTTAGCCCTGGGTGCTAGAGTGTAAAATCCAGCATTATTCAGGGAGTGCTATGAAAATTAAGCCTTAAGTCTAACATTCAGTAAACTAAAGTTGACAGATGAATATGTGCAAATAACAAATACATTTCAATAGTCAAATAATTAATATTTATTTAGTTCTATAAAATATTTTCATTACAAAATTGGTTATGAATTGTTCAATAATACACAAAATAAAAAGGTTGGAATAAAAACACCCAGAGACAGCCAGGTATAGATGTACGCTTCCTGGTCCTCTGTCACGCTGTGGGCACCAACATCCCACTGGTTTTAGCACAGATGTAGCACTGTGTCCTGTATCATGAGGGTATAATGTAGCACAGCACGACCATCTACCGATTCCCTAGTCGTTGCATTAAGAAATCTTTTATTTATAACAGTACAAAGCTTTAATTATACCCTGTACAGGAAGTCTTTCGAGCACAAGGGAACTGTTTTAAGCTTTCCCATAGATAGTAAACAGCAAATTGAACTCCAGTACAGTGGTATTAACACCCCTCCTACCACCGATGTCCAAGTGACCCTAATTTACTTCTCTGATAGTCCCAGAGCAACTGGTTTTCAACTCCTAGTTGAACACTGTTCTTAGAAGAAAACTCACAAACCTGAGCTCCCTTTTAGATTCTCCACCAGAATCCACACAAAAGCAAAATCGGAGTGTTGCCCGAGTGTGGCATTAGAAAACTGAGAGTAGAAATTTAAGATTTCTCCATGTCCTCACATAATTCCAAATAGTAACTTTCTAGTAGCAAGATGACCACCCTGAATTCCCCAAGCTCCACGGTGAAGCTGTGGCACCCACTGGGCCACAGAGAAATGCAAAACCATGAGCAGTCGGGATAACTCGAGGCTGCTCTACCAAACTCGGTACTACACATGGAGAAATTCCGTGCATTTGATTCCACAGTAGGAAAGAATAGATGGGAGCTGGGCGTTTGGCTTCCCCACATTCTGAGACTCTGGTTCTTAACATGGGACGGTATGAGCAGAGCAATGCTAGCCTACTCAGGGCCGTTTAAATGAAAAAATGGGATGAGCCTCACAACAACCAAAGTGTGAATGCTGGCGATGGTAATGCTACCGATCTCTGCAATGGTTGCAGTGCATGCAGCCACACAGAATTTCTAGACAGAATTGCTGTACAAGGATGACCATGGGTAAAAGCCATGCTGTGAAGTAAGACAGACATGTATTCAATATACAGACAGTGATATAAAACTACAAGGGTCAGAACAATGAGGCCCTCATGGCAGCAGTGAAGAATGCTATATCAAAGGCCTGGGCACCTAGGGAGGAGTTTAAAAAGCTGCCTGGAACAGGCAAGTATAGAAACAGAGTAAGTAGTTAGCTGCCTGGGAAGGAAGGCACAGAGAGAAAGGTGGGGAACGACTGCATGGATTGGGTGGTAGGTAGCTATACAACTCTGAGCCATCTAAAAATCTATGTTGTATACTTTGATATCCTAATAAAGTCTTTAAAAAGTACAGAATCACATCTCTTCAAAACAATGGATACTCTGCCAATTGGGTGACATTTACCAACAATGTCATCAGCCAATGTACCTGGTGGAAGAACCAGAATTCCAGGCAGGACTAATGTTCAAGTGTTTTTCAGGCTTCCAAGAACAGAATCCTTTGTGGCAGGATGCACAGCAGGACAAACTGGGTCTGGAGACCTGAGGGTAGGAAGGTCCCTGCTGGGAGAATCACAGGGTACCAAGGCTGCTTGGACCCTGGGATAAGAGGCTGTATCAGGAATTCTTCTGAAACCCTGACCTGTCTCAGGACCATCTTAAATCTCAGCTCGTGACATAGCTCCCAAGGGATGCGGGTTCTGAGCCCTGGCAGGCAAGGTCAGGGAATGTCTTACTGGTTCTAACATTTAGGAAAGTACTCCCCGATCCTCAAAGGCTTGGGCGATCACAGTGTGTACAGGATGACTCCAAACCTCAGTCACTGTGCTCCTTCAACACACCGCAAAACTTCGCTGCTGTCAGTCTCACCCCACGATGGAGTTCCACAGAGCAGCCCCGAGTTCCCATGGATCCCTCCCTCAACTACAGCTCCTTGAGATACAAGCTATGAACACTGTGCAGAAAGTTGTGACAAGAACCAGAAAGACTACAGCCTCCTGACTGCTGGTGAAGGCTTCTTCTCCCCCCACATTACGTCACTGTGACGTCATCGCCATCAGGTATGTGGCATGACACTGACATCAGTGGCCAGTGAGGCACTGACACTTACACAGAAACACAAGCTTCACAGGGAACTTCCTGAAACTTCACTTGCACCATGATTTTGAGGCTTTATCGTGGCACCTGGACTGTTTTTTGTTACAAGCCAAAGAAGAGACAAGGGCTTTAACAATTAAAGAATCCCCAATTTTAAAATGTTACTTTGACTAAATATATCCTATTAAATATCAGAAGAGCCAGAGGGGTGCAGGCTCACATCTGTAATCTCAACACTTGGGAGAGGGAGGTGGGAGGCTCAGGAGTTCAAGGCCAAACTTGGCTACAGTGCACCTGAGGCCAGCTTCAACTACACGAGAACCTGTCTAATAAAAACTGAAACAATGACAAATAATCCTAATAGTGCCTGAGAAGCACTATTCCACATAATATGAAAAGGCCAAAAAAGAAATTTTCTTTCTGTTTAATTTCATTTAAAAAAACAAAATCTTATCCTAGTCAACAGAGGCCTTGACTTAGTGACATGGGAATACTGTCTATGATGCCACCTCATAGGACACCTGACATCTAGTTAAAACAGGAAACCTGCTAGGGTGCTTTTGGAGAATGGGAAAGCACATCCCAGGGTAAGCCAGCTCCAATACAGGAGCAGAACATAGCCTCTCACTCCATAGACATAACAGCCAAGTTTCAACTGCTTTACACAAAACACAACGTGCTTCATAGAAGGGTAGATCTGACACTCTGGAAGAAGTATGCAAAATTATGAGTTAAAGGACTTGGAATATAGTTTGGCACAGAGTGCTTGCCTAGCACGTGCCCAGTTCTAGGTTTGATCCTGAACACTACAAAAAAAAAGTAAAATAAGTTATAACCTAAAACCAAAATGGGCTCAGGGAGAAAGTATACAGAAGTTCAAGATGGAAACAGTGTTGGTTGGGCTTGCATCCTGGGTCCTTAAGGCTCCCAGGCATCCAATCTCTCTATGCTGTGAGGTTTTACAGCTTCCCCAGGCTCTCATGCTCTGCAGGTTCCCCAGGCTCTCATGCTCTGCAGGTTCCCCAAGCTCTCAGGCCCTGCAGGTTCCTCAGGCTCTCAGGCCCTGCAGGTTCCCCAAGCTCTCAGGCTCTGCAGGTTCCCCAGGCTCTCATGCTCTGCAGGTTTCCCAGGCTCTCATGCTCTCATGCTCTGCAGGTTCCCTGGGCTCTCAGGCTCTCATGCTCTCAGGCTCTGCAGGTTCCCCAGGCTCTCAGGCTCTCAGGCTCTGCAGACAGCGAGAAGGGAGTGGACTTGAATCTTCAGTAAGTTGGGCAAGGCTCCATGTGCTGCAGCTGTATATTCACAGTGTGGTGAGAAACCAGGCTTGTTACCAAGGACAGAGGGGCATCCATTTTGCACTGAGCTCCCAGATGGGGTGGGAGAGATGAGCATGCTAAAATCTGAAAGTAGGCAGCCATGCTATACAAGGGACTGAGCTGGAAACTAGGTCGGCAGTACTGTGAATTCTGACTGCAGCACCAACTCTACATATATGATGATTTTTTGCAGCTTCAGTTGCAAACTACGACTCAAATTTTAGATAGGGCTGGGCGCAGCTCAGTGGCAGAGCATGTGTTTAGCACAAGTGAGGCCCTGGTCTCCTCTCCAGCACCAAAAGAAAACAAAACAGTAAGAAGCCCTACAAATCTCTACCTTTTCTTCTTAATGTCTTAAATCCAGGATAAATGAGGTGGTGTTGGTGGTATTGAGTAATGTGAAGGAATGAATATCCAATTGCACTTCATTAATTCCATCTGTGCTTAAAGCAGCACAGGGGGAGAAATAAGCACAACACAAATCTGTGGTGCTCTGAGAACAGGCAGCTGACTGAGCACAGCATCCAGCACTTCTCTCATCACGACAGAGGTCTCTGTGCTCCCAAGTTTGACGAGCTGGTGCTAGGACAAGGCCGGGATGAAGTACTGAAGGGAGATGTCTTCCAGAAGCAAATCGAAATGAACCATCCTGTCACTCACAATATCTAGGAGAAAAAGACCCAAATGCTAAGGACAGATTTTCACCCCGCCTATTACAACAGCTTGTTGGCTGTGGGCACCTCCTATGCTCGGTTTCTGTTCCCTCTGAGGGGTCACGGGGGTCACATATGCCACTGCCACCCACTGGGGACAGTGTGAAAGATGAAGAACGATACTTCTGGCTTAAGGAAACCTCATGCGCCTGACTGTCCCAGGGAGCTCGAGTTCTCAGAACCGGGCTTGTATGCACCGAGAAGACGGTACGCATATTAGACCAAAGGTCAGTAATGGAGAAGTGAACTCACTGCACACGGCCTTGGTGGGAGCCGCTTGCTGCCCTGCAAGAAACTGGAGGAGCTTCCTTATGTCGATGTGCACCCTGGCCATGTCTTCTGGGTGTCTGTTTTGAGAGATGCTCTCAGACGCTGAAATGACATGAATGTTTTTTTAAGTCCAACATCTCTAGACATAACAAGAAACTCAGAAATATCCAATATGTGTTTACTAATTAACTGATCAACCCTACAGCTCCTTTTAGTAGCCTGGTAGACTACAAATTGTGAACGTTACTCATTCAGCAGGTATTTGAATTGTTTAAAATACTGTAACTTCCAGAGGAGCTTCACTTAAAAAGACTTGAAGTACAACTCAGTCTCTTTACACCAAAGAAAACTGTAGTTCAGTATGCATTCAAACGTTGACACACAGATCGCTAATGACAGACTTTTAACTACACAGTAGAATGAACCTGCTTTGTGCTTGTGGAACAAAATGACTGACACCCAAATAACTCATGTTTGGGCTGGGGATACAGCTCGGTGGTAGATCTCTTCCCTAGCATGCAGAGACCCTAGACACAGTAAGTACTGCGAACACACAGGAGCAAGACAACCAAGGCCATTTCACACACCACTGCCAGAGCCTTCGTGCTATGTATTTCACTCTGCTA